>VZTJ01000495.1:35996-163378 GCA_013397795.1 Orthonyx spaldingii | reverse complement strand
CCCCCCCCTCCCCGCTCTGAGGAGGGGAGGGGGGGGGGAAGGGCAAAGGCCCAGCCTTACCAAAAAGAGAAACACAGAACTTGCTTCTCTGGCAGCAACAGGACAGGAAAAGAGGGGTTTTTTTCAGGTGTATCTCTCTTAAATATGTTTTTTTCCCTGTTGGCGGAACAACTTTTAATTGGATTATACACCCATCAATACTCTAACTAGTCACTGGCTCTGTTTCCCAGAAAACAAAGTGCACTACTTCCTACACCATAAGTCACTTAAAAGACTGACCCTTCCTGGGTAAACCCACGACAACTCTATTCACATAAATGGTTCTGCAATTGTCTGGAAATTAGGGGGAAATGAAGGGGGGAGAGCAGTGAAAAAGGCAAGATGTTAATGGGGCTGGGGGCTGTTATTTTTCAAGATACACAGATTACGGGTTGCAGAATTTCAAGTGGATTAATAATGGCAGTGGGTAATTGTATCAATATGTGCTGTGGACTGCAGCTGCTGACAGTGATCCATTACCTTGCAGTGCAATGTCCCTTTCTGAGCTGCAGCATCATCCAGAAGAAGGTGGCAATGAAAGTCAGTCATTTGAAAGACTATTTACATCAGAAGGACAGAAACTGGAGGAAAACATAGATAAACAGAAACCTAAAGTCAAGAAGGTTAAGAAGAAAACCAGAAAAGGTCTGCCAACAAAATGTTCTAATGCTGTACTACTTTGCTGCACTTTTGTTTGTGCTGCTACAGAAATATTTGTCCATAGTGGTAACACAGAAATGATTGAGCTGTTTGAGTTTCTTGTATTTCTTTAGTTTTTTAATTGTACTTTTGTTCTCCCAGTTCTGAGGCTTATTTGTGAGGGTGTTTATTTGATAAATCAATCTAAAATCTTGAAAATTCATGTATTATAAATAGTTTTGAGTTGAAATAGAAGTTACTATGTCCTACTAGTGACAGCTTATTTACTTTGTTCCAATTTCTAGAAGAAACCATGGGAGCTGCTACAGAAAATGATGAGGAAATGAAGAATTCAGAAATTTCAACTCAGTCTAAATTTGGTTTTGATGATGATCTTGTTTTGGGAGTTTATATCCATCGATCAGATCGACTTAAAATTGATCACTTGGTATCTTGTCCTGTGGTTAAAATCCATATTGTTGATCAGAGAAGTGGCTTATATGTCAAGAAGGATTATAGGTGACTTTTAATAAACTGTTTCTATAATTGGTGGCTACAATAAGTAGGTATATTCTTCCCTAGAACATGAAATATGAAAACTAAAACAATGCAGAATTTTAAGCTTGTGTAGTTGTTTGTTAGTTTCTACATCTATGATAATGTATATATATACATACAATAAATGAGGGTGATACTTTTCTTTTCCTTTTGCCACTTTTAAATGCTCTGCTCTGCCCTATTGCTCTCGAGGCTCCCCAGGGCAGTGATCACAACACCAGCCTGACAGAATTCAGGAGGTGTTTGGACAGTGCTGTCAGGCACGTGGTGTGACTCTTGGGGGTGGTGCTGTGGCAGGGCCAGGAGTTGGACTTGATGATCCTTGTCGGTGCCTTCCAACTCAGCATATTGTGTGAATCTGTGATATTTCCAACACAGTTCATTCTGTATTCTTCCTAGAGACAAAATTTCTTAAGTTTCAAAAATATATAAAAGCCAAGATTAGAATATGTAAGCAAAATTCTTGTAGTATAAATAGTGTCTGAATTTTCTTTTTTGTTAAGAACTTGTAAAATCCTTAAATGAAGTTTAGTTCTTTATATTTCCACTTACTTCAATTGCTTGTTTCCACTGTCATTATGCATAATTTTCTTGAAAACCAAATTTTAACGGGGCTTAAGCAGTAGACTCCACCATGACCGTTACATATACATTTGCTACAGTAACATAATTGTTAGGATTTTCAACTTCAGCCTGTAGTTTTTGTATATACATTACAAATTGTCTTAATTTTTGGGTGGGTTTAGAAAATTTTTTCTAGAATCAAACAAATAGTATCTTATATGTTTCTTAGCTTTCAGTAATTTAAAATATTGCTTAGTTTTTAAATACTCTAACAATTGTAATTATTTGGAAATTTTCAAACAGCAAGAAGGAAGATTCATCTTGTGAGCAAGAAGAAATAGATCACATTCTTCCTATAATGACACAACCATGTGACTTTAGGAAGTCTAAATCAACAATTCCAGAGTGGGAAGAGCAAGTTATATTTAATGAGCGTTTTACTTACTTTATTCAAAACACTGAGGAAAACCCTCAGGTTATCCTGTTTTTTGAGGTAAGATGAAATATTTTGCATCCAATTTATGCACATTCTATTTTTTGGTTTGTTTCTTCAACAATGTATATTTGATTGAATCAGGTGTTTTATTTCAGTTAAATTGGGTTAATAGCATAGCTTTAAGATACAAAATCAAGTGGAGATACCAAAAAGTGGGGGGTTTTTTTATTTTTATAGAAAAGGATCCTGTTTTGATCATAATAAAACTTTCTCATAAAATCAGCTGTTAAACGTCTGGGAAAGGCTGGTAAGATATGGAGGATATCACCCTTTTCACATTCTTGAGTTCTGAAAAGAGGTTTAAGTACAAGAAACTCAAAGGTAGAATTTGCCTGTTTGTAGCAACACCTCATTGTACCAATGAGCAAACTTTTGCATTGTTCCATTAACATTTTACACATCTACCTCTCCTGTCCCAGTCTTCATAGCATAGTTATTAATTTGTCCTCCGATACAATTATACAGGAAATGATACAATTTTAAAGGAAAAATTTAAATGATATATTCAATGTAATTTTGAGCTTAAGGATTTCAATATTAGTACAGGGAGATTCCGTTATATTAACATCAAAGTGGAAACCTAATATAATAAATATTTTTTCAGTCCTTGGATTTTTCCTATCTCAAATAAGATTGAATATAATTTATTACCATGTGTTTATTTATGTTTTGTGATGCTTGTAAGTGAACATATTTATAGAATTAAGAGTCTTTTGTTGCTTAACACAAAACTAATTACATTTGTATGTAAAGATTCTTCATGGAAATCATGCTCATATTGGGACCAAAAGTATGATTACACTGAAAAAAGGCTGTTTCACTTCAGGTTTATGAAATATCGATTTGAAAAAAGTATTATTTTAAGAGTTTTTTGTATACCAAGTAAACTCTCAGGAGTAGCTGAATATGTCAGCTCTGGTCTCTGACAGAAAAATGAAGACTCTCATAGGCATCCCTGGAAGTGTTCAAGGCCAGGTTGGATGGGGCTTTGAGCAGCCTGAGTTAGTGAAAGATGTCCAGGCGCGTGGGTCAGAACTCTCTGATCTTTGAAGCTTCCTTCCAACCCAAACTGTTCTGTGACAAAACTGATAAAGCTAGGAAAAAAACCCTAACTTTTGGACTGCCATTTTCCATCTAGATTAATATGCAGCTGCTTTTAGCTGTGAGATTTGTGATCTAAGTGATTTCTGAATTATTAAGAAAATGACGCATTACTGTTTTTTCTCTTTTATTGAGATGTAAGGGGAGCAAGAATAGTTTTTTTAAGATTAGACATCTGTTATTTTTTAAGGGAGGTTATAAATAGTCATCAGGTAAATGCATAAGGACCCGTTATTTCTAATTTCATACTTGTGTGGGAGGAACATTGGTTCTGTAATTTCTTAAACTTGTAATCTGTTTGATTAAGTGAATTGACCAAGCATATTTTCATCAGTTTTTCTTTAATTACCTTGAAGTATATAGTCATTAGAAATACATTTATATTCTTGCTGATACTTCTAGGTGCTTGATTCTCCAAGGATGCATGAAGTGAGAGTCAACTCTGAAGTACAAATTCAGGAAGGTCGTTACCGAAAAATTTGTTGGGCATTTTTAAAGGTATTGCAAATGTTTAAATGAAGAAACAAAATTCATAAATCCTTTTATCTGAAAATCTCTAACTGTACTAAGTAGGAAAGCATTTTAAAATATTTTCAGCAACAGAGATGGGAAAAAATTTCTTGTTTGCTTGGCTGTTCTCTCCTTTTCTTCTTTTTTCACTCCATGAAATCAACACAGTAACAAGCTTGACATTAAAGAATATGTGCTTTTCAAGAAAGTATAGAATGTGTAAGATTTTTTTGTTTGTTTGTTCATAAAGTACAGAAAGTTGTTTTATTTTAGGGTATCCCTTGTGGTCATGTGATGGTGAAGAAAATGACAAATCCACTAATCTCTGTACCTCTGCTGTTCTGTATTCTAGTGGCATTTTCAGTTGTCCAGTCTTTGAAAAGACTCCCTAACTTAATTATGAAATGCTTCTTATTTTCAGTTGCAGAGTTTGAAATGCTGTGGCAATTGAGATACAAATGTGCCAAATGTGAGATATGGGTAATTTAGGCAGCACATATGTACCTTTCTACCCTTTTAAGAGAGACTTAAATGTGTCAGTTTGTTCTCTGAGCACTGACAAACTTCAGTTTCCCTGAGGATTGTTTATTTACAGCCACCCCTGTGCGTCATAGTCATTGACAGTCATTGAGCAGTCCACAACATACAGGAAATGTGAGAAATACAGGAGAAGATAATGGACTCCAAGTTTAGGTGAAGGGATGGGGACCTCCACAGCCATTCAATACAGAGATTCTCCTGAGCTCTGCCCAAGATAAATCTGCTGGAACCAGGGGTCTGGTATCCTGTGTCTGTTAGAGCTGGTAGGAACTGTGCATCCAGGCATTCAGTACAGCCTACTGCTGAACAGAAGGAAGAATGAATTTTCAGCTCACAAATATGAATAAAATTATTGCCTGTTCTTCATTCTTACTGCATGTCTGCATCATCCTTTCATCTGTGTCAGTCAAAGTAGAAATGTCCTGATTCAACATTGATCAGTGTTAATGGCAGTAGGTACACTTATTCTTCAGTTCAGTAAAGAGGACTCTGTCTCCTCTGAAACTGGAGAGGTTACAGCATTGCTGTCTCATCTGCTCTGAACTAAAGCCTTACCAATGCCCTTTGCTGCAGCATTCAAAGAGGACAGATTTGGAAGGAGCTGTTTATGGATTGGCAGTCCTTTGAGATTTGGTTGATTTCAGCAAGTAGTAATTAAAAATGGTACTGCAGAGGTGTTCCCACTTATAAGATACTACTGCGGTGAAGCATCTTTCAATACTAGGTTGCCATGTAAGCTTTAGTCTTAGTGATTTGATCCTGGGGGGATTAAATATATGCTTAGTTCATGATCACTTTTAGAATTAGTATATTTCTGCAATGGGAAGTGAATTTCAGGAGTTTATACTGTTAGTTAAGATATTAGAAATTCTCAGTTACTTTAATGTTCATTTTTCTTCCTTTTCCCCCTTTAATCGCCCTTCTAGCTTGTAGGTGCAAATGGAGTTCTAAACGTTGGTGGAAAACTTCGTCTACAATTATATTACCCACCTTCAAGGACCAAGTCACATTCAACTGTTGTTGAGGTTTATGACTGGTGGACAAAATGTCCTAGAAATCGTTACCCATCAACTTTATACGTAACGGTAAAAGGCCTAAAACTTCCAGATCATGTAAGTTAAATATATAATATATAAATATATTTGCAAATATGCAGATTTTTCTGTAAGAACTAGTACCTAGGTGAGTCTCTGTTTGTATGCAGTATATAAAATAAATAATAAGAATGTTACGTCTCAAGATAGGTGTTTCAAGCTCAGCCTTTCATAGGTATCTTTGAAAAATTGGCATACTTTCCCACCTGTAACTTAGAATATTTTGCCACTGACAGTCAGAAAATATTCAGAGTACTTTATTGAAGATTAATGTTCCTTCTTATTAGCAAAAATGCCATTTTAGGTCACTGGACTCATGCAGGTGTATAAATTCTTTGAGAAAAGATGCAAGTTACTTAACTCTGATTCCCTGCACCCTCTAACTGTACTGAGCTGTATTTTTTTCACAAATGGAAGCTTACACTGGTAAGTGCTGAGATGGGCATTCAAGATAAATATGGCATTTCCTTTTCTACGATGCAAGTACAATATTGTTCTATTATATAATTTTCCATTTGTAATTAGAGCTGTAATAATACTTTCTTCTGCTAACTTTTGTACTGGGTGAAGGGAGGTCTGTGGAAGCCTGGTGAGATGTGCACCTTCTCAGTAGTACAATACAATACAATAGTAGAGTAATTCTTATTTTCACTGACCTTGATAGTTACTAAAAATAGGAAAGTATCAATTATTTGAAAAACCTGTGATACCATTTGATTGACACAACTTTGGAAGCTTGGATTACTTTCTAACTTTGTGGTAACTTTAAATGAAATTTTGCAATGCAGTTTTCATGTATTAAGCTTTTCCAGTCTCTGTGTTTCAGATGTAAAAGTGCAAAACATTTACATTAAAAGTACCTTTTAACCTTTCTGGAAATTACATCGTTCACTTTAAAAATATTTTTTCCCTGACACTTAGTTTTGTTTGCCTTAAGGTTGGTCCTTCTTTTCACTCTACGGCAGCTGTTCAGCAGAAACAAAGTAATACAGCAATGTCTGAGCTCCAGAGAGAAGGATGTGAACCTTCTTCAGAGGAGAAAAAGGAGCCATTTAAATGGTCAAGATTGCCTGGACAGGTGAACCGTTTTTCTTTGAATTTTAAATGAAAATAATTTAAATATTTACTATATTTGTATACGTATTATGAAGCAAGTAATTCATTAAAATAATTAACAAAAAATATTGAACAAAACATAAAAAACTCTCATAGATAGTAAAGAAAGCTTAACATTAGCAAATATGGTTGATTTAACCATTTTTCACCAGAACAGCCAGGTATTTTTATCTGCAGAATTCTCTAAGAATTTGAAAAGAGTAGGATTATTTGGGTAATGGAAGTAAGACAGGAAACCAGTTCTCAGATTTCAGTGTGATAGAATTATATTTTCTTGACTTTTCTTTTTGTTTGTTGAAGACATTTTTACACTATAACAGAAAGAGCTTACATTGAAGAACCACATCCCCACTGTGGATATTGTCCTTCACTTTAAATTTAGTTTTGGAGAAAAAGCCATTGGGTCAAAAAAAGGTAATATGTTGGGAGAAAGGAAAGGGAACTAAAATACCGGTTCAGTTTTTTGAGATGTTTCGTCTCTGGTTCTGTCTTTAAAAGTCAGATATTTAAATACAGATGAGGAATGCTAAAAGTAATTTGGTAGTAGACCAAAGGTTTGAGTGCCTGTGGCTGGGTTTCTGAGTTCACGGTACAGTCATTAGGTTACTAAAAGTTGTGCTTAAACTCCTTGAACGAGCTTAACTTAATCTAACTGCACAGTTTACATAATTGATGGTAGGCATTATTAAGCACTTCTTAAGATTAAGGCATTTATTTCAATTTTAGGTTTTTTTAGTGTTTTTTAAATTTGCTAGTTGTTTGTAATAATGGGGCAGAAATAGATATACATTCGTGTGGCCTTGGTTATGCTGCAAAACTGTCTCTGTTTATAATACGCTGAATTTTACTTTGGGATTCCATTAAGGTGTTACTAGCCTTTTAGAACTTTTGCATATCAGGAGCTAAGAGTCTGTTCTATACATTGGATAGTTAATATTCCTACCACTTGTTCCCTGAAAAGCCAGGCTTGCCGCATACCCAATAAGCACCTGTTTTCCCTGCGAGGTGGAGATCTGGGCTGTTTCTGTATCCGCTTCTCTCATGATGGGAGAACGCTGGCAGCAGCATGTGCAGGAAGGAATGGCTATCCCATAGCTTGTAAGTTTAAAAACGTTTTGGCTTTTGTCTTACAGTCCATGCGGTTGAAAATTAAAGGTTAAGGGAAGTTAATTTTTAAATTGTGCTTTTTTAGCGTTTCTGGTTTATAAATGTGATTTGAAGATTGTTCTGTGCATTCAAGAGCATTGAGGAAAATGCTCTTTCTGTGTTGATAGGGCTGGAACTGGCTTTTCATACATGGTTACATAGACACAGTTTAATGGTATGAAATGACACCATTTCTGCCCGGAGGCCTAATGGAAATACTAAATCAGTTTGCAGAAGGAACGTACTTTGTGATGATAATGTTTGAAGGGAAATAACTTTTTAAGCCTCCACCTCAAACATTTTTCATGTAAGTTTTTGTCTCAACCTGTCTTGAAAGTTAGATATCTGAATGCTGTCATCTCCAGACAGATTACTGGAAGCAGCTGTCTTCCATGGTCCAGTCCAGTCGAAGTACAAACATGCCTTATAATTCAAATTTTTGACTGCTTCATCATGATAGCTTCAACTGCATAGTTCTTACACCTTGCATAAGAATTTTGAGATTTAGAGAGAGCTGTATTTGAAATGTACACATAGTAAGTGTTTAAATGCTAGGAACAGTAAATCTAGATTCCTTTACTACGCAGGCCCAGAAAATTATCTCTGTTAAAATACTTCTAAGATTGGTCAAGTAGTTGTCAAAACTGAAAAAAAACCCAATATAATCCTAATCTTGTTCTAATAATTTAAAGCAAGTAAGCTGTTTCTTAAGGGGTAAGACATTTGTGACATCCATGAACCACTAGATGGAAGTAGATGCTTGCCATCCACTCTTACCTAGCAATTATTTCATCCTGTTGCCTCAAAATAGGAAGATAAAGACTATTAGTTGATTTATGCTAGCAGAAAATCAGCCTAAGATTAGACTAAACTTTGGTTCTAATAGCTGCAGCTATTTGACTGCAAATACTTAACAAAACTTTTCGATTTGAACTTTCCTAGTGTATGAGATTCCTTCTGGACAGTTCCTGAGAGAATTTTATGGTCACCTTAACATAGTGTATGATCTTTGTTGGTCGAAAGACAATCAATACCTTCTTACTGCTTCCTCTGACGGCACTGTCAGGTCAGTATGATGAGATGTTCTGGCAGATACCATCAGAAGTTGAAAAGAAAGTGGTCCAATTCAGTGTTTTACTACAAACTGTGCTATAATGTTTTAATTAAAGATTTGATTACCGTGTGACTACAATAATATAAAAGTTGTGATTGGATTAATCACTTACACTGTATTTACTATTTCTAATGTATTTGTATTTGAAACCAAAGCTTTTCCAAAAACTCTAGTGTCGAAATCTACAGTGCAGTGAAACACTGCAAGACATTTTATGTCAAGAAGACACTGAGACAGTTGTAATATTCTGTTCCTGGAGAAATTGCCATACTATGAATGCAGTATTACATTTGCAAATTTGAACATGAGGCAGGAAATTGGAAATTTAATATTCAAGTTATATGTGTAAATTTGCCACACTGCATATATGTATGTTGGTGGTGTTCTTCTGGTTTTTGACACTTAGTAAAATAATTCAGCTTAAACTGCTGTAAATGAATTTTGATATTGTTATTTCTTAAATTGAGTCCTCTACAATTAAGGTGTACTTCACTCCAGTGTTAATGCTGAAATATTGATCTGTTCAGGTTTAAAAACCAAAACCCTTAAAGCTGTAGATATACATGAAAATATGGCTGTGATAGAGTACAATATTATTATGAGCAACTTCATTGGTTTTCATAGAGCTTTTTTTTTTAGCTCTTCAGATCCCTATCTGTTATTTGTGTTATGCAACTCAGTAATGCTACAGGCAGTTGCATAATCGAAATGCCAGAAGAATTGTTAAATTATACATTGTATATGTGGAGGTGTTTTAGTGGTTTTTTGCTCCTTGTATGTAGGCATAAAAAGACTGTTTTGAGAGTTCAACCCTTTTTTTTTTTTTAATTTAGGAGTGGATTAAATAAGAATTTTTTATATTGACGTAAATATCAATTTCAGTCATTTATATTGCCTATAAGAAGGCTGAGCTGTTCCTCAGTTCTTGAATTTGTGGCAGCAAGTTGAAACTGCAGTGGTCTGCCTCCTTTTCTGTGTACATGCACAGTCACTGTATGAGTTCCTGTATTTGTTGTGAGTTGCCTTTAGCTCCTTAAAATGTCTCAGCACCCCATTGCTTTAAAAGTCATTATCAGTTTGTTATTTGGATCATCTTGTACTGAGTCCTAAGGCAACATGAAGGTAATTCATGAACTTATGTGAATTCTTTATATAGTATTTTATGTTATCCTCAAGCCTTCCCAAGGTTTAGTCCCACATTATTTGTGAGGAATAAATTAGTTTTTGTTTCGTTATATCAAAACTATTCTAAAAGGTAGACTCCTTGTGACCTTTCTGCATCACACGGCAAATCAATTGCTGTACTCTAAAGGGTTGCAGTCTTATAATTAAGTCACGTATGAGTAAGCTTAGAATTCTTCAATAGCCACCAGAAGTGGTCACCACACCTTGAAGGGTTCCACTAAACCAATTCAATAACATATTGTAACTGAATACTCTGTGTAATGTGCTGCCCACCTGTATTTAGTGATCCAGGTACTGTTCTATTCTTTGTTGATTCATCTTTGGGGAAGGCTCACTAATAAAATGCATATCATCAAATACAAAACACTAAGAAAAATCTGATCTTACAGCTATGGGTGGCAAAGGATAGGAAATGGATTAATAGTAAGAAGTGAATTTATGTCATGTAAACATCCTTGGGATCATGATCACTGTGTGGCTGGTAGTTATTATTTTAAAAATTTCTGGGGTTTTATTTCTATTTAGTGCCCCTAAATGTTCCTTTATGGGTTTTCTTGTTCTAATATTGTTTTAAATGAATGATACCCTAGAAGAGCTTAATTTGGTTATAACTCCTGAAAGAAAGAAACTAATCCATTCCATGGAATGCTTTATGAGTATTATAAATGAGAAATATATCCTGTAAATAAGTAAGTAGTCATTAATTTGCTTTGAAGACCAAATACTGTGTAAAGTAGTAAATGTTTCTTAATTCTTGTTAGAAAGTACCATATTAAAAGATTAAATAGAGGTGGAACAAATTGGTAGGATAAACAGGTGTTGTTAAATGTTTGCAAGCATTTGTCTCTAGAACCAGTAGCACAAAATACAGCATCAATTATACCTGTATGTGTGACTGCTTCATACAGCAGAAATTCTAATTTCATTTCCTTTTAGAATGTGGAAAATAGAAATGAAGGCAGCATCTGCAGTGAGAGTTTTCCCTCATCCTTCATTTGTCTATACTGCCAAGTACCACCCAATTGCTGACTCGTTGGTTGTGACAGGATGTTACGACTCAGTGATTAGAATCTGGAATGCAAATGTGAAAGAAATCCATGGGCAACTGCTACAGGAGCTTGATGGTCACAAAAGTTTCATCAACACACTTTGTTTTGATGCAGAAGGTATGTAGTTAATATTGCTTTTAAAAAATAGTTGTCTTTCCAATTGAAGACCAACTTGAGTGTTACTAGTTTTCTTTACTTCATAGAGGCAGTGTATTCTTCTTAGGAAGAAATTGTTTGCTGGGAGAGTGCTGAGACACTGGGACAGGTTGCCCAGAGAAATTGTGGATGCCCCATCCCTGAAGGTGTTCGAGGCCATGTTGGTCTGGGCTTTGTGCTAGTGGAAAGTGTCCCTCCCCATTTCAGAGAGGTCAGAACTAGATGGTTTTTAAGGTCCGTTTCAGCCCAAATCATTCTATGACTCTTTGATAAGAAAATGAGGTAGTAGTAATTAGATTGTGAGAATTTTGACACTAGACTGAAGAAATGGGAAGGTGATGAACTTTTCAATATTGACAGAGAATAGGAAACACTGAGAGAAAAAGAGGTGTGACCATTGTGATTTATGTTAACTGGTAGGTTAACAGCTGAAAGTGAATGTTGTACTGACATGTACTAGTGGAGGAAGAGATGAAGATGGGTTAAAATTAAATTTTGACTTTTTCTAGTATTAGTGACATCATTAATAAGTGGTTTATTTTAGTCACTGGAGTAGGTACTACAAAGAGGAAAGCTGTATTTTTATGAAGAATAAGTATTTGTGCTTAAGAAGTGTTGGAAAACAGTATTTGTTCTAGTTCAAGATTCTCTTAGTGAATATATAGGTAAGCATTGAGCTATCATGTGAAGGTCATTGAGCTGTAAATGCTCACTTTTTGCTGTTTTTAGAATATGAATAAAAATGAAAAAAAATTAAAAATATGTTCTGAACCTCAGTATTTGATGTATACTACATCCAAATTTTTGGTATCAGCTTATGTTATGCAATATGAGCAAAATGCCTATGCAATGAGTATATTATAGCAAAAGAGATGGAAGAGTTGTTATTTGCTTATTCACAAAAATGATAGAACAAAAGATTTTTTTCTTGTTTTCTGTGGTTTTTTGTGGGTGGTTTTTTACTTATAAGACATTATTTCTCAGGACACCACATGTTCTCAGGAGATAGTTCAGGATTGATAATAGTTTGGGATACACCTGTCAAAGGAAGTTCTCAACGCCTTTTTCAACACTGGAAGATCAATAAGGTAAACCGGTTTCTTAAACTAGCATTGTAATTTTTATATGAACTGTTTCAAATCTAGTAATCTGATTTGAATTAAATTTTTTTTATATATTACCTTTTGCTTAACTGCAGAGGTGTATTTTCTCTAAAAATTGATACAGAAGAATGGATAGAACGTGCAGTGATTCACTGACTTAATTTTTTAAAATTGTTTTGCCACTTAATTGGGTTGGGCACTGGAATGGGCTCCCCAGGGAAGTGGTCACAGCACCAAGCCTGAGAAAGTTCAAGAAATATTTGGACTCTCAGGCACATGGTGTGATTCTTGGGGCTGTCCTGTGTAGGGCTAGGAGTTGGTCTTTGATGTTCATAATGGGGTCCTTGCAACTAGGGATATTCTAGGATTCTGTGATTGTATAATTTTTTTTTTAATATATAAAACATGAAAATACTTGAGGTTTGATAGCACTGTATTAACAGGTTAATGCTAATGTGTTAGGTTTGTTCTCTAGAGATAATAATAAAATAGACCACAGGCTTTACAAATCACCTTTGTTCATACCTTAAAGCCCTAATGTTCAGTCAGCATTTCTGTTATCAGCTTAATTTTTAAAAATTGAGTCACAATAGAATTTGTCTCGTGATTGTACGAAGTTGCTGTCTAGGATGTAATGCCTTAATATAGGAACAAACTTTTTCCTTAACCAAATAAAATGAATTGAGCAGAAAAAGAGTAATGAAAGAGAACAATGAGGAATAATGTGTAAAAACATAAGTTTTAAAACACAAAGTTATATAATTTTCTTTATTTTCCATCTTTCGGTAGGAAGTAAAAGAAAATGATATTAAAGGAACACCAATAAGTCATTTGGAAGTGCATCCGAATGGAAGACATTTATTAATCCATGCCAAAGACAGTACCCTGAGAATTATGGATCTCAGAATGTTAGTATTTTTGGTGACAAATGTGTATTTCCTTTTTGTTTTAAAATTTACTTGGGGAAATAAAATACCATGAAGATATTAGTTGTGTAGTTGGGGAGGAGAAAGATGTCCTAATAATCAAGGATAGCAATGTTGGGGTTAGGAAGTTATTTCAAAACACTGCTGTATTACAGACTTTTTGGGGTATATTGAGTAAGTCTTTTAGAATAGAATATCTAAAAATTACTAGGTTACTTGGGAGCCTAAAGTGGCATGAAGAATACAATGTTAGTCTCCTAAAGATTGAAAGCCCTTTTAAGATACAATCTGGGCCTGAAAATAACTTGGAAATGGTAACATTTGTGTTAGATTTGCATTTTTAAGACTCTGGGAAGGATATTTTGATGGTGAGATGGAAGATGATTTTAATAAATACTGAAAAATGCAGTCGTACATATTACGGTGTATTAAGCAGGCTGTGAGATTTTTGCACAGTTTTTGATGATGTTTTCATTCCTAATAGAAGCATGATTATTTAATGATAAACTGAAATAAAAAGCAAGGAGATTACAGACTCACTTGAGTTTGATGTTGGGAAATGACCAGTTCAACCCAATAATCAACTGACAAAAGCATGTTACTGAGAGCTTTATACAATTGGACTTTTAATATCTTGATGGAGATTTTACAGCTTCTGTGAGCAACATGTTCTAGTGTTCATTTACCCCCAAAGTGCAAGACCTTTTTCTTATTTTTTAAACAGAATTAGCTATATTTTAATTTATGTCCATTTCCTCTTGTCCCTCCATTGGGTGGGAGTGGGCAGAGTCTCTCACCAATCACTTACATATGTTGATAAGATGCGCTTGAATATTCTGTTCTGGAAAGTCACGTTAAAGATATGAACAAGTTTTCTAAATGTTTCATCCTTAATTTCATAGGTTTCTTTCCTCTCCTCATCACACAGAAAATCATCCCTAGAGATACTTTAAAGATGTGTGGGTAGATGTGGTACTTAGGTACGTGGTTTAGTAGTGGACTGGGCTGTGCTGGGTTAACAGTTGGACTTAATGATCTTGAAAGTCTTTTCCAAACTAAGCAATTCTGTTACTGTACTGGATTGAACTAGCTGAGCACTTTAGTGTATTACAGTGCACTTTTCTCTTTTGCTGTAAATGTTAACTTGTAATGACCATGCTAGAAGCTAAACTATCCACTCAATCAAAGCATGAAATTGCTGGATTAAGAGGGAGCCTGTAGTTTCTGAGACAGTGTTCTTCTGTCACTCCTCTTTCTGAAAAGCACAGAGAGTTTTAGTTTGAGAGGAAGAAATGGGCATGCATATTAATCTTTAAGAAAGGGTTTAATATGGGGTGCAATTTCACAATTATTTTAAACAAGTTTATCCATAGGACATACCATCTCCTGCAATCTCCCACACCTTTGGCCATGTATTCCTAGCATTTCCTTTTTATCATCTCTAGAAATCTCTTGATGCAGGGTAAGTCAGATCAGTGAGCTGATCCAACTAAAAATTAGCCTACAAATACAAATGATTAATTTTCATTTTAATCAACTATCTGATCAAACTCATCTGATAGCTGCCCAAACACTAGAGAAGAAATGAGGGAGAGCCTGGGAAAATAAGGGTGGAGAGGACACCACCAGGACTGCTACTTTGACCACAGCCCACAGTTACATTGACTTAAGTCTATCAATAAACCACAGGGTCAGATACCCAGCAGTGATAATTTTACATGTCAGCATTAACTGTTCATTCCCTGCATGAGAAAAGAGGGGGTGGAGGTCACAGATGAACACAATTCACTTTGATTGACAGCTGGCTGCACTTAACTTTCCTCTTTCAACTCACTTTTTTAATCTTTTTGGATAATGCTGCTGTCCTATCACTTAGGTATGTGATCAGGGATTTGGTTTTGGTTCAGTCCTCTCCTTAGAGTTTCATATGAAGGTTAGTTTTACATCTTGCAGAGCTCTTCTAATGACATCTCAGAGATGCTATCTTTCTTATTCATACAGCTAAAACTCATATTTGGACTACTGTGGTCTTGCACTGGGATCATTAAAGCATCCTTTTCTCTTACTTGCCAAATAGAATTTCATCTAGGCTATATTTATTCAGAATATTGTTTAAAATAATTTTCCCGTCATATTAAATGCACTGCATAATATTCTCCCAGCATACCTCCATTGTTTTTGCAGTAGCAGATTTGAAACTATACTGTCTTCTGTCCTTGAGGATTATGGTGGCCTATTGCTGTTCTTCTTGCCTGAAATTCTGCATTATAGTATTGCTGCTAGTTTAGTTTCCATGTTGAACTTTGATATCTTTTTCCAGGCTATGCCTCACATTTAAAATAGCCTCTTACAAGCTGACTTATGCCTCTTTCCATTCTTTTGAGAATTCTCTCCTACTTGATGACTACAAACTCTTTGACAGTAGATCATTATCATTGTGCTGAGCAGTAGTGTTTCACTGGAAAAAGACTAAGATACCTAAGTTGCAAAATAATACTAAACATGTTAATAGTAAATCAACATTTATGTTTGAATTTTGTTGATTCTACTGGTTTTCTAACCAAGGAGACATTAGTCTGAAGAGCTGAAGAAGCTGCTGGATAACTTTAAGCACTCAAGCTCAAGAAGCATAATGAAAACTTTTTTGACAGAGCTTGGAGTAATAGTGCCAATTTCCCCATTTTTTGCAAAGCCCAGGATCAAGATAGTGCAAATTACTGCATCTCTATCTGTTCTCTAGATCTGAGGATTTCCTTTTTCTGCTGAAAGACAAGGATATACACTTTCATCTATACTGTCAGGTGCATTATGAAGGTCAGGGAAAATAAAGGGTAAATACTGCACTCTGCAAAAAGTGTGTGCTTGCATATCTATTTGGGATGCAACATGTCTTGATTTTTCTGAGAAATAGAGGGGGGAACTGACACTTAAAAAGTTGCATTATCTATTTTAAACATATCTGCTATAGTTGCAAACTTTCTTTATCTTTAGCTTGGCTACAAAGAAATACATAGGTGCCACAAATTACAGAGAAAAGATTCACAGCACCTTGACACCATGTGGTACGTTCCTGTTTTCAGGAAGTGAAGATGGAAAGGCTTATGTTTGGAATCCAGAAACAGGTAACTAATTATTTTATGGGCTTAAGCCAGATTGTCAGGGCTGAGGGGGAAAGGATTTTTCAAGGTTTATTTAAACAATTTTGATATGAAATAAAGCTTCAGTAAGATATTCTTAAATCCTGAAGCTTTAGCTCCACCTTTTAAATAGCTGTTATTAATCTCTGAGATTTAATTCTCTAGGGGAAATTGACAGAGGTAACATTTGTAATATCCAGCATGACTGGAGCACCTGAGGCTCAGCTTTTTGTATGTGCAACTCTTTAGATGTGGTGAGGATCTTGAAATGGGAAGCACAAAAATTGTTTTAGGTCAGCTAAGTTTGTCTGTTGTGTTGTTTAGATTTGAGAATCAGGCTCTTGTTCAGAACCACTTCATCTCTGTGATGAGTGGGCAGAGACTGAATATTTTTAGTGTGTGGTATATAAGGTTTCTCTGTGAATTAGTCCCCAAGCCAAGTAGTTTCAAAATAGTTATCAAAATCTTTCTGAAAAAGTGTGATGAAAATGTAGGGTAGAGTTTCTTGTACAGGAGGTAAAAGAGACAAAAATAAGAGTAGAAAGTAGCAGAATACCATTTTGGATTTGATGACATCATATTCAGTCTCTAATTATGATCTATATAATATTTTAAAATAAAAAATTAAATATTTTTAAACTGGAAGATAATAGGTCTGTTTTGAATTCCTTTCCATGTTTCCAACTACATGAGTTTGCATCTATGCCGCTACATAATTTGCCTCAAAACTTTAAAAAGATAAAGTAGAAGGAGGGAGGAACTTTTTTTTTATCGGGTTTTGACTCTTGTTTACACGCTGTACTTGCATTCATAGTGCCATCAGCTGAAGAGCTAATTTTATTTATACTTTTCAATAATTCTCTGGTCAACTTTCACTCCTATTGTCAGTATTATATAGCTGAAATCCACAAGTAAGATGGCTATCTTTGTACAACGCAAGCACAAACAAATACTGTGGAACGCCACCTTTCCAGAACTTGCTTATCAGAACACGAGAACTCGGCTAACCTGGTGCATCCTCTGGCATTTCCTGCAGCTATTGCAACAGCACTAACTTTTCTGACTTACGGAATAACTTAAAATCATGCAATATTTCCTTTGTCTTATGCCAAAATACTGCTTTTCAATCAGGAAATTGACTGAAGAGCATTTATTTACAGTGGCAGACACTGCAGTAATACAAGCTTTAATCAGCCATTACTTTGCTTTATCGAATATGTTTCAAATATTTTTCTATGGCATTAATAAACATATTTCACTTCTGCAGGGGATCAGGTGGCCATATATTCTGAACTCTCCTTCACATCTCCACTTCGTGATGTTGCCTTTCATCCACATGAACACATGGTGTCTTTTTGTGCCTTTGGTCAAAACCATCCAATACTTGTGTACATTTATGATTATAAAGGTACAGTACAAATTTTCTTGATACACACCTGTAGGTATTTTATTTTTAGAAGTGGTTTGTTAGTATTTGTATTTCTTTCGAGGGGAAAAAAACTCCAGTCATTTGATGATCATGCATATCTTTATTCTGGGAGATACCAAAACTGAATTGAACATGATCCTGCACAACCTGCTCTATGTGACGCTTCTTTAAGCAAGGGTTTTGGCCTAGCCAAAATCATTAAAGGTCCCTCAAGTCCCATGTGTTTTTTTGTTTCATACTGTGTGATTTTTACAGCACTTTATCATATATGGGCAGCATCATACAAAACCCCTTTTTCCAATATCAAGGTGGATTATGGAACCAGAAAATATAATCATTTGGAAAACTAATTAGTAGCTTAATAGAAATCTCAGTAGTTTGTGCTGGCTATGTTACAAAATACCGTTGAGGAGCTGTATAGAAGTGAATGAGTGTGTATAGACTTTTAATAAACAGCTGTTATATCTGTGATGTGATTATGTGAGAGATATGTTTATTCCCTGTGTTATATTAAAGAGAAGATAGTGATAAATGCTAACTTTGAATTTTTGGTATACAAAATGAAATTCAGATTGTCCTTTGCAGGCTTTTTTGATAGTTGTGTTCAATTAAGGACATTTGCATCTAGAGAGTAAATGTGTTAATATGAGTTATGCAGTAATTTTTTTTGTTTGAATTACATTTGTAGGAAACATAAATCTGTAAAGCTAATCCTATTTTTATATACTGGCTTTTTAAGTAACGTGGTAATGGTATTATTCATATAAAATCTCAGTGTAGGTTATTTGTCTGTTGAATTGGCTGACTTTTACAGGAACATTAAATGCAGTGTCTTTGCAATCAATATTCAGTGCTAAACTTCAATTCAGTAGGATATCTATATTGTAAAAAACAATAAGATTTTTGGGGGGTTGAAGGGTTTCTTTAAAATTTTTTGATTGTTGAGCAGACAGTCTTAAAAAACTTAACACAGTAGTTTGAAACATATATATATGTGTGTGTGTATATGTGCATACACATTTAGAGATCACACAGATAGTACAGTCATACTTATTTGTATCTTCTGACCACTTAACTAAGTCACTGCTGACAGTAAGATTTTGCATAGGTTGTGGCCTTTTTTTGCATTGTTAGTTACTATCTTTTTGTTCCTTTTTTGGTTAAAAGCACCCTCTTTGCTTTCAGAAAATAGCCATACTGTCATAGTGTTAAAAGAGTTAAGCATATAGTAATACTAATTTAGTCACTCACACAATTTTTAAGATTCTGACCGCATGTGTTTTAGAAACACCAACAGTTTTATTAATATCCTGGGCAGAACTTCCATAAAGAATTCTTTCAACCTTTGTTGGCTTGAGACCATAGTACAAAAAATTGCAAAAGTCAATTTGTCAGTCAGTGTGTCCTGTGCCTGTATAATATGTCTGTCAACTTATATTGCTCAAGTATAATAAACTTATTTGAACCAGACTGGAAAAATGTGAAATGTACCTAGACTTGAACTGGGTGCAAGCTTTATAGCTTTATTGCCTTTGAAAAATTCCTTTCTCTTCCCACTCTCTCCCCCCACCCAACACCAATATTTCTGCATGAGGAACATTGTTGTTTATAAGTAATGCAAAAATACCAGTTCTGTATGATAGATTACTGAACACAGATAACTGATGTGAGATATTTTGATCAGAAGAGTTATAGAAAAATGGGGTAGTAAGGGGAAATTTTCATGTAATTTTCAGGTTTTCTCTATAGCACTATTAGTACAGTTTCTGATGGTGTTTGCCTGAAGGCATGGCTGGCAAAATGACTGCCATCTTTCAATTTTTTTTTGCCAATGGCAATGTAAGGCTTCACCTGAGACATTAATATTGGTTATTTTTACAGTTGCACAACAGGAGGCTGAACTTGTAAGAGATCTCAGTTCATCACTTACCACAGCTGCACCAAAAGGGCCACACTTCTTTAGCAGTTTTTCTGAAATTCCTGTACAAAAAAACTCAGTGATGTCTCCAGCAGATCAGTTTGTCAATGTTGCAAGAGCATCAATGAGAATGCAGAAGGTGAAACAAAAACTTGATTCTGTTATGGTAAGTCAAATTTAATTAATTTCAGAGGTATATAGTCTTCTCATATTCTGGAACTGGTGTATGTAAAAAAACATATATGTGTTGTCATGGCGTCTGGTCTTTAGAAATTAATACATCTCTCACTAATATTAATGCAGGTGTAAGTAGCTCTTACACAAAAGAGCAAACATAAAGAACTTATTTTTGTTTTTCAATTACTGATGACAGGATGTTTTTGTGCTAGTGCCCATTGATGTTCGCCCATTTATGTGAAATCATGGATCCATAGATCATTATGGCTGAGCTTCCTATCCACCTTAAAAATTGTGTATGGCATAAATGGCAGGGGTTTTAGGGAGCTGCAGGACTGGGAAGAGAGCATGGTCCTCCCTGTGCTGGGCACAGCTGTTTCAAGCCAGCTCAGTGAAGGACAATATGGACCCACTGCACAACTGAAACTGGAACCAAACAGGATATGGCATCTCTGAGAAAACAGACTTAAGATTAATGTTAGAACCTCTTAGAGACAGGAAACACCACAGCAGAGGAGAAGAACAAAGGAAAACATATCAGGGGCACAAGTTACAGGAGGAGGGATGTGAGGAGTCATGTGGAATGAGGAGATGTGAAAGAAGACAGAGAAGGAGGCATGAAGGTGATGCAAGAGACACAAAACAAGGCAGAAATGGAAATATGGGGGAAACAACAGCGTAGGCTTGAAGGGAAAGGCAAGAGATCCACGATGACACACAAAAGAAAACACAGATGATGGTACACATCTGAAGGGGCTGCAACGCGTGGAAGAATCCATGCTGGACAGGTACAGTCTCCAAGGGAATTTTGTCTGACAGAGGAGCCACAGTTGAAAAGCACAAGAAACAAGCAGAGTCAGAAAGAGCAAGTCACTATGCAGTAACCTCACTCTACTGCCCCACCCATCCATTGCCTTTCCAGAGGGACTGAGTGTAACATAATAGCAAAACCAAGGAGATTGGGGACTAGAAAGGAGAAAAAAGGGGTGCCTGGAGACAGAAAAAGAGGGATGAAAAGTGTTTTCTTTGGGTGGGTGTTTAACTATTTGTGTTGTTTCTCAGTACCTCAATAATTAAAGCTTTTATAATTGGCAATAATTTAATTCAATTTCCCAACTGGAGACAATTTTGCATGCAACAAGGATGCAGAATGTTCCTGGATAGCCCTGTGAAGTTATAATTACTATTCACAATGAAATGAACTGCATTTGGGTTTGCACTTACTATTTTTCATTTTGAAGTACTTTTGAGTACGTGAAGATTTTTTTTTTTTATGTAGAGTTAGGTTTTGTCTGCGTTAATAAGTAGTGAATCAGAAAAAAAGCAGATGAGTACATGAAAGCAGTTGTTGCTGAGGTTGCTATAACTACTGTCATCATGCTTTAGGGGTTTTACTTTGGATTAGATTTAGTCTGATTCCTTGGCTTTGGCATCCCCGTTAGGCCAGACGTTTGAAACTGTCTGGAAGAAAGCTATCCCACAGACCTTTGATTTTTGAACTGTGAACTCCCAGTGAACCCCTTCATGAAACACCATATGATAGCTCTCATGGATAACAGTAGCATGCTGCTTCTACCTTTCAGTTAGATGGGGCCTGACGCAAGGAAGCAAACCTTGTTTCTGCTTTCTGCTCATTCTGTTCCCCCTCACTTACAAAGTGAGTGCTGGTGCCTTCAAGTTGTTTATCAGAGAAAGGCACAACATAGAGAAAATGGAGCATGTAGCCTTCTGTCTGGGACAAGTACTCCAGGAAGATACTCCAGGATTAGTTTTTACTGTTCTGCATGTCTAGACATATGAAGAAAAAGATGGGGTTAGAGAATTTGAGTCTTTACCATTGCAGCTGTTTACTCCCAGATTAACCTGCGGTACTGGGCTATGGAAGACAAATCTGGTTTAGCAGAACCACATAACTAGATGGAATAAATAAACCTACAACTGTGTTTGAGAGAGTAGCTTGCAGCTACTGGAGTTTTGTAACCCTAGACTTCCACTGACCAGTTTGAGATGAGTAAGTCCACTGTGAGCACAGTCATGATCAGTGTTTTTGACAGCATCCTCCAAACCCTCTACTCATATGGGAGATGTCAAAAAGGTCACCTGAGCCTTCTCACTGTGTGCTTTTCCAAACAGTACAGGATGGTGGTTGAAAGAATCCACATTGAGTTTGATATCCATCACATAGCAGTAGTGATTATAAACAGTGAGACTGCATCCTTGCAGGGCTTTATGAACCAGTGAGATACTGGGGAGGAGATTTGTTTGAAAGGAGTCTTGTTGCTAATCTTTTCAGTGATCCAGCATGAGACTCAGGACAGCTGTAAATCCTTTTCAAGCAGGGATAGGATGATTTTTTGCATGTGGGTACAGTATTTCCTGCCTGATTTATCACATTTTGGACAGCCCCAGGGTAAAAGATATATCATTAAAACTGAAAATTTCTACTAATTTGCAATTGGGAATTAGTTTTTGATGTGTGTGCAATTCCCATTTTCATATGAAAAATGATACTGGTATGTAAGTGCAGGCTTTGCTGCAAGGCTTGTTAGAATGCACACTCACATAAATGGCTTGCTAAAGTGTTTGTCAAAGTAGAACTCTTAAAAGTTGCCACTCAGCCACATGTGTGAGAATGTGCTGATATTTGTGGGAACAAACAAGCAAAAATGGAGAAAGACGACTTTAGGAAACCACACATAGGGTGCCTTGCTGCCCTGTAGTTGAGTTGGAACATAAGAAATCCAGATGAGAACACAGGTGTTACTTTGTATGTATTCCACAGAATCACAGAATATGTTGAGTTGGAAAGAACCCCCAGAGATCAAGTCCAACTCCTGGCCCTGCACAGGACCATCCCGAAGAGTCACACCCTGTGCCTGAGACCATTGTCCATACATTTTTTGAACTCTGTCAGGCTTGGTGCTGTGACCTCTTCCCTGGGGAGCCTGTTCCAGTGCTCAACCACCCTCTGGGTGAAGAACCTTTTCCTGATATCCAACCTAAACCTCTCCTGACACAACTTCAGGTCATTCCCTCAGGTCCTGTCACTGGGTACCACAGAGGAGAGATCAGTGCCTGCCCCTCCTCTTCCTCTCATGAGGCAATTATGGATGGCAATGAGGTCTCTCCTCAGTCTTCTCCAGGCTGAACAGACCAAGTGTCCTCAGCCATTCCTCATACAGCTTCCCTTCAAGGCTCTTCACCATCTTTGTTGCCCTCCTTCGGACACTCTAATAGTTGCATGTCTTTCTTATGTTGTGTCACTTGAAACTGCACACAGCACTTGAGGTGAGGCTGTCCCAATGCAGAGTAGTTCTGGTCTTTGGGTCATGTTTGCATGTCCATGTCACAGAGATGTAGGAAATACCACGTTGGGACAAGCATGGTGGCAGCATACCTTGTAGGCCTGGCCTAAGGTCACACCTGGGGCCATGTTTTATGTGACAAAGGTGCTGGAACATGCAAATAGCAAATCTGCCAACACACAGGTCTCTGGTTTTAACATGTATGAACTTAACAGCATAGCTACTGGATTTAAAACTAGCTTTTAAGTGCAGAGTTTGGAGTTCTGTGACTTAAATAGAGGATTTGAAAAGGTAATGTCAATACATTAAAGTTTGGCTTAAGCTAGGTAGAAATAGAGAATACTCTGATCCTGTATAAGCTTTGGTTCTTTGTCTTACAACCCATGCCTTCTTTCTAGGTCCCTTTAGAACCAATAGTTTATTTTTCTGTTTTTCTTTTTTTACCTAAACGTGAACCATAATAAATGATAGATAAATGAAGTTTCTTTTCTTCTCCTCTGCAGCCTTGCCATTCTTATTAGCCCAACAATTAGAACCAAGGGTTGACTATTGTGCTAAAGCTTTAGCAGTTCACAAAAGCTAAGACTTTTTGATACAAAAGGTAAAAATTAATTTCTGTATGAAACCAGAATGCAGAATTAGCTTTTGTACCACATAGAGAAATTACAGAGTAGTGAATCTTGGCAGCAGTTATTATTTATCTCTGCCTCAAGGATCTAATACTAATGTATGATTCTATTCATAGAAGTTTTTGATCGGAAAACATTTAACTCATCTCTGGCTCTTGGAAGTACTCATAAGTGTTTCTCATTCAATGTTGCTGTTTATGTATTTTAGATGTTGCTTTCATCCACCACTGAAAAAAACCTGTTCATAACTTTCCATAGCAAGGGGGTATGGAGTAATGTTGTGTAGGTATGGAGAGAAGGGCTTTCTTTGAAGATGTAGTATTCTAGCTCTGAAATTGGGCTTTTAGATGTCTTACCCACTTATGAATAGCATCTGTATGTACTCTGTAGTGCTAGTCTTGGAATCAATTATATGTTGGCTGCCTTATCTCTCAATATATGAATGCTTCTAAATTAAAGTATGATTAGCTTTTCTAGCCTTTACTTCATGGTGTATTTCTGAAATGATTACTTTGTGATGAGACATAGCATCTGTAGAGAATGACTAAACTGTAGGATCAAGCTCCTTTTTGTGTCAATTTTCATTTGTATGCCCTGGTCACTTCTGGGCTTCTATGGGGAAAAACAGTTGAGCACTCAAGTTACAAGGAAACCATATTACCATGTAGACAAGTGACTGATCTGGATAGTCAGAGTAAGAGGACTGGAGGAAGCACCAGGGGAACATACTTGCTTCAGACAAGCAAAGTAAATGTTTCAGTTTTGCCTGTGTGTGGGGATAATATCTCATTTTAGCTATGTTTGGTTTTTCTACTTAATCTATTCCCGTCTTACATAGCTCTAGACTATCTCTAAGTGATTTCAGGACACCTACCACATTAGAATCCCAGCTTTCATTGCAGTCCTTCTAGTGCTACTGTCATAGTAATGATTGTACTTCTACATAGATGTAAACTTGATTCAAACTTACATTGCAAATTTAGTAGTGCCATATTCCTACTTTAAGCATTATTGCCTATGTATATTCTTCTAACATTGAGAAAAATATCAGAGTTTGTGTTACAGGTTATTTTTATTTCAGATTCAGCTTTTAAGTTCTGAAGACTAATGTCTTAATAATGCTTTTAGACTGTCTTTAAAAGCAGTGACCTAGAGATATAAAGTTTCAGAAGAGAAACCTAAAATTAAGAGATTGAAAAGTAATATAGAACTGACCAACAAGATTTGGCCTGCAAGTATATATGGAAACGTTGATTGTATTGATTGCAAAGCTCATAAAATTGCATTCTCGGGAAAAAGAGAAATTTCTTTTGTCACCTTGTCAAGTCTTAGATTAGTCTGTTTTTTGTTTCATGCAATTCACTTTTAATGTGAAAACTAGTTCCCCTGAAAATGTGTATTTGCATAAGTTGCATAGAGCTGCCCTAACACAAGAAAGAAAATGCAAATGATCTTTGTTTAAACTTGGCAAAAATTATGTAGCTATCTCTCTTGTGACAAAAACAATATGAATGTTTTAACTCTTAGTTTTACTCAATTCACGATAGTAGTAAACTGTGTCTTTGATAAAGCTGTGGTTTGTGCATGAAGTAAGCGGTGCCTGTTGTGAAAAATAAGTAAATTGATGGTTGGCTATCTTAGCCAACTTTGCTCGTTGTTGTAAAGGGATTTAGCAATTCCTTTCCACAGCATGCATTTCAAAAAAAAAAAGATTGCTTCATTTTGTTCTGTGGGTAGTCTTATGTCTTTGTATTGTAGGAAAATTAGTTATTTTTTGTAGGATAGTGTACTTCATCTGGAAAGAGTTGTGCTTGAATCTGTAGTCCTCACTTGTTAGCTGAGTGCTTCCCATTTCTGTTACAATGTTGTGCCTTTTTTTCCTCCTTGGGCTTATTAGAGATTTAAATAATGCTTAAGAGCTAGTGGCAGAAAGGTCATTAAAACTCTGGTTTTGTCTCTGCTTTCAATGGGCAGTCTTTTATAGCTCACTTGCATTCAGCTTCACTGCCATTAAGGGGAGGAATGAATCACTTCCTGTAAGACTGCTTAGATTTAAAACTTCATTTTTAATACCCTTTTTATTAAAAAAGGTATTAATCTTGTTTTTAAGGCCTTGGAGAGGAAGGAGGTATTCTAAGAGAACTTAGGCGGCATTGTAGAAGGGGTGATTTTCTTAAATCTTCAGGGACCGCACATTCAGTCCTCTGTTGTGTGTGTCAGCTGCATTTAGTTTCAAAGAGTGCTATTTTGTGTGTATAGTGAGAGTGTTTGCTTAATACACAGGAAAATAAAGAGAAGTGAATTAAATGTTGTACAGGAATAATTTACATAGAGTTCCATATCTCTTATATAATTCATTCAAGGACCAGAATCAAGACAAGCTTATCTTCATAATTCTTCCTTCCAGGATGAACTGGGAAGGCATCTATTAAGTGATAGTTTTCAAAAGTTTGCTCTTCCCTGTTTGATTTCCAAAGGCCATTATATTCACCCTGTCTTCATTTCCTGGCATTATCTGGAACCTAATGTTTGAGAGCAAATTTGCAAGAGACTTCCACTAAAATATTTGACTGGAAAGCATCCATTTGTCTTATGGTGTAGTGTGCACTCAGCAAGAAATTCATGCAAAGGAGAGACCTTCTCATTCATCTAGGGAGAAAGGCTCTCCCTAGAGCTTATAGCGGATTAAAGAAGATGAAACACTGGGAAGCTGAGCTCAAAACATTTGCAGAACAGAATATTTTTTCTGTGTTTCAGTAAACACGTAAGCTAATGGCTTTTCACCATTTTTTTGTATCAGAGAAAGCTTTATATTAATGAAGCTTACTTGCTTGCATATGTAAATATAAGAAAAGCAGATTGATTTTGTTGTTGCAGTTGTTCAGAAAAACAGGCCTCCATTCTGATAACTTTTCACAGCTACTGTTTACTAGCATTCATTTAAATTTGTACACTGCAGTAAAATCTAGCAGGTTTAATGCTGGTTTTTAATCATGTTAAGTGATTAATCTGATTTTCTATCTTGCTTTTCTTTCTGTCAGCTTTGGAATATAGTCACTACAGTTGTGTGCCTTTGCTGCAAGAGTTCCTTGCTAGTCAAAGACAGTTTTTGCTATAAACTTCCCTCAGTAGAATTAAATCCATATTCCTGCACAAAAACCAGACACTTTCAGATGAAGGTCTAGTGTAGTGGTGCAGAGCAGATGGTGGCAGATACCCTCTGGCCCAGTGAAGTAATTCAACACACATTTTTACTGCTGTAATACTTGCTTTCCAGTACACCTGTCAATACCCAAATATTATGCATTATTGAATTGAATACTGTTTATTGAATTACAGAAATAATAGTTATATCAAATATGTCATTTTAGAGATAGTTAAACCAGAGTGCATCGGTGATGGTCTCCTTTCTTTAAACAGAATTTACAAGCCAGGTTGAAGATGAGCAAAATATTACTGGCCCACAACTGAAGTTTAAGGTTCTGATCTAGAGTTTACTGAGGCCCAAGGTAATGCTCCACTGAATGGGAGCTTTTGGTTGGATTGACCATATGCATTTATTCTATATGATTAAATAGTCTTGACCTTTGAAAGAGTCAAGAATTATGTTGTCTTATGTAAATAGGTCTCAAGAATTTTAACATATGAATATCTTGCTTGAGGAAAGTTACAAATATTTTATTTAAGGCCTATTTTTCTTCCCCTTTGACTTTGGTGTATTAAGGCTGTGAAAATATATTTACCAAACAGTAAAATTCTCAATTGGATCAACTAGAAACTTAAGATCATTAAATTTTTTTTCATAGACTGTATTGGATAGTATGTCAAGAGTAAATTTGGGAAGGGCTTTTGTTTTGTAATAGTTGTATGTATATCAAGAAACTCCATAAGAAAACAAATTTTAACTGCATTATCTTTGTTGCTATGGAAATTAGAACTGGAATTACATTGTGTAATTTTCATGTAGGAAGTGTCTGGGATTTTGGTTTTTATTGCTTTGCAAAAATCAGTTTTGTGCTAGGACTAGTTTAAGATTTTTTTTTTTTCTATAATGGTAAGTATCTCTTGATGGATATAGTCTTGGATGTAGTCTTCATGGATGTAGTTTGAGTACTCAAAAATGAGAAATTATATTTATAAGTTTATGACCATATGTAAATGTCTTTTTATTTTTATACACAAAGATGCGACGAGATGCTGGTTCAAACAATTCTGTTTCATTGTTTGCACTGCCTGAGAGTTAGTGTCCACATACAGACACACAATTCAGTTTATAGCTGTGCCAGTAATTTTTCCAAATCTGTATCTCCAAATACTAAAAAAAAAAAAAATATTGAAGTTGTTAGTCATCATCAACTTGCGTTTTAATTTTTGTCCTGGAATTTAATAGTTATTTACTGTAAGTAAATATTTCTCTTCTAGCTATTGCATCAGTAAGTGACCCAGGAAATTACACTTCACTTTCTGATTTGTCTTCCTATTACAGGCAAGCTCAAATCTCTTGCTTCCTGCACCATCATCTCTGTCACCACACTCCAAGCTAAGACTGCCGGGCACTCTGAGTGCTCCACTGAATCCTCTGTATTCTTTCACTACTGAAAGTGGTAAGTTTCTTTATTTCTTCTCTATTTGTAGGGAAGGGGTGATAACTTCTATAAGGATTTTTTGTTTTCTGCCTTTTTAAATTTTGCTGTACTGCCCTTTGAGGGAGTAACCCAGTTTTGTTATATGTGGTATTGTTTATTGAGTGCAGTACCATACAGTCCAATGCTGATGCATGTTCCTCTGTAATGCTTTTTTCTTCCTTAAGCTGTACACTTATTAGTGCTGTAAGTTCGTAGAAGAGGATGAGATTGCCAGTTTTACTTAATTTAATATTTTTAATGCTTACTAAAGTATCTTAAACATGGACAGTCAAAAAGACTGGAATCTAAAAGCATGTATACTAATATAAGAATCATAGTGCTTGATATTTGCAGTTGTGTTTAATCTATTTTTAGATTTTTTTCCTAAAGATATTTTGTATTGAAAGATTTTGAGCAAAAGGTAAGCAATGCAATTATGTACATTTGTGATGCTTGCTTTGGTAATAATATCTGTTTCATTGCTAATTACAGTATTTAATAATGAAATTTATAATTTCATGCCATTTTCTCTTCTTCTGGGCACCTGTAAAATAAGACAGAAAATTGGAACCTTAATTTTGAAGTGTTTTTGTTTTGTATCCTTGAGAAGAGTAAAAAGAATTCCAGAGGGAGGGTGGAATATATAATGAAATAAAGACAGGTAATAGAGATTTAAAATGTAGATAGTAAAGATAGGAATAATCTCTATAATTATATAGAATTATCTCCTAAAGGCAGACAATTTTTTTTGCAAATGATGTTATGATTACTTTTTCTGAGCAGCTGGGGAAATAGTCCTCAGCATGGTCTCAAAGATTGACCACTGGTCTCAGAATCACTCTTAGTCACTAATTCACAATGCAAATGTACATACACCAATTAACTTCTGTGTTTTTAGTTTCTACCTTAACAAAAGAGCTTAGAGCCATAATATTCACCTGTTGCTCAACGGATGCATGTTATTTCCACAGTGTGTAAATCTTGCAGAAGCAGTAGAATGCATAGGCTTACATATTGTGAATATTTAAAATAAGTGGAGTAACACTTTAAAGCACATTAACATATACTTCAAGTGGTTCTACATGGCTATTCCTAGTATTGCTCAAACCCAGGAACTTTATTTTCTTGATTTTTACTTTATGCAGAAGTAGAGATGAAAGTGTCGATGGAGATTTCCTAAATAGCAAGAGCGAACATCAATGTATGTTACAGCTCTTCATGGACAATCCCAATGTTTTCGTTTCCAAAACTGACTGATACTTCCAACATAATCCACAGGTACAGGATATTATTTATACAAGGGGAGCATAGTAAAAAAAGGAAATACAGTAAAGAAGAAGCCATGAGAATATGAAGATTTTTAAGGGAAGACAACCATAAAATACTAATGGGCCACAATTGAAATAGATTTTTCTGTAAGAAAACCTTTTAAAATCGTGAATTACTTCTCTGTCATTTTGTGGGCTTCCAAGTTGTTCTATTGTGGTAGAGTTGTTTTCAGTGAAACATGAAAACTATTTACTCATCTATTTCATCATTCCCTATTGGTTGTAAACTGGGAAGATAAGTGCTTGTGTTCATAGTGCCTAACTGCCAGTTAAATTTTGCTTTTGAATAATAGAAAATCTATACTTAAACACATCTGTTAATTTATAGATTGTGCTGGAAGGACAGAACTTTTATTTTCTGTGTTGGTTTTATATACAAAATATTATTTCTTTTTGTACTTATGTTAAGTGGGATGTTGCATTGTTAACAATTGCCTGTACTAGAGATCGAGCAGATGGTTACATATTCCTGAAGGTTGTGTTGACAGTTCAGTTCTGTTGCCTTTTGCTGTGCATTTCAGTGCTTCTTAAAGCAAAATGCAGAATTCCTGTTTACATGTGTAAACCTCTGTTAGCAATATATCTAGCCACGTAACTGGCGTATGTGCATGTTCTAATAGTTTGGTAAGGTGGTAGCTGATGTCTTGTGGTGTGGACAGTGTAGTAGCCTGAATATATGCAGCCTTTTCTTTTTGAAAGGCAGTTTAATTGTCTAGGTCTTGCCTGAGGTAGGAGACAGTGGAAAAATGGTATATCCATCTTTGTGATATATGGGCAGTAGGAGTAATCCAGCAGATCCTTCCTGACTTTTAAACTTTTTCATATCCAGATACATTTGCAGAAATAGCTGTATGTGACTTTGTAATACTTCAAATAAAAGCAATATTCACTACAACGGCTTTTAAATATGTCTGTTCATTTTGACGAATGGGTTCTGTATACCCTGACATATCGTATGTTTTGGCTTTTCTACAAGTGCATACTTTCACAGGTTTATAGGCTTTCATGAAGCCCCAGTCTTATTCTGCTATTTCCCCACTTTCCGCAAGATCAGTTAGCTCATAGATGCTGAGGCAAGACTGTCTTTCTTTCCAACCAGTTTCCTCTAAATTAAGTAATTAATTGTTTAATCATCTATCAGAGAGTTTCAGTATCTTTCTCAATGACAGAACATTCTTTATGTGAGATGAGTAAAGACAAGATCATGATATCATTGACCATGGAGCCCAATCCTCCTGCTCCAAGCGGATTCGCCTAGAGCTCAGGACTATGTCCATTGGGGTTTTGAATATCTCGAAGGATGGAGACTCCAGAACATCTCTGGACAGCCTCATACAATGTTTGACTGCTCTCACAATAAAGGGTTTTTTTATTATCTTTAAATTATATTTTGTGTATTTCAGTCTGCATTGGTGCATGGGATTATTCCTGCCCTAGTTCAGGACTTGGCATTTCCCCTTGTTGAACTTCAAGAGGTTCTTGTTGGCCCATTTGTGTGGCCTGTCAAGGTGCCTCTGAATGGCAGCATGTCTATCTGCTGTATCAGCCCCTCCTCCCCAGTTTTTATCATCTGCAAATTCACTGAGAATGTGCTCAGTCCTATCATCCAGGTGATTAATGGAGAAGTTAAAGTGTGGACTCCAGTATCAACCTCTGGAGTGCACCACTGGTCTAAAGTCTCCAGTTAGATTTCATGTGAGTGGTTACAAACCTCTGATCTCTAGAGCTCAGCCAACCTCCAGTGGGCTGCACTGTCTGTTTTACGCAGTGCGCCCTTGAGCTGTTCATCTGTGAGAACTTGACTGGGGACAGTGTTGAAAGTCTTGCCAAATTCAAGGTTAAAAACATCTACTGCTTTTCCACTGATGCTATGCAGTGCTGCACAAGAGATAGTTTTGTCAAGAGCATGGTTAGAATTACTAGAAAAATGTAATCAATTTTGTCAAGTAGTAATTAGCAAAATAAGTACCACAAAGCAGATACAAGACATGGATCAACTTATTTTTATGTGCTATGTATAAAGCATTTCATTAGCGACATTCTCAGATTTAACAAAATTAATTAGAGAAAATGTGTGTTGTGTGCCTTTCTCTCACAAGGATTGTTTTCAATTTGAGAGAAAAGCATGAAACTTACAGGTTTTTACCCTCTGTCATGATAGCCTGTTAGCTGAAATTTTTCATTGAGAGTGTAACTCATATTACCATGTAAGGATAATTTTTGTGTCTGACTCAGTAAAGCTGTAGCTGTGCTCATAGCTATTTCAATAATTTGAAAAGTTTGCTAGATGTTTGTCTTTGGAGAAGGTCATCCCCTTTGAGTTTTACATTTGTAGTTTAGATTCATGAAGTCTTATGGGTGTTTAATACTCTAAGGAATCTGTCCCTAGAGGTATGTAATATTTAAGGTTGCTGAACTTCTTTTTTTCTGTCTTTCCTTTCTTTTTTTCTTACTTGGTAATAAAATTTGTTTAAGATCTATCTTTGACAGTCAGAATTGAGGTTTTACCTTGCCGATGCTGTATAGCTCTGCTTATGCTCATGCTTATTACTAGTTTTATCATACCTGGCCTGTAGTGCTGTTCTGCAGCACTGCACTGTAGCATTATCCAGGACTTTGTCTTACACATTCCTGCCTCTTCCTTCTCATATGCTCGTCTTTATAACTTCTTCCAGGATGACCCATTTCCTAGTTGTTATTTTTTAAACAAACAGGGTGGTAGCAAAACCTCCAGATTTCAATTGTTCATTCTCTGTCAGACATTAAAATCCCCTCTGGTTTTGTTTGCCTTTCCTCCTTAAGACTGTGAGCATCTTTGGACAGTGAAATCACCTTCCTATGAGACACTGTTTTGCAGGTCTGTGGCATGCCATGAAAGAAATATCCAGCATCTTTGGGCTTTATTCAACAGTGACTCTTCAGTAACTACCACTGTGTTCAGGACGTGCTTTCTAAAATAAGTTTTAGGTTTCAAGTCATTGTAATTAACAGTGACCCTAATTGTTAATTATGTGGGAGATTGAAGCTCGACTATAAATACTACACAGATCTGTTCACTGAAGTTTGGACTTCAATAAAACCAGTTAATTAAACTTGCTCTTAAAAATTAATTACGTATGTGCTAGAAACGTGATGGTTCTTGTATCTTTAAAGAAAATCTCAAAAACAAAAAACACAACATTTTGGCAGGGTTGAGAACAATTAGAAATTTTCTCTCCATTAACGCAACTGACAGTCAAAGGTGTTTTCCACCTATATAAAGAGAAAGCTTCAAAGCACTCTTTATTACTCTCTATAAAGATATTAACAAAACTGACTTCACATTTAAGTCCTCTGTTACATTTGATAGACTGTTTAGAACTGCTTCTTTCAGTGTCAAGCAAACAGTGAAATAGATTTCTACATCAAAGATATCAGAAATATTTATGCATCAATTAAATGTTCTTAAAATACCATTTTTACTCTTGGGTTTTGTTTTTTTAGAATCAGAAAAAGGAAGTATACCAAGTAGCAAAATTCACATTGTGCAGAGATGCTGCAGAAACACATGTCAAAAGTTGCAATCTCATATGTATATCACTGATTTTTTTTTTTCCCCCACTATTTCATAATTCCCAACTCTGTAGCATCTATCCTTTAGTACTGCTATTGTCCTGGAGGAATTGGACGGTTTTGTTTGGGTGTTTTGGTGGGTATTTGTCATGCCTTTCACACAATTTTGTGCCACTCAAGGAAGAATGTCTGCAGGAAGCTTGTTCAGTGTGTCCTTATTCTTTTCATCTCCTACTACGAAACTCTTAGGGGAGAAAAGACTTATGCAAACTGTAATTTAAAATGTATCAAATGAACAAAAGAATAACTTATATTTTCTAATTTGAGAGTAATCACTAACAAAATATTCCAAAGAAATACTAAAAAAGATGACAGTATATAGTATTTGAGAGGTGCATGTATGTGTACTGTGCCGTCCAAGTACAACATAAAATACAGTATTGGTAGTATCTCTTGAAAGAACTGATTGAAAGACATAAGATGACTAAAAGAAACCATGTGGTACAGGTGGCAGCATTGCTATCTTCGCCACGCTACTGTGCTGAAAATACATCATTTTGACTTTGGGTGGAAAATGTTTTTGTTTAGGGGGAGTGTCAGGGGGAGTGCCCATTGGAGAAATTTGTTACTGGGATCCAGTTCATACAGACAAACTGAATGGCACACAGATCACTGCGTACATACATTTTTTTGGTCTTAGGATATTACTGTAAATACTGTATTTTAACTAAACAAATTTTAACGTAAGAGTGAAATCTCTTCCTATTCGCTTTTTAAGAGAAATATCTTGAGTGTGTGTAAAAGACTTCTTGCCAAGAATATAAACGTAAGAAAAGAACTCAATTTTGTTTTGAAAGAATCTGGGTATATCTGTTCCCTGTTGCTTTGTAATGTATGCTGCCTCATTAGCTCACCCAGCAGCTTCATTTAGATTTGCGGTGATGGTGAAAGCAATTAAGCTTGCAGGGCTGCACAGATCAGAGCTATGGAAATGGTGTAGCAATTTGCCATAATGTCTAAGTCGCATTGAGATTTTTCTTTTTATCCCCACATCTTCTTAAATTTGGGGCAGGAGCATATTATGGTGAAGAGAACTAAATACACACCTAAGAGTGGTTCAGTATCCACACTATTAGTTGAAAGTGGTTTGAATGTAATACGATCTGCTAGGAGGAATAGATAATGATAGGAAAGTAATTTTACTTTATTTTATTTATGAAAAAAATTTACAAAAGGGAAGTAGGTAATGTGTAATAATTTCAGTGTTTCTCAATTTCATTAGCATTGGTGAGTCTGCTGGCCCTTTTTATTGTATTGTTGATTGAGCAAATAATGATATTATGAGGCCTGTGCAAAATAGTTGTAGTAGTCTTTGCACTGGTTGCCTGATTTGTTTATCTTTTCTCTTTATTCTTACTACTACTACTCCCTCCTTCTTCTGCAGAGGGAGAAATGCAAGTTTCCTGTTCACTAAGGGATAGTCCTAATGGCCTCAGTGTGATCAAACACTCCAGTGGGGGAAATATCTTTGATTAGCAGTCTGCTACCCATTGTCTTTAACTCTGAAACTGGACAGAAATGCAGAACACTTTTAGTATGTCCTGTAGAGGTGCTGCCAACATAGGAAGTGATACATGAGAATAAATGCTTGCAGAGTGGTTAACTTCCTGCAAGCTACAATCTGCTGCTGGTAGATTGTGTCATATGTTTGAAAAAGGGGAATATGCATCGAGATGAAAGAAATATGTGCCTAATACTTGTCTCTCACTTCTCAGTTATTTTTCTATGTTTTTATGCAGTTTGCTGTCTTCCTGCTATGTCACATATCTGAAGAACTAATTCTGCCTGACATACTTTTCAGAAATTGAAACTTTAAAAATTTTTCAAGAGACCTGTTCTAATATTTTTATGGGGATTTTTTTTTTAAATGACCTTTTCATTTAATTATTCTAATAGGACACTGATGCCAAAGAATAAAAAATTTTGCCCTGTATTTCACATTACTAAATGTAGAAATATGAATTGCTTTCTGTTCTTATAAAAAGTGTCTTATTGCACCTTTGCAGAATTCTCACATTTTCTGTAATTTCTAGGACATAATTACTTCTGTGTCTGGATCAAGTATGTATGTTTTCTTTCTTTTGGAAACAGAATTACTTAAACATCCCCACCACCACATGGTGTGGATAACAATAATGCAGAATACAAGCACTTTTTAAGTGAGTAAACTTGACTTAATTTAGTCCCTTGGTTTTTGAGTGTATTACTCTGTTGTGGGATTTTTTCCTCCTATTAACCAAAGATAAACATACCTTTACCGTCATTACAAGCATTTGTTTTAACTAAAAATTACTGCATAGTCACTGAGAATTTATTATAATGAATTAAGTTTTAGATCCAGTTAGCAGATTTTCTCCTTATTTTTCAAAATATGGTAAGAGAACTTGGTGGAGAGAAATCACCAGCTCAACACCACAGATGAGCTCTCAGCAAGTGTCAACTGATGTAACTACACTGATGTTTGCTAAAAGTATTTTTACCATAAGCAGAAGGGCATTAAGTCTAAAGTGCTTTTTATATATGTCTGTTAATTTGAATGGGAACTCCCCTGGGGAAAATGATCATTCATTTTAAGATATTCATATCTCTCACTTTGACTTAAGGGAAATGTGTAAGAGAGAAGGAAGAAAGAAAGAAAGAAAATAAAACTTTTTTTGTTGTTATTTGCTTATAACGCAATGGAGGAACTGAAAAATACAGCTTACAGATATTTTTCTCCAAGTTAGTTTTCTTTTAAAACAATAGGAACATCTATCACAAGATGTTTTTGTTATTTTTTGATACCTGCTTCTTTTATAAGCTATTTGACTATACCATTTACATTTTGAGGTAGTGGTGACTCAGTTCCCTCAGTGCAGATTACAAAGGCTCATGATGTTCCAGCCTACAGATGACTTTGGCAGTAAAAAAAAACTAAGAGTATCAGGACACACCTGTGCCTTCATCACAGTTTACAGGCAGCTCAGGCCATTCTCCAGGGGAAGGAGCTTCCTCAGAGCTCTGTGACCCTGCTGTGCTGCCCACATCATTGGACAATGTCAGATTTCCAGCTGAAGGCACAAATACAGAACCTTGTTTTAAGGTAGAAGAGCTGGGTGTTTACATTTATAAAATGAATAATAAAAATGATTTTTTTAAATTTGAAAACATAAGTTGTATAAATAGATTCATCTAACCACAGAAATGTTCCAACAGAATAGTAAAGACACAGAGACATAACCATTAACATTAATGACAATCTAGTTCTTCTATTCTAAAAGGTTGCTTATCCAGTTTCTTCTGTCTGATTGATAAGATGTTATAAATGTCAGAAGAGTTTGTATTTTCTAGTTAAGCTCGCTAGAATTGTTTATACTGAGATCAAAGATACACATGTTCCTTTATTATATGTTCTTTTCCATGTTTCTTCTAGGTAAGTTAATTAAAATATTTCTCTAAAAATTACACTAAATACAGAGCACAATAACAGCAATCTTTGAAGATTCCAAAAACTTTATCTAAAGAACACCATTTATATTTACTTGAAATTGGTGTATGTTAGGGTAATTACTGCTGAACCTTCAGGCTAAAGGAAGTACTCTCAGCCAAATTATACAAGGGTGTGGATTAAATGAAGCATTACTCTCTGTTTGGCAGCAGTGGATATAGATTGCAAAATCAGGGTGTGACGTAGTACTGTGGAAAGTCTCTGCCAAAAGTGATTTGGCCTAAGTGTGCCCTTACTTTCTCAGTTATGTGGATCCTAAAACAACTGAATCTAGTTAATTCCAAAGTAGAGAGGTCCTGTTAACTGTTTTCACTCTGAGCTTGTCTGTAATTTTGGGCTATTGAGCCACAAGACAGCATCTTGCTTAAATGAAATTTCAGCTGGTCACAGAGGTGGAAACAGTCCTTCTGCCAAGGACTGTGCAGTAAAGTATCAGTTCTCTTGTCCAGCAGAAAGCTCAGATCAGCAAGGATGCTGTCTGTGCAGCAATAAGCATGAGTGAATAAAATGAGGAAATTGATCCCTTCTTGTATTGCTCCAGTCCTTCTGTTCCTGTCATTTCCAGAGGAGTTGGGAGGACTGTGCAAAAACCCAGGTAGCAGCCATGCACAGGAGGGAGACATCTCCATCTCCCAAGAGAAGACCAAAGTACTTTGACTTCATTGCTGGTTTTGACAAGTTAGCAAAACCCAAGTACATTAAAAAACATTTAAAAATCTATGTTTTAAACATGCATTATCCATCCCATTTTGGTACACATGCATACTTTTCCAACTGTTTTTAAAAGCCTTTGCTAATTTTGTTGGTAGATTTTTATGTGTGAAGCAACTGAACTTCCATGGATTCATACGCACCTTGTTACTCTCGTTCCTGAAGCACCAATTTCAGTGAGAGCAAATATCCCTGACATGGTTCATTCTATTAATATTATTAACACCTTTAAAGTTAATTTTGGGTGTATGTGGTCTGTAGCATGCTCTGCAATAAGATGTGGTACCGATGCAGTTTGGTCATTGTAGTTTGATACTGATTGTGTTGGTCCTGTAGGAGCTAATGATAGGGGATGGTGGCTTGGGAAAGCATTAAGAAAGCAGAAGGCAGGTACAGAGAGGTGAAGGCTCTGTGGGTGCGTAGCTTAGATGTTGCTGTTGTCACACAGTAGTTTGCTGTTATATATAGGGCTGGCCTCAATGTACTGCTTTGATCCAGATGAAATGAGAGCTTCACTGGAGCCTACCTGCTCATTGTTAGCTTGCTTTCTTGCTCGCTGGAGGTTGTAAGGAGCAGTGACTCATTGCTTGTTGGCCTCAAATGAAGTGCTAGAATTCTCTTAAAACTCTGCTTCTGAAAACTTGTATTTGGGTGTTTTCTGCAACCTTGTGGCACTCAGTGAAGGAAGAGATTGCAGAGGTTCCTTTCTCATGTTTTTCTCTCACAATTAGGGCTCAGTTTCTTGAGTTTTTACTTCCTCAGGCAAAGAAAAAAGATTCAAGTGACAAACAGGCAAATTCGGAAACCTCTTTAGAGCTTCCCCTGCTCACTTGACCCCAGGCTTTGTTCTGGCTTGCTGGACAGTCCCTTTGCAGAAGACTCTTAGTCGAGTCTCAGATAATATTTGACACTCTGTGTCTCATCTAAAGATTGATTCCAGCATACTGTATCCCCATATATCACATCCCATCCCATCCCATCCCCTTTTCTTACCCTGGCAATCTCTACTCCAGCTGTCTATGGTAGCTTCTGGTACCTCATTGATTGGGATTTTTTACAGGTTAGCTGAAGGGCGTTGCAGTGATATGTTGGTACAGGTCTTTCAGGAATCCTCTCAGAGCCTGACTGGTCAAAGGAAACAGACTGCTGCAGCTAATATGCCAAATAATAAAATACAGAAAATTAGAGCTTCCTTCAAATATGTGTTGAGTATCTTTTGGTGTGACAAATTGCCTAGTAGCAGCAAATGTCTTGAGAATTCTTTAACCAAACTTCTGGTTGTCACTATGCACCTGCAGTGCATAATAAGAGTCACTTTGTGAGGTGTTGTATTTTCAGGTGAAGACCCTAAATAGGTTTCATTTTCCTACTCCTTGCATCTTTGAGTTTTCATTTCTGGATAATCACATTTAAGCAGAGTTCACCTCTCTAGTAAAAAAGGATGGTCCTGTCCTTAAAGTGGGATTTTGTGACTGTCTCAATTTAGACAAGGTATCCATGAGGTGTGTCACCTCCTCTACTTGTTCAGAAGAATGTTGTAATAGAATTATGCATGTTGCTAGTTGAAGAGCTTCTGTTGTGAGCGAGGTCCTAGCTAAAACCAAGCTGGTGTTTCTCTCCTATAAGGACTCTAAGCATGTTCTTGGAATTTTTAGTTTTCAAAATAGTTCAAAACACAAGTTCTGAATATATATATATATATATTAATTAGTGGTAACTTTTCACCTTTTGTGTCCAGCAGTTAAATCTAATATAATGTGTGTTCTGCCCAATTATATTTGCTTCAGATTTGGCTGCTTCTGCATAAAAAACAAGCAAGAGAAGAAATATAATTGTTCTACTGTTATTTGCAAAATTTGGAGTGTAGTGCCCACCTAACGCACATCTATAATATACCACATAGTGATAACAGTACTTTATTGGAAATTTGTTTTCCTTCTGGTACAGAACATAAAAGAAACTTCCATCTTTTTTGGCTACTCACATATGTAAAGGATCTTCAGCAATTGAAACTGTGGTTTCAATTAAGACTCTTCCTGCAAATCAGCTTTTCTTACCAAAACAATTTTCGGAGTGAGTTCCAGGAATCACTCAAAGAGAACAAGGTGTGTCCAGGGTTGTCTGTATCACCAGTTTTTGAGTTAATAATAATTGGCACGTAAGCATGTGCAGAAACCATCTAGGAAGGTTTACTGAACAAGGCTATTAAGACATATGTGTTGAGACTTCCAAACTAGTAACAAAAGAGTTACTAGAAATTTTCTGTGTTTTTCAGCTGTTTGGTCCTTTTGAAGAAACAAATATTTGTAGCAGTTGGCGATGAAGCCAGTTTTAAAGAAACTCAGATATCACTCACAACACATGATGCATAGAAATGGGTGATTCCTTTCAGAATAGCCAATGGAGAAGATTTTCCTGTCCTTGAATATTCAGACCTTAATCACCTTCCTCTTACTGATGATTATGAAAACTTAGCACTTGCTGCTTTTCTCTAGGTTTTGGGTTATTGAAGATGCTGTATGAGCAGTCAGTAGTGAATTTAGTTGCAACTGATAGTCAAACCAGAGAAGATGGGTCATATAATTAAGCTTACATGTTAAAGTACTGCAGTTGTTAGCAGTTTGGCACTACCTGTGTGATGATGTGAAAAAAGCTGGTATGGTGTTGTATTAAGTGTTTAATCAAATTGTATTTTATGTGACTGTAAAAAATATTTAGTCAAACTGTATTTCTTTATTCATTCAGAATTTAATTTTCATTAATATTTTTGTGTACATCTTTAGACTTGCTGTGCAAATAATCTTGCTTGAAAAATTCCTATAAAATAAGATACAAATTCACTGGATAGGATTGTTACTTCTATTTTCTGGCTTGCCACTGAGATAGTGGAAAGTTTTACTGTCTTCTAATCCCAGCTGTAGCATTACAACTGCATCAATCAGTGTTGCTGATTGAACCTTGGTGAGAATTCTGTTCCCTCCAGGATAATCCAGAGTTTTAGAGATGTGGTCTTAGCCCAAAGCTGGGCATAGCCCCTCTTTATGAACCTGCCTGTCTGATTTGCCTTCTTTTACCTCTCCTCAGATCAGGTACCACTGTGTAAATGAAAGGGAGTATTGCCTCCTAATTATGTTCATTGCAAAAGTTTTCATGCTTATTTTTTTTGCATAACCCCTGTCTAAGACCCAAACATTCTAAAAATCCACTGCTGTAAAAGCAGTAACAGGTTGCTGTTGCATTCTAGAAAACTTTGCAGACCTTGTAGGTAAAGGAAACTGAAAAGTCAGTATCATTGAAATCAGTGCCCAACTGAATCTGCAATATGTTGCTTTAATATTGGACTTAACAACAGTATATTTTTCTCTCTAACAGATGATACCAATATTAGTCTCAAGTGCTTTGTCATATGTTATTTACAAAGAAGGATATTCAGATTTTGTTACCAAAGTGGTTGCAGGCCATTATTTTATTTCCCTATACAACTGGATACTAATTAGAAAGGACTAACTTATTCATACATGTTCTAATCACTGATATGTAGAAAAACTCTTTCTTAAAGTAGTTTGTTCATAAATTGTCTGAAAACTCAAAAGTGTGCATGTGAGAAAAGTCTCATGGGGTAGTTTGGTTTCACCACACACATATTTTCATGAAATATGTGACCGGTCTAATTTCTGAACTACAAAATGGAAAGTAAACTTGGGGGTGTATTTTAAAAATGTGATCTTCTATTTCTGAATATACAGTAAGAAGTATCTCTGCCATTAACTTTTTTCCTTGCTCTTTTGATTTGAGACCAAATTAAAAATACTAGATAATGGTTTCCTGATATAGCATCTGCCAGTGGTCCTGCATTTTTCAGGTTTGATAATGTATGAATTGTTTGGTTATTTCATGGAGTTTTCTGGTAATACTTTGTCAAAATTAATATTCAGTATTGGCTGAACCTGCTAATGTCATAGAGAAAGTAGTGGCTATTCTGGTCATGATAAAGACCTGAAGTATCAAACTGACTTACTTTTTCCAGCGTATTGCACATGATGTTGGTGATACTATTTTACCTTGAATGTAAATGTTAGGGAAAAGCTACATAAAAAACCAAATCTTGTAACTGCTTGAAGAACTTTTTTTTTCCACTGAAGATGTGATTTGACATTGTGAGGGTTACTGGGTAATATAGAAATGTAGTTTATGCAGTGAGTGTTTGTTTTTACTTAGCTAACACGACTTTGCATTGCAAAAATGTGTTAATGGCTGATTTTGAAAAGTATTTGTGGTACTCTAAGCATATTTTCTTATAGGTTCCTACTTGTAGAATGGCAGGCTAATTTGATTTAAGTAACTTTGAGTAACTAGCCATTGCTGAATTCCTGTTGTGGGAAGAACTATGTGAAGTAAATTACTTTGTTTTCCTACCTTGCATAATTTTCATTCTTTGTCTTTTATCTGTAGTCAAATATGTTTTTTAAAGACATGAGTAGAGTCATGAGGTCATAAGACACTTGACTGTGAGAGCTGCAGATAGAAATAAATTCTATTTAACTGTATTACATAGGAATTACTTGTATTAATAAATAGAATGTAACTGTTCTACATATTTTTAGAAAACAGATAATCACAAATCCTGCTTAAAAGCTCCATTTCCTCTGATTCAGGGAGGGTAAGTTAAAGGAGAAGCAAAAATATGACTAAACCCAAAAGTGAAGGTTGCTACTTCAGTGTTGGGCATCTACAACTTCAATGGACTGCAGTTTTTATATTTCATTAAGTATTTTTTGATAGGGAACACACAAACTCATGTAATAGAATACAAAATAAGTTTCTTTTCAATTTTACTTTAGTTTGGTTGCTTTTACATAGTCCAGGTGAACTTAACAAAACTAATAATGACTTTCTCAGGATATCTACAGCACTAGAAGAAAAATAACTCTTATTAATACAAAGTATGTGTCATAGTCTGCATTTTCCTTACATCTTTTTTATCTGCTATCTAAAACTTGTAAATAATGCTGCCAATCTGATTTCAGAAAGCTGATGGTATCTGTGCAGGCTTATTGATGTTTGCTGTAGAATCACTTTTTGTTCTCTACATTGTAGAAAGAAACAACTGGGTACTATAACCTCTGCTCATTTTCAGTGGTATCTACTGCCATTGTGATGTAATTTTAGAAGTTGTCGTAAATTAGCACATTCCTGATTAGCATGAATTCAATAAATGTTCTTTACTTCAAAAGAATGCTTGGAACACGTGCTACTACTTGCATTGTTTATATATGGTACTGTAGAAACTTAACATTTGCAAGAAAAACGTAAGATGATGGTTTGATAAGATTACTCAGAAATAATTAGGTGGGTGTGTAGGCTGCTAAATGTATTTGATTTTAATCTCTAATTAAAAAGATGGATTTTTTAATTGTTTTTGTGATGCAATAGTTTTTACTTCATTATGCTTTTTGTAAATAGGGGCCAAATTCTGCCTCTTCATTGTGCCTAAGTACAGAATAAATGTTTTCAGATGAAACCCAAAGCCAGTGACAGACTACCTCTATAGTCCTCCTCCTGGAGGATTATTCTCTGAGCAAACACGTGTATGTGCCCTTGTATACCTTGAACCAGGAATGAAAATGATGGCTAACCTTGAATGAATATCTCTATGCATTCTTTTGACTGATGAGAGATATAATTATGTTGTGGGATCTGGCACTGCCAGAAGCACAGTGTTTTCATGCTAGTGCTGTCTGATTCTGAGGTCTCTTATATGAGGATTGGAATTGGTTGATGTTACAGCAAAGATATCTCTGTGGATCTACAGGTGTGAAGTTAAGCCTTGCTCTGTTCCACTGCTCCAGTGTTCACTTAACTCTGCTGCAAGGACAATGACTTGGTCACTTGAGCTGTGGAATCAGAGACAAACAGATGCATTAGCTGGAGATAACTGTGTCAGTGCTTGGATAAGGAAGTTACTGTGTTAAAGCACACTTGACCAGTCATGTCTCTCACTTTAGGAAAACCGTGACTTGCTCATGGTTTGGGAACCCAGGGTTTTCCTAATATCTGCAGTTGGGGCACCCACTGGGAAATCACATATTGTGTTAAAGAAGCTGCAGCACGATATATGGAACTGCATGGTCCTGAATTGTGTGACTCCCTATTTTCCTGGATAACTCTTTATAATACCAGCATTTAGTAAACAATTGGTTTAAAAGGTAAACATTGCTTGCTTTTTTATTGAAAGCTTATCCTGCTGTACAGACTTTTCTATATAGTGTAGTATTTTGAATGACAAACAAAGCCTGATCTATTGACATAATTTCCCAAGATTATTTTGTTAGTTTACAAGTTTTCATTGTATTAATGGGGACGGGTAAGGGAAAAAAAAAAAGTTATACTTTTCCACCTATCAGCACGGCTGTTTCAGCGTAGCTTGGAGAGGGTAAAGTGGAGTGGATTTGGGGTTTTTTATGCTTTAGGATTTTTGTCATTGCCATCTAGATCAATCTGCACTAACTGGAGGACTGATGTCTGGCAGCAGTAGAGCTGTCAGAGCTTTTCTGTCTCTCATTTTACTGAAGTGAATAGAGCATGTAAACAGCTCTCATATCCAACAGGCAAAATAAATTAGAAGAAATTTCTCTATATAACTTCTAAAAAGTGAAACAGTAAACAGAGAGGGATTCTATTTGTCCTATAGATTTTGGGTCTTGGTTTTAAGTGGATATATTTAGGTTAATAAATTGGAACCGCACTTAGAAAATGAAAATGACATTGAGGAGATAATTCAACCTTTTCTGGGTGTTCTGATAGAAGAAAAAGGTGGAGAAGAGACAAGGAGAGTGCTAGTAATGGCATGGGCTGACACTGAGTAGACTTCTATCAGTGCAGAATACACTGCAAGAATCTAATGGGTGTTTGTAGAAGACCTTTGCATTCAGTAATGTTGCCATCACAGCACCTTTGTATATACAACACGTAAGAACTGCCACTTTTAAGCATATACATGTTAAGTGGTTTGCAAGATCACAGAATCACAGCATTGTTTAGGTTGGAAAAGGCCTACAAGATCATTGAGTTCAAGCTTTACCAAGAGTCACCTTGTCAACTAGACCATGGCACTAAGTGTCACATCCAGTCATTTCTTAAACACTTCCAGGGATGGTGATTCCATCACCTCTCTGGGCAGGCCATTCCAATGCTTAACAACCTCTTCCATGAAGAAATTCTTCCCAATGTCTAACCTGAACCTCCCCTGATGCAGTTTGAGGCCATTTCCTCTTGTTCTGTCACTATGATACTGATTAAACTTCATTGAAACAGTTTTCAATGCCCTTTGGTCCTATCAATTCTCCTGTTCAATCTGGAATCTTCAAAACCATAGATGCTAGACTAAGTTATGTAGAGCAGAGTTGGAAGTGAGTTTTCACCTGAAGCAATGGATATTAGTGAAACATCTGCTTTGCTGGTAAAACAAAAAGGTATGCTTCTGTTAAGTAGGTGCATCTACTCTTTTCATTTTGTGTGAACTGCATCTGAAAATGTTTGTGGTGGGTTTTAAATGTATTTGTGATCCAGTGTTTGAATAAAGGAAAACAGGTTCTTATCCGATATATAAACAATCTATTTAATGAATTCTGTTTGATCTATTAGGGCATAATTGGTTTGAGGATAAAGTCTTTGAGGAAAGATTAATATATATTTAGATCATTACAAAATTATCTTTATTCCCTTACATTAAACATAGTTTGAAAAATGAAATTGCAGAAAGCTGAAGGCTTTTGCTTGAAAAACCTCAAAACTTTCCTTTGAAACCTTTGGAACCTAAAGTAGAGATTATATTGCATACTAAAAGATCCTTTGGTCACAAAGATCATACTTTTGACTAGGTGACTGTGCTGAGAACATGATTCTCTTTACTGGAAACAGTTTTAAAGCCACAGAAAATGAGTAGGAAGGGGACTGAGCTGATCTACACATATTCATCTGATATCCAAGTTGACTTATTTTCCAGTGTTGTTACTTAATTGGGTGTACTTTAACTGCACTATGTTGCAAGAGACCATGATATAATTTATAAGAATGTCTGCAATAAGAAATACCATTTCCTAGAGGCATTGTTTATTTTTATGTCGTTCAGGATTTTTGTGGGTTTTGAGACATTAGCAATTAGTATAAACTAAAGTAAAACTCAAAAACAGAATAACGTGTAAGTGGAGTATGTAAGACTTTTTTTTCTCTCTTCATGCTTTAGAGGTGTTCATCAGAGAAATGTCTGAATATTAACTTTTTTCAGTTTTCTTAGATATATATTTATTCTCTATTCTGTGATTTTCTGAGAATTTTCCAGGAAAAGTTTTTGGATTATTTCATTAACTGTAGATTCCATGTGGCTGAAATCCTTAGGGATTTATTATGCTCAAATGCCTTTAGTAATTAAAAACTTAATTTATCAAGAACATTTCAGAAAGCAAGAAAAATGCTTAACAACCCCTTCTTTTGAAAAGTTCATTAAAATGTGAGTTCTGTAATGAATGTTTTCTGTCCTCTTTTAAAAGAGCATTTTTTTGCAAAAAGCTTTCATATTGAGTCATTGTAGACAGTCCAGTAGGTTAATAGAATTATGTGGCTCCCTAGAAAGACGTCTTTCCCAATTTTGCCTCTTATGCTATAAGTTTAAAACAGATAAAACCACTAAAGATGCTGTTATTTAAAAGGAGATGTTCTTAATTATTACAAGTACTATTCTAGGGCACTGTTGCTCTTCTTATATCAATTTATATAAGTCTAGTCTGTTTGGAAGTGAACTCATCTTACTTTGTGCATTTCAGTCCAACTACTTAGAATTTGATCACCTCACACTGATGTGTTTTTCTAGAGCAGAGGGCAGCTTTTCAGTGAAAGCATGCAATAAAACTGGGGGCTTGGTAGTACAGGCCCATTTTCGACAGGACAAATGCTTGGCTTCTGTCTTTTTTTCTCTTTAGTTGCAGTTACACTGGCAGAGAATACATTGCCAGAAGTGACAGAGGGGAATTGAGGATACACTTTCAGTTCACTGTTCAAATTATACAGGAAACTACCACAGTTTTAGACTCCTCTCATGGCAGACAGATACATTGTTTTTCAAACCAGTTCTTTGGTAGTCATTTCCCTAAAGTTGGGCTCATGACATAATCATAACAATAGGATTATGTGGACCCTAAAGAAGAGCTGTCCTGCAGTTAAATTGTGTCAATGTGAAAATTCTGATCATTTGAGGAAAAGGATTAGCATCTATCATTTTGAGATGCCTAATTAGCAGCTAGACATTAGCAGTAATATGTTCTTTTCATGTAAAATTCTGTTTAAAGGAATCCACTGAAGAATGAATGCAGAGCAATAGGAAATGCAGCAATTCAAATGTTGATAGTTTTGTAGAGATTAGCTTCTGAAGATGTATATGATTTTGAAGATGAAGACAACAGATGCTGTTAAGAAAGAAGATTGTTGGAGAGTTCTAATAAAACGTTTGCATCAATAACAATCCTCTCCATTAGTGATTCTGAAGCATTCTTAAGATAGGACAGTCTAGATTACCCTGGGTGTTGGGGAAGTTTCAAGGGTAACTTTACAAGCGATTTAATGACCTTTCTATAAGCTCAGCCTAAGTGAGAGTCCCAGCAGATCACAGTGTCCTGTAAACTTAGTTTTTAGATTAAGTGGAAATGTCCTTCTGGAATCTTGAACTCAGTTTCAATATAGTAGTTGAAAAGTGTGCACAGCCTGGATGAGAGAGAACCAAAGCAAGCACTGCTGAGGCTGTTAGTCACACCTGCTTGATGTCATTTACATGCTTCATCAAGCATGGAACCATATCAAGCCCATAGCTTTGTAACATTGCTTTAAAATTCTGCCGCTTTATTTGGGGAAGAAGAGATAGATACTCCCTTGCTTGCTGAATGGAGCTTGTTTTGTGAATGAGGGAGATTTGAACAGGTTTTTTTATTGGCTTAGGTTTGTTTGTTTGCTTGGGTATTTTTAATATGACCGTTTTGAATGAAGGGGCTACTAAAGGAATGCTTGATGGCTAAAAGCAACTAATAGATAACACTGAAGACTACTTTGGGGTAACCAATAGGCATGATGATAGAGTATTTGGACCCAGGTGTGCTGTGGTGTGTTTACATCTCAAGCAAAGTAAAAAGAATTTTCTGTTTGTTTTGTCTCTAGTCATGGAAAACACTGAGTCTAAACCGGTGCCAGCTTCTAGAATTCAGCACAGCACTCCTTACATCTCTGAGTTACACATCTGTCTCTGTCCTATGCCTGCAGCATAGCAGGTCTGTGCTGCCCTTTACTGAGGCCTAGTTGGGAATATCAGTCTAACCATAAAGTTTTCACTTGATAAGCAGCTAAATACAGAGGCTGCACAGGAGTACTCACATACATAAACATACAGTCCAGAAGCACTTGGAAGTAATGTGTATTTTCCTTAGAAAAATAAGAAGATCAATAATGGTACTGATAAAAATGCAGAATAATGTTGTTTTTAATTAAAACCCGAATATTTGTACAAACAGACAATTGTTTTTATTAAATATTTTATATATCTTTTATCTCAGTATGGATTTGTGTAAAATGGCACAACATGTCCATGCTTAAATTGGCTGTCTAAAAACCAAAATTTTTTAACATGCAGACATTTTATTGGTTTTCAGTTTGTTTTTTTTATTCAAAGACTTGATACAACACTTGCATGCAACAGTATGTCCATATGTAGTATCATCTTTGTAGCACCTGGTTTTGTAACTTTGTGAGTATGTAGATAACAATATCAACAGGAGTTATATCCCCACTGACTTTTGATTAGTCCTGAACAAATGTTTTAGCAAATAGCTTATTTGAAAAAAGGTTGTCTTCAGGACTACTGTCTTTAACTACGGGTTGAATTCAGAAAATGGTTTACGTTTGTATCTCTTTCTTCTTCTTAAAAGAGGTGGGGGAAAGTAATAAAAGCACAGCAAGCCTTTCAAAATGAAGTATTTCAGAATTTATACAAGATCTTTTGGAATTATTAAGATCAAAATTTTTAATATTCATACATGAAGCTGAATAATCCATTATTGCATGTATTTAGGATTTCTCACAAGTAGGAGATTAGTCCCGTGCAGATTTGCAGGAGCATGGTTTAACTACAGTTATTTGAGCTTGCAGCTTTTCTTCTAGTTAGAAGTATCTAAATATCTTAATGATCAAACATTTATGAGTAAATCTCCTGTGAAAGTCAAAACCACTAGGCTTTAGAAAGTATGCTGTAGGTGGAGTTGTGCAAGTTTCCTTGTGGAGCTCTGCCAGTACATGGGAATCTGAATCCGAAAAGTCGTCTTTATTCAGATACTGGACTCCTCAAAAGCAGGCTTTTGGTGTGGCAAATGAAAATGAGTTTTCAGAACTTTTTTCTCTTTAAAAACAAAACTTATTTCAAAGCTAGTGTCTCACAGAGAAAATCCAGTGAGCTTAACTCTGTGTTGCCTGGCATTTCTGTACTTGAGAAGCTGTTCTCCAATGAAGCGGTAGCATTTTCCGCTGTCATGTTCAACGATTTTCAGATTTTTTTGTATCATTTCTTTTTAAGATGTTTTCTTAAGTATACAGCTGAGGAGACCAATAACAAAAAGATAAATCTATAGATGATGAAAGGATTTTCCTGAGCTTAGTAGTTAACATAATAGTTTGAAAAGAATTTACAAGTACTTGTTCAAGTGTGCTATGCAGAGAGTGAATAAAATAAACAGCAAGATGTGTTGTGATAGGAACTCAGATGATCAAAGGGTACTACTGAATAGGAATAGTTATTCTTTCAGATAAAATAAGGAAGTAATTCCTTTGTGAGTTTTTGTGATCATTTCTGTTGGAAAACTTCGTATGCATTACTTGGAAATTCAATGAAGAGAAAAGCAATACAGCCTAGATAATAGTGTCAGCTTTGAGCACGAGGTGGCATGTGGACATAGCTTGAGCTACTTCTCCAAATCATTTGAATGGAAATATTGGATTAGTTAACCTTGTGTCAGGTCTGTTAGTTAAATAAACCCTCCAACTGTTCCTGACTGAAGGATGCATAGTTGTGACTGAAAGATGCTGCTGCTTTTCATTAGAATTTTGTCAAACATACCCTGCTAACATAATGATTTTAAAATAAAATGGTTTATTCGGTGGAAAAAGGATAACAAGCAGAAAATTCACAGCCTTTTCTTTTCACAGGGTGCTTCAGCCCAGTAGGAAATCCTCTTAGTCGAACACTATTGGGTAGACTACAGACGGTAAGGAATTCTCTTTTTGCATTTTTTTAAAAATGGATGTTTAACTATAAAATGTCATTATTCACAAGTTCTCATTGTAGAGAGGTGTTTTTTTTTTATCCTGTCTTTATTCAAAAAAGAGGTATCTTCAAACCAATTGTCCACATGGCCAAATTAGCTTATGCTGTGACCAGCTGGTAGTGAGATCAGATATCTGCATCAAAAGCTTTATATTTTTTCATGATTTACTTTTTATTGTTTAGAAATAAATAAGTTAAAATCACCCTCCTGTGTTTTTTATTTTTACTAAGAAAACAGGTGTTGATAAGTAGCTGAGAGAAAAGCTAAGATAATAACTTGGAATGAAATTCTTTTTGCAGCACCATGTTTTCATTGTTTACTCATACTTCATCTTTTTGTAACAAGTGAAATCACAGCTATCCTCTGTTTACTTAATTGTTTATCTATTAAATATTGATTGTAAACTTTTACTGATTGTATTTGTTCATTTCTTTATTTCTGGATTCCTGATCACCATAATAAAAATCCAACAGAATCTGTAAATGCCGTTAATTGCAACTATACATTTGATGAACCTGTATTAAATGAACACAAAACATATGGAGAAATTAGTGAAGAAAGAACAAGTGGTGCTTCTGAATACTGAATGCATTTAGGTCTCTATGAAGCTGGGCCTGTGGTACTGGAGATGTTAATCCTCCTGCTCCCATGGACAGAATGCCATGGTTTAACATCCTGTTGTAATTGCAGTAATTTTAATTTTTGAGAGGCATGTTATAAATGGACATAAATTAACTTGAGTCATTTATAACTGTTTCACAGATTCAGTTTGGGGTTTTGTTTGGCTTGCTTTGGGATTTTTTTGGACCTTTTTTAACAGAATCCGTTGAGACAGTTGTGGAAAGCTTGTAAGATACATGGGATTCACCAAGAAATTTTGAATGCATGGTTTTACATTGCTGTTGTGTTAGTTGCTAAATGATTCCTGTTTTCATGTTTTCAAATGTTTATCCATAAATATGTAAATTTTTAGGGAAAATTATAAGTTGTTCAACCAGTACTGTAGTGTTCTCCATCACAGCAAGCTTGATAGACATTTGCAGGATCAACTGTTTAGTGAAAAGCTAGATAGCAGCTAATTTAAAATAGCTTTTTCTGAGAGGGCTAAATTGAACTTTTGAATATATTTGTTACTTCTGCTATTATAAATGCATAAATATATATAAGTGCAAGTTAACCAAGTAATTAATATCAACGAAGTAGTGTATTTAGAAATTGCAAAATAGTTGAAGAGGTTTTGAATCATGTCAGGAGCTGGAGTATTTCACATGCTTCTGAATAGATCTTTTTCCCTTTTTTCTTCTCTCCTTTTTTTTTTTAATCCTTGTAGGCTTTACTGCAGCAACTGTGTTTGCATTTCTGATATCTGTTTGTACATTGCAGGTTTCAATAAAGTGCAGCCTGGTACAGTTTTGGTCCTTTTTTCCTCCAGGCAAATTATAGATTCCCATGCTTATTAAATATTGAAGGGCTGTAATCAAATCAGTTGTAGTCATCTGAAGTCTAAGAAAGTAAATTTAAGGTGTCTACAGACAGATTAATTATGGCTGAAGAAGAGTATATAATTCTCAGCAATTGATACTTTTAGCATCATTTTAATTTAGCTATTGATACTAATATTGGTACTTCTGTTTCTCATAGACTAAATTTGTAGTTGGGTGTCCTGAGCTAGGACCTGCATTGGACCAGAGCACGACAACACAATATGAAAGTGCTAACAGTGTTCAGCTGTTTTCTTCTAAGTCACTTCTTATTTAGCATTTAATGTAAAACTTCAGTTACTAGAGTAAAGAGATTGCATAGCATTCTTAGGGGAGGAGACAAGTAAATTTCTAACCCTTAGGTTCTTAAGGAAAAACAATGGAGCAGCAGTAAAATCTCAGATTTATTCTGCAGGATTTTAAAATTTATTAAATATTACCTTTTAAGCAAACCAAGGGTTTTCAATCAGGCTCTAAGTTAATTTCTTATTTTTTCTCCTTTAAAAAAAACAAACCAAGAAACCACCATAAACCAAAAGCAGCAACAAAACAAACATCCGAAAGGTAACAGTCTCAGAACCTGGGCTATTACGCACTGAAGTACAGATTTACTGGACAGACAAGAGAAGCTGTAACATACATTCCTTATGTATTTTCTGGAGTGTTTGCATAAGTAATATACCCAGTTTCGCTTGCCTTCTGGCAGATAGCAGGTATGGGGAGGTGGAGTGGAGGGAAGCAGTGCTACTGTCAAGTGTCCAGGAAATAGATGTTTGTCCTTCTTCATGTCCCTGAGTCTGTCAGTAATGGGAAAAGGAGGGAGGGTGGCTATGGCCCTCTATACATTCACACTGGGCTTCACCCCGGTATGTGTAGGGTCTGCCTAAAGTTAATCTTAGAAAAGCTTATTTTCCAAGTGTTGTTATTAAGAGTTAAAGACTGATTAGAAGGGGGACTTAATCTGTATGTTTATTCTGTGACAGAGTATGCTTACATATAAGGAAGAAGCATATGAAAGTATGTGAATCATTAGAGTTTACATTTTTCCATATTTCCTTTAAATTTTGATAGTGTGGTAATTGAAATATATTGGTTCAGTAGTAGAAATAAAATGCTGAGATTTTTTACAGAAAAGGCAGCAATAAGATACCACATGCTCTTCCTCAGTGCTCCTTCTCCTAAGGGAACGAGTACTATCTATTGCTCAAATCCTCTTGGCCACTACACATCTCCATGAAAAAAGCAAAACCTCCATTTATGCAGTCCCTGAAACTGCTCCATTAAAAAGAAGCCATAAACATTTTAATTAGGGCTATTATCAGGAATCGATAAAACTTGATGCAACAATGTGTCAGGTTACCCTCATGTGCACTGTTCTCTTTTGTATCAGCGTCTTGAAACGTTTTTGTTTGGTTTTGAGTTAGAAATGTCAAGGGTATCTATGTGTGTTGGTCATGGATAACCAGTGTGACACTTCATGGTCTAGAACTCTGCATCAACTGATGGATCAATTTGTCTTCCTCTGAGGATGTTCCTTATTGCTGAAAGCTGCTAACAGCTTTGTTCAACCACAATCAGTGTGACATGGCACACTTTTTCAGCAAGCATTTTGTTTCTGTTTCTCACAGATGGTCTGCCTCCCAAAAAGACCAACTCCTCGGAATATAGCTATAGCCCCACATCTGTTCCAGTGCAAGAAAAGGATTAGCTAGTTTCCATCCTACATGAAAAAAAGAAGACAATATTGTGTTAAGAATGATGTATTCATACAATTCAGTATGCCTGTTGCTTTTTTGAAATCCTGAAAACGTGCCTTAATCTTGTGACACAGCATTTTAAAAATGATATTTCTCAGCTGAATGGCCTGTAGTTTTTATTGAGTGTTTCTTGCAGTCTAACTGGTAGTTGGCACTGTTGGAGGAATGGCACAGCACTACTTGAGGAATGGCATGGCACACCAGAGGCAGCTCTGCTGCCCTGCAATAGGTGTGTTTGTGGTAGGCAGCCGTGGCAATTGCCCTGAGCAGCTGGAGGAAGAGGTGTGTGACATACTCAGAGGCACCTCTTTGGATTGTTGTTGTCTTAGAAGTTTAAGGCAGTGTCTGAGAACATTCAGGATAGTCTCGGAGTGACTCATAGATTTCAGCTTGTTATTTCCAAACAGCTTGCTCTCTTCAAGCAGTTCTTGAGTGTTTGAGAGCCACATAAAAATACTTTATTAAAAAAAGAGACAGACAGATTGAGACACAATAATGGGGCAATATGAGTACCTGAACTAGATACCTAAATAATACTGCTAATAATTCTGATGAATCATTTTTGAGCAACAGGAGGCACTCCCATCCCACAGGCTAAGCACATTGCCTGCACAATTCTCTTAACCTTGAGAATGGAAAATGAGAATTAGCTGAAACCTGTACAGCAGTGCTGACTACCAATAGGTCACTGAACAAGCTGTGTACTCTGAACTGCAACTCCACCAGTCTTTGTTCAAAATTTGTTTATCAAATCAGGCAGTTATACTTTCTTTCTTTTCTTCTGTGCATGTGCATGATTATTCAGAACTCTTTAGGTGATAGGCTCAGATGTTCTGGTAGATGGTAAGAACTGAGTGCAACTGTTCACTTTTATACTGAATTCATCTGTAACTGCTGTGTGTGTCTGTAACTACTGTGGCAGTACCAAAACAATCTGGAGACTGGATGGAGTTCAGGATAGTCAGTGATTTCTTTCCTGTATGGGATAAGCCCAGTTAAATTATGAAAACAACACTGAGGGCAAAAATCCCTGTTCTCAAAAATGCTATTTATTCTACTGAGGATTTGCAAGGATTTTCTCTGTCATTTGTAACGATATTCCTCGGACCACCATAATAAAAAATTTAAAAATCCCCAAACATTGAAAATAAAAAGAAAAAGTACATTTTAGATGTATTTTTTAAAGCAGAAGAAGAGAAAGAAGTTCATGCCAAGGATAGATAAATAGATAGACTGTAAAATATGAAAAAAGTGAAGTCTGTTTGATAAAAATGTTCAAATTTAAATGTTTATAATGTGGTATATCTGTTAGAGGTGGAAATGTTGTTTACTTCACAAACCTCGTATTTGACTCTTCTAAAATATTTTAATTGCTATGTAATATTTCTATCCTTTATGGTGGTGTGCATCCTTTGATCCCTGCAAAATCAAGGGGAAACTGGTTGCCCCTTTGTGAAGATAGACCATTGAAAAAAATTAAGTAACACCAGCAAAGGACTTCCAGCTCTTCCATTTTTTTTTCTCCTAGTTTGTTGTTCCTCTGCTAAGTTTCGTAATTTTTGTGTTCGAAATCTTCTTTCAGTGTAAGCATTCTATTATTTTACAGAAATCAATTTTTTTAAGGTACAGTCTTATCCTGATTATTGCATTATATACCTACTATTCTTTTTAATTCATTGAAAATCTGAAGAGCAAGTAGTAAGGATAGAATAATTAGAATTAAATGGAAAGTATTCGTTATTAAGCCCAACCTGAAATTCTCCATTATATGGAAGTGACACCTTTTGAGTATTGGTTCAGAGGTCAAGTTCACTGCAACAACTTCTTAAATATCTGTTGTAGTGTTTGCAATGCAAACAAGCTTGAACTGCATAGCTATCAGTCCAGTTGTGTCTTGCAGTGTGCATACTTGAAAAATTTAATATCTTTTTCTAAACATCTACCAGCCAATAGCCAATATTACTCAGTATTGCTTAACATCACTTCTGCTTTTTCTTCTTTGGAAAAAGCATTTTGTTGCAGATAATTATTACTGTCTTACAGGAGAAATGAAAATACAATCATAGTTCAGCAAAATGCTTCATATTAGAATTTAAAATAATTTATTCTTTTAGAACGATGACAATCTGACTGCATTGGGAGCGGGAGGAGGAAACAGTTGTCCACTCGGGCAAGAGACAGTAAGTATTATGTAACTTTTTGCAATATCTTCTGTACCTGTTATACTTTATCTGGTTTTGAAAGCATGCCCTTTTTCTCTAGCATGATCCCAAGGACATTTTTTTTCTACTGTAGATTTTGTAATTCTTACAAAGATGTCCATAACTGGATAGCTACATTACTGCTGGTTTTATATCCCTCTTGAAATTTAGTAAATTTTATTGAATATATATTTTATTATTTTTTGCTTGGACTTGGACCCAAATAGAACTGGCAGTTTTTTGAATGTCACACCAGAAGAAAGCCCATTGCTTTAGATGTAATTGTGAGTGGTTTACATTCTTCTTTGGTTCTGAGGTGCATTTTCTATATCCTGTTATGATCATTTTTCTGACCATATGTTGACAGAGAATATAATGGCAATTTCCACATTTTATTTAAATTGTCAGGCTTACTAAACTACTTGTATTACAGGACACATTGGTATATTAATTTCTTATTTCTGAGAGACAGATAGTGAGACTCGCTTAAATGGTTTGAACTATATGTGGCAATTTCCATGTGACTGAATTTTGGTAATTTTTTCCAAAAAACACATTTGCACCAGAAGTATCTTACAAAAGACACTGCAAAACAAAATAGTTGTTGCTCTGTCTTTCATGCTGTCAAATAATTAGTGTTGCATTTCTACATTTCCATTTGGGTTTAGGGTTTTTTTTACCCTAAGTGACCTCATAGCTTTCATGATGTTGTCACTTAACTGAAGTGGGCACTGTTAGAGCACCTCTTACTGGACATGGTCATGGTGCTCATTAGTGTGGTTTAGTTTGCTTCTGTTCTACAGTTCTTATTTCTGTACTGTCAACATCACCTGTAATTACTGTGTCAGCTTTCCTAAAGCAGGGAGAAGAGTTATGATAAAGGACATTTCATTAGCTTCTTTGTGTAAGTTCAAGACCACTGCATGTGTATTTAGGTAAATTTCCTGTCTACAGAAAACTATGCTGATACTAATTCTTTGGTGCTGACCAGCTCACAAACTGCCACATAAAATTTACAATGGTAGAATCATTTCCATCTTTTCCCATTCATAGCTGATTTAATCTATTTAATTGGTGACATGGAATTATGAAAATACGAGTGGCATTGCCTATATTTTTACACACGCAACTCACAGGTGATCTTGCTCAAAGCAGAAATACAAATATATAAAGCACTTTGGAATTCAGCAGTCTTAAAATTTAAATGCATGCATGAGTAATAAAAAAGGTTTTTTTCTATCCCTGTCATCATAACTTTGCTGTCTCCTTCAATACCGTTAGCCCTCCTATTGCTCCTAATGATCCCCGTTTCTGACGTCTACTTAAAATTTTGTAGAGGAAGATGAGGTGAAGATTGTAGGTAGGGAAGCAGAATTCTGTGTGTAAAATATGTCATAATTTTACTCTTCCCTTACAATGAGGGAAGTGAGCAATTCCCTTATTTTTCAGTTCATTTGTTTTCCTTTCATGCTTTTCTGCTCAGAGTTCACTAGGACAGATTTTTTTTCATAGGGCATAGGAAATAAATAAGAAATGGTACTTGATATTTTCATATTCATGGTAGAAAGCAAACTTCTAGTAGTTTATTGCTTAATGTTCTGTTATATGTAGTATGCGTGATGCTGATGACTGTTAGTACTCTTTTTCATAAAAGTATAGCTGCTCTGTATTTCACTGGCAAATAGCTTTAATACGTAAAATGGAATATAAATGTATTTTTCACAGATATTTATAAAACTGTACATCCAAATGCTTATTTCTAAACAAAATAAAACAAATGAAAAAAAGAAAAAAAAAAGAAAAAATGGAGCGATCAAAGCAAAACTTTGCAATGTCTTTTTGTATTAAATTTTTCCTTGGATAAAGCTGTCATACTGTTGAAGTATTTATTCAAACACATATGCTTCATGAGCACACAGAGAATGGGATCTGAAGGTGGTGTAACAATTCTGAGAAAGTGTCTGTATGAAGTTTTTTTTCCCTTTTGCTTCACAAGCAAATTGCTTATAAAACTAACAGCTGCTGTTTTGAAGCTAATCTTAGTGAATTGAATGTTCTTAACCATTTCTGCAATCCCACAGTCCTTTATCTTGCCTCTCCTGCTGCTTTCCCACCACCCCTGATCCCATTAGCAAAACTTGAGGCAGCCTCAGCTTTTACCAAAGTGCAGCTTTGGTTTCAGCTGCTTTTCTGCAAGAGGAAGTGAATGTTGCGCTTTTTTCTCTGTGGCATGGTTGTGATAAAGCTGTGGTGCTCTTATCTCTCTTTTAGGTAGTGGCTCTTTATGACTACACAGCGCATCGATCAGATGAGCTAACCATCCATCGCAGTGACATTATCCAAGTGTTATACAAAGATAATGATAACTGGTGGTTTGGCAGCCTAGCAAATGGACAGCAAGGCTATTTTCCAGCTAATTATGTGGCTGGTGAAAGTAAGTTTACTGCTGTCTTCCTGGTATACCGGTGTGGGTTTAACTGATGCTCCAAGATTTTACCATGCTGTTCTGCTTATTGTTCTGAAGATAGGAATTTATGTAATACACACATGGCATGATGATGAGTTATTGTGGTGCAAAAATTGTCTAAAGTTAGCTAACTATTGCACTAGGTTAAGCATTCCAGCTTATGGAATAAGTCAGCTTATAACTGACTTAATTATCTGTCAGCTGGGTTGATCCCTTGTTTCTTCTAACACAGAGCCACCTAATTCAGGCTCTAGCTTGGCAGTGTTTGAGGACACATCAGATTGTTTCGCAAACATCTTGGTTTTTTCTTAGGCAATTTCCATTTGATCTAGCTTTTGTACAAACTCTTAATTTTCCCCCTGCTGTAATGGAGAATGTTCAGTTCCCAAATAACTGGATTTTAGTAGGAAGTTTTAAAAGAATGGTAATGGTTAAGTCTCACATCTGAGCACTGAACTTGCTACCAGGTCCTTTTCATTAAAACAGTTTTGATTAAACTGATACAGACAAACCGAGATGAATCTGAACAAATAATATAGGAAGCATCCTACCTAGTCCATTCTGTAAAGATGGTCAGTGTTCTGGCAGTTGTAAATATTCAGCTTGTGGATACAGCATGTGGTTGCATAGTACAAGAAATAATTTGCCTTCCTAAGCTATCTCAGTTATACTGGTATTTAGAAATCTTTTAACCCATTTCTCAAGATGGTTTCCCCCATTTTTTAGTTCCTGCACTGTCTTTAAAGTGAAATCTAGTATTTAAGCCTCTTGCCTAAAAAACACTTGCACATAACACTGTGCTCACTTGATGAGGTTGAAGTTAGATTTACTATGCGCTTCCCTTTTGTCCTCTCCTTGTACATCCTGTGCTTTTTCCCCTGCCTTTCCTCCTTGTAAGATAACCCAGAGAAAAGTCTGTAGAAACAGTCTTCATTAAAGGCCTTAAAAAATTTTTCTGAAAAACAAACAACAATAACAACAAAAATGCAAACAAAATTCTCAAGGCAGTGTCCAACTGTGAAAAAAAATCTGGTAAATAATTTACTATTTCAGTTGGTGATCATCTTATTATTGAATCAAAAGGAATGTGTATGATACATTTGTTAAGTATCTGCTACTTGCTAACAGTATGGACTTTGTTCTTAGGTAAATGTTTGAATGCCTTTATATAATAACCAGTATAAAAATCACATTTAAATCTAAGCTTGCTAGTATAAATAAAGGTTTATGGGAGAATTTTCATAAATTCTCATACAACATTTGCCTTCAAACGTTTTTCACCTGTTTTAGTTCACATCCTTGTTTTGGCTAGATGGTAACATCATGGTGGTTCACATAAATTCTTTCATAGCTCTAATAATGGCGAATTATGGTTCCTCTTTTCAGAAGAATATGAAGAACAATCTTCAGGATTAGTACCAGATTCTGCTCATCTCCTACCAGAAGGACCAACAGAAGCAGAGAAAGGTTCTCTGACACTAGATAAGGTAATAATTTGAGAAGGAAGAATACTGTAAGTAGTGGTAAGTTATGTCTTTTGTGTGCCACATGGACTGTATTAATTTTTGATCTTTTATGTGAAAATTTCTTATGTATAGATCTCATTCCAGGCAAGCAGGTAGATTTTCAACAGAAGTTTAATATTAATCTTGTTTGGAATCAGCTGTTCCATATTCTACTTACTTGCACCATTGTAATGGGTGGCAAATCTCCCATTGACTCCAAGTTTACACAAGTTATGAGTGCATAAGCATTCCTGTTTCTGTGATTTTAGTTAGTCAGAATATACATTATGTACAGAAGAACAAAGAAACAGGACCCAGTTTTTAGTCCAGGAAAAAAATTGACATTTGTTTTTTATGGGTTGGGGTTTTTTTTCTCTGATCTTTAGAGAGTCTGCTATGTGCAAACCAGGCCATCTGAGTCTCACTTCTCCAGGAGATTAGAAACTTTGCATGCTTACATTTCCCTTCTGTGAAATAAGACAGATGATTGTCTTAAAACATGGGATAATTTGTAGGAAAAATAAAGTAATAAAAATTAGTTCAATAGCTGATAGAATTTTAAAAATTTTTATTTCAAAATGTTTGTATCCGTAATAAGTGTGCTTTTCACCACTCTTCATTTACTCAAATGGTACTAACATAACTACTTAAAAAGTGTGGTTCAGATTTCTTTCAAATTATTTGACTTTTCCATGTACTTTTCTAAAATTGAATCTAATATTTTGTATCTTATTTGCAAGACTCTAAACATATTCTGTGTTGCTTAGTTACAACTTCTGGGGACTTTTTCTCAGTTGATTCATCTATTCTTTGCTCCATAGTGTATAGAATCATAGAATTATTTAGGCTGGAAAAGACATTGCAGTGTTCAAGGTTAAAACACTCAAGGCTATTTCTATTGACCTTTTTTATGCATCTTCTGTTTTTAGTCAGTGGATACCGAGAGGTAGCATTTAATAAATTATTGAGTACGGGTTACTCACTTGGCAATCTTGCTGAAGCCAGCTGTCTTCTTGAAGCCAACTGCTATAAATTGAATTACTAAGTGTTTTGTTCCTAACTATACTTGAAAAATGGAATTAATCACTACACTGAGTAGTAATAATTAATCTGAAGAATCCTTTACCTCTTGGTAGCTGAGAAACTCCTGGCCAAACCATTGTCCAGGAACGACAAGGGTCCATTACTTCCAGATACTTCCATAAAGGCAGATTAGAATAAATACGGAAAAAATTACATTACTGAAGATTTCTTTAATTTATTGTCTACGTTGCTAGAGGCAAGGAGGATATCCCAGAGGGCATATTTTGTTATAATCACCCAGTTTCACTCATACCTAAGTTAGAAGAGAGAGAAGTGCTGAGGCACCTATTGTTATTAGACTTGGCCATTGTTATCCACATCTTTTTTTCTGTTTTAATCTCGTAGGAATCTAGTCAATTTACTGTATCAAAATACTTTTATGTGCACCAACAACTGTTACTAACATTTGCAACCCATATTTGTTATTCAGCTTTGTGAGAAGCAACATTTGATTGGTTTTGATTGCTTAGAATTTCTCAAGTGTCTATGGTTGACATGTTTTTCTAACACTAGTTTTTTGTATTACTGGTAGTACTTATTTTAGTAAGACTTAGTTTTAATAATATTTAATTAAAATGCTCTTTACTTGAATTCTGCTTGTACCTTGAGTTTAATTAACTGCATATTTAATAATTAGTTGGAATTTTGTAGTAGTTTATATAGTACCCACAGATATTGAAAAGACATAAAGAATCAACTGTACAGTAACAGGCCAAAACCAAGCAAATACATTGCTTTTTGTCTTGCATGGCAGCCAAGGGCACTACAAAATCATAAAGAGTCCAGAGAAAAGTTATGAAACAGGTCCTGGAAAAAATTATATAAGAGAATATACATACAAGATTAAACTAGCAAAGAATGAGCAGTGGAGAGAGCATATAAAGTAGTATCTGATGTGAAGTCAATGCACTCTTCTTTTATTTTTCTTTCCTTCTGCTATTAAACAAGATCAGGGAGCATTAAGCTGAGATGGAACACATCTACTGTCGGTAGAAGGAAATTTTTGTTTACGCCATGCTTAGTTACCCTGGTGAACTCAACTACTACAAGACACTCTTAAATGTGTGTGCTTAGGGATTAATTGCTTTAATAACATGTTTTATGCTGAGGTAATGGCTGAGATTTCAAAAGCATCTGAATGACTGGGAAACATGATGTGGAGGATTTTTTTTAATTTCAAGTCACATCAGCACCGTATAAAACCATCAAGAAGATAGTGAGTTGAATCAAATGATGAATCAAATCTCTGTGAGACTTATGATGCCTTCAAGTGTAATAGGTTTACAAAAGCTGCAGAGTTCTGCATAGAAGAAACAACTTGTCATTCAAGCAGTTTGCCAGAATGAATGAAGGTTGTACAGGGCTTTGGCTTTAGGCAATACCAGAGACTTCTGAGACAAAACTGCTAAGGTGACCACTGAGGGGGCTCATCGGTTATGGCAGTTCCTGTCTTGCAGCAGTGACACAGCAACTTTTCTTCCTATTGCTTTCATTTTTTTTTCAGTATAAGACACAATGAAGGGAAATGCCAATTTCCTTTATATGGAAAATAAGAAAATTCATGACTTTGTAATACCCTTTGTTTTGCTGATTTTGATGGTTTTTTTGCTTTGGCAGAAAAGCTATTATTTTTTTAATCCAAAAATACTTATTGAGTAATTAAGTTGTTGCTTAAGTTGTTGACACAAGCAGGAAAATATAACTGAATTTTTTTATTGTGTTTGTTTTTTGGACACAAGCATGTTTTCCCAAATACTTAGTTATACCTAGGTCTGCTATATCTCTTGTTCTTCCTGGGTTTTTCTGAGGATTACTCAAATGTTTAGCACTGTTAAGTCTGCAAAACAGTTGCTGTGAAAATCATCATAGCAATTACTTGTGAGATTTTGCCACTGTTCAAGACTAAATGAGGCACTTAAAATGTTGACTATGACTATGGTTTTAATTACTGAGAATACCAGATAGTCTAATTAAAAATAGTTTTCCTACTGCAGATATTACACATGCATATCTAGGTAATCGTGAGAGCTTTATGAATGAATTAAAGTGGAATTATTAGCTAATAATTATTAGAAGAGAGTGTAATACTCAAGATCCAATATTAATCTTTTCAAATAGTTTTTGGAAAAGCTTTAGTTCAAAGAACTTTCTTTCAAAATACTTTCTACCATCAGTTTTGCATTCATAACATAATAATTTTATGCAAACCTTGTTTTCCTGCCTTATGAGTTACTTAACTCCTGAGCCACAAAATTAGGTCATAATCATCTTTAATTACAACACACATGTAAACTGCCAATAGAAATTTCATGGAGTGAAGTTCTCGCTGCACTGATGAAGAATTCCAAGAAATAGAAATGGAGTTATCATCTGGCTGCTCCAGTAAATATGCTGTTTTCAGGTTCCTTAAGATGAAGGTGGAAAGGACAGGAATTCAGATAGGATCCTATTAGAAACCAGAATGTGGGGTTTGCAAAATTTTAGCAGATCAGAAACATTTCAATAGAGCGTCTTTTTCTTTTTTTTACCAGAAATTTTCTGCTGTCTATAAGATCTTGTGAACATGTTTTATAATTCAATGGCCTGCCACTCTCTACATGAAATGCATGTAACTGGATTCTGAATATTAAGTATGCAATTCCATGTTGCGTGAGAATAGTGGGAAGAAGTAGAATAGTGGGATGTAGACAAAACCAAAGCAGTAAATTTAAAATTTCCATTAAAAGTATAAGAAAGTATTCTTTCTGGTATATTTATGTTTGGAAAATGATGCCAAGATGCAAACTAGAAAAAAGAAAAGGCTGACTGACAAGAACCACATTATTATTGCACAATTTGAATAATCCACCCAAAGGTCGTCAAAACTTGATTCCATGTATATTTAAACAAAGTTTGGGATTATCACTGTTTACATAAATAATTAATGGTCTCATTCTTCCTCACCTAGAGGAGATTGTTGTCAGACTTTGTGAATACTTAGCCCAGTGTGTCTGAAACTAACCCGCCAAGCAATTGATGCTTTTTCTCAGGCTTGAGCTGTTTCTGTGTGGGTGATTTTGTGGGCTTAAAATTTATTTATTGAATCTAAAAATGTGAAAAACATAAAAAACTTTTTGCGTATTTCAAAAATAATAGCTAGAAATTTTTCTATTAGTTACATCAAAAACCTTTATTTTATACTTTGTGCTGTTTCTATTTTCTCCATTAATTGTACCTTTTTTCAGGTTACTGGGGAACACTTCAGAGACTGATTGTCTTTTAGAAAGAGGAGGGGGAAATAGGAAGATGTGATTATGCTAATGAGGGAAACACTAAGGAATTAATACAATGAAACTCTTGCAGTGAATAGAGCTGAAGACTTTTGACACATCATGAAGTGTGTTCATTTTCAAGGTTCAGAGAGAAAGCAGATATGGAAGAAAGGATATTCAATTGAATTAGAATGTATTATAGTGAATTTCATCATTCTGGTCTTCATTCCTTGCTACTATGATTACAGCTCTTTCTTTCTGAAGGTATTGACATCTGGGCTGACAGAAACTATGCTTTTCTAGAATCAGTCTGCAAAGCCACTGTGTAGTCTTCCACATAAATTGTTGAAGAGCATTATAAAATAGATACATCTTTACAAATCCTACTTTTGAAGTAGTAATGACTTTGATGATTCTTTAAGAAATCATTCATCTGAAGGAAATGTTACTATGGCATCATCTATGAGGAATGGGCCATTTTTCTTAATCCTTACCCAACATTAACATATTGCAACTTTTGAGTTCTTTAGTTTCCTGTTTCTTTTCTCTGTTTTTCCTTTAAAATGCAGTTTGTACTGTTTGAGTTAGAATCATACAATGTGAAGGGGTTGGAATGGACCTTCAGGATCATCTAGTCCAAACCCCCTCTGTCATGAGCAGGGACACCTCCCACTAGACCAAGATGCTCAAGGCTTTATCCGACCTGACTTTGAACACTGGCAGGGTTGGGGCATCCACCACTTCTTTGGGCAATCTATTCCAGGTTGAGGGTGTTTCTCCACCCTCAGTAAAAAATTTCCTTCTAATACATAACCTAAATTTCTCCTCTCTCACTTTGTACCCATTATTCCTTGTCCTATCATTACAGGCTGTTGTAGTTTAAGAATGGTGCTCCCCAGTTCAGTGCCCCCACCGAGGCTCTCCTAATCCACACATGGCTCTCTTGCTCCCCCTTCCTCCCCCTCTTTCCACTGCGCCAGGATGGAGTTGAGAATTGGAGACACAAGAGGTGAAGATCGTGGGTTGTGATAAGAACAATTTACTGTAAATAGCAATGAGATAAGAAAATGAACAGTAACAGCAGCTATATTAATAACAAAAGTGTACAAAAGAGAGAGTGATTCACATCCAAAAATGCTCATTGTGGAGCCTGCTACAATAAATTAGTGCCAGATGGCTTCCCCCCACCAAGTTTCTGACTGGAAGGAACACCCTTCTACAAGAAAATCCTTTTCCCCCCACCCCTGGCAATGATGTGAGGTTCTATCACATCTGGGTCCTGGCCTTACCTCTCCCAGTTATTGCACAAAATTTACCCCTGCCATGTCTGAAATCAGGACACAGACAAAGAGTCCCTCTCCAGCTTGTCTGTAGGTCCCCTTCAGATACTGAAAAGTTCTTATGAGGTCTCCATGCAACCTTCTCTTCTCCAGACTGAACAGCTCCAACTTTCTCAGCCTGTTTGCACAGGGGAGGTGCTCCAGTCCTCTTATCAACTTTGTAACCCTCCTCTGGACTTACTCCAACAGTTCCATGTCCAGAACCAGACACGGCACTCCAGGTGAGGTCTCACAAGAGCAGAGTAGAGGGGCAGAATCACCTCCTATGACCTACTGGCCACACTCCTTTAATTACAGCCCAGGATTTATTTGGCTTTCTAGGCTGTGAACACACACGGCTGGCTCATGTTGAGTTTTTCATCAATGACCACCCCTCAATCCTTCTCCACAAAGCTGCTCTCCATCACTTCTCTTCCCAGCCTGTAGGTGTGTCTGGGATTGCCACAACCCAGGTGTAGAGCCTTGTACTTCACTTTGTTGTGCTTCATGAGGTTTGCATAGACCCAGCTCTCAAGCTTCTCAAGGTCCCTCTGGATGGCATCTGTTCCTTCTAGCATGTCAGCTACACCTGCAAGTTGAATTACTCTCTCTTAAGCATGTGTGGTGCTACTTTATTTGTAAGCTGGTAGCTACGTGTCCTGTCTCAAAAAGTATTTACACCTGTGTCTATAGTATTATTTGAGTCATTGAAAGAGAAGGTATCTGGTTTACAAGCTAGTTAATACCTGTTGGGGGGGGGAAAAGAAAAGGTGAAATTTCATGCAAAGATATTTACTGTAAGTGACCAGTCTAAGATAGTAAGAATGAGGCTGAGCCACTGAATTGGTCAAGCAGAACCAAAAATGCTGTTGAGTGACACATACTATCTCAGGAGCAAGCTAACTTCTCCCTTCCCCATTTTTCTCCTTGGGTTCTCATAGCCTCTTTATGAAGAGAATTGAACTATTTTAATGCAAATGTTAATGCAAAGCTGTGACCCCATATAAATTCCCAGAGGCCAAGGCTTCAAGACTGGAAGCAGGTGTTCTAAACCATACTGCTTCAATCTGGAGTATCTTGTCTCCACTCTTCGACCTCCTCCTTTTGTTATCCCTCAAAAACTCATGTAGTGGATTTGATTTCTGAGACACAGTATTTGTCAGTGTTAAGCCATGACTACAGTTTTCACCCAATAGATTTTTCCCCTTATGCAAAAGACAGAAATTCGTGCCAATGTCTCTCTTGTATACAGAGCCACAGTTCTGCTAGATGCTCACACCTAAGCTAATACTGTTAGATGTAAGGGCTAGAATATGGTCAGTCTGATTTAGATAGGCTTGTTCTTTAAAAACAATGGAGAGGGGGAAAAGCAATTGTAAGTTAATTGCATTTTAAATAGGAAGGCCATGGCAAAAGAAATATATGTAATTCTGCTAGGAAAGGTCTCTGCCAGTTGTTCATTTAATGGAGAAATGTGTGGACGGGTGCAGAATAGCAGGAAAGAAAATGATGAGTGTGGTTTTTCTCTCAAACTTGACTTGTTAGAACAGTTTTGACGGAGGCATTGGCAAGGTTTTGGGGAGTTAAATACATGGCGTTGTATCTTTTATCCGTGGACTGCGTAATAGAAAACAAACTACAAACTTAATACTGAGTGTAATGTCCTAAAGACGAGTCTGAAAAGGCATCAGAGACATGTTCATTCTTGCCATCTGTGATCCAATGAATTTTTAATTAGATCAGGTTGTGTAGAAACAGCTTCTATGGGAGAGTTCTCTCTGTAGGCAATAGAGCAAACTCATTTACTGTCATGGCTTTAATCATCTGAATAGATTTCCTGCACTACTCTATTATGTCCATCTACTTCTTAGTCTGCCAGAGAACCTCTGCAGACCATCTTAGAACCTCTGCAGTCTTAGGGACAACTCTGCACAGCCTAGATGAAAGCACTACCAAAGATGTACACTTGGGATGAGACTTTGACCCTAGTATTTCCTTTAGATGCCCTCTGCTTCAGGTTGTTTTAGAAAGTGTGTTCAGAAATACCTGATTGCTCCCACAAGTTGCACAGGAAGGGTTTAGTGCTTGATTTACTACTGTGAATTCCACAGCAGGGATCAGGAACTTGATACCCTTTTGTGTATTTTGTCTTTATTTATATTGCCTTGGTTGCTTCTTATGTGGCAGCAAGAGAGAATGTTATGTATAAAATAAAAGAGCTGTAAAGCAAGCAAACCCTTTAGAAAAGGAAAATATGTATTTTATTGCAATTTTTGTTTCTATTATCATAAAGCAAAAAAAAACTTTTAGAAAATCCAAGCTTCTACAGTTGACATGAATTAATGTTCTCTTTTGCTTCTGGTGGGCTATCTCTCACAGAGGGATAATTAGAACATGGCAGCAAAATTGAACACCATTAGTGGCACTGTACAAAGGAGCTCATTTTTTGTACCGTGTTCAGTATTTGTTCTTGTGAACACAAAAATATTCATAAGTATCTGAAACGTTAGGGTGTTTTTCTTTAAAGCAAACACTGCCCTAATAATATGATTTTAATATTTAAGCTCTGCTATCTGGATGAGTGTAATGGCTCACACCATGCCTGTTCCAACACCAGCTTTACTGCATTTGAGTACAGAGGCAGTGACAATAGCACAGAGCTATTTGGAGCTTCCTGGCAGATCTACCCATACATAACAACTGGTGGAGAGGTTTAGAAATGGACAAAGATGAGATCAACAGCCTCCTCAGCTCCTCCACACTCCAGCCTTCCCTGGCTTGCTCCTTACATTGACTTGTCCCTAGTGAGTTCCCAGTGTGTGTTACCACATCCCCGTAGCCAAATACCTCCTGCCTGTTTTCCCAGCCTCCACTTCCTCCTGCTGGTTCATCCCCTTGTTTCACCAGCTCCTGCACTGCCTGCGTGCATCTGCCACTGATCCCCTCATTTCTTCAGTACTGCTACTTCTTACATCACTAGGATGGGAAAAGCAGGTCAAGGAGTAGGCTAAGAGGGACACAAAGGTGTGTGGGACAGACAAAAAGAGGTAGTGGCAGCAAAATCTGCTTCAAAAAGATCTAGTATCTAGTTCCTCCTTTGTTACGTGCTTGACAGTTTGTAAGAATGAATAAACAGTACTGTGGAGAGTTGGAAGTCTCTGTGTATATACCTAGGAATTCTCATGAGTTGCCATGTGAGGTGAACACAGCTATTCGAATGGCTCTAATTGTGTGCTCTTCTTTCCTTGGTACTCATACTAAAAAGTTGTGCTTTAATATATGAAAGGCTACGTGATGAGTTGTTTTTAAAACAGATCATAAGAACTTTCAGATAAGCACCTTCATTTAGTGGATATTTTATTCTTCTAACTCTAAAACAAGGATAATTTTCTGTGTTTAGGTGTCTGAAAGTATTAAAAATCTTAGTCTATTTTTATAAGAGGTCAGTCTTCTTTAGCAGCTCTGTAGGGAATTCTACTCTACTGTTCTTTGGAATGGTTCATATTTGATTATAGTATTAGTACAGTGAGAAGATTCTGTAATGTTCACTCAAAAAGGAGGGTAAAATTGGTTTGACATCATTCACATAGGATTTTCTGAAAAAGATTTTGTTTTGACTGCAAGCAAACTGAATTCATGATTGTGTATGGCAAGGAACCACAAGGTTTTAAATGCTGAAGGAAGTATTAATTACTTGGAGTCATTCCCTTTACAACACTCCCTTGTATTTTCATATCAGCAGTATTATATTTCCTTCTTTTGTGTTTACTTTTACCATTGACTTAGTCTCAAGTTTATTACTGTATTAACAAGGATTTTGTGTGTGAAGTAGATGATTTTTCTTCCTAGCCCTGCGAATGCTATATTATTGTATTCTAATAGGCTGACTTTTGTCTAAACTAATCCAGCAATCTGTGTTTTTACAGCAGACTAATTCTAATGACTAATGTTTGAACATGATTGTTGTGGGCAGTGTAAATGTATGAATTCAGTAAGTCAATGGAGCTTGATCCTGTTCATTCTAAGTCAGCAGAAAAATAATATTAAACTAATAAAATAACTTGTCCCTGAAGACTCAGGAAGGGCACTCATATTTCCGTAGGGGAATTCTTTCATTGAGACCTGTTAGAATTAGAAGAGGTTTGTTTGTAGAGGGAGCGAGTTGTACAGAGACCCACTAATTACTTCGGAAATGAGAGAATTTACTTTTCCAGATTTGGGAAATCTTTTTAGCCCTGAATTACAAGGTAACCTGGAGTGATTTGAACTGCCTTTGAATTAAACTTGCAGGCTTAAAAAATACAGGGTTTTTTTCGTGTGAAAACTGTGCAATAAGAAGGCTTTTTAGCATTCTGCTTTTTTACTTGTAGTAGCACAAATAACAATTCTTTTAAGACAATGTGTGTTTTAAGCCGGCTTCAAGCAGATTCAAAACCTTTTGTTTCTACACATACCTGAAAACTGTCTTTTATTTGCTAGTAGCTTTTTTTTTTTCATATAGCAGGGCACTGTTTCCTTGTTTGTAACCACATAGGAGTTAACATTTTATGGCTGATAGACATTTTTTTTCAAACGAGGTATATTCTCTCCTTATTCAGGAAGCTGGTGGGTTTTCTATGCACATGTGTTGGCCCCCTTGTCTGTCGTCTTTTTACCTTCCTGCTTTTTTTGTTTCTTTTACAGATGTCACCAGTCACCAGTAAGTCAGGGGACCTAAAATTTATCTCCAAACATGACACAGATAGAGACTCACCTGCAACACAGTAAGCAAGAAATGCTTAAAACAATTTGCAGTGTTATTTCTTCAACATTTATTTCTGCTGTTCGAAAACTGTGAGGAATATTGGAAGTTTTTTGGGTTTTTTTAAGCAAAACAAGAAGTTAACTTTAGGGTGATCAGTCAGAGAGTGCTTCACACCCAAAATGTGAAGGAAATAACAATTCATATACATATGCACATCCCCAAAAGAGCAAGGACTATAATGTACATGACAATCAAAACTCAAGGATATGTGGTTGCTCACTGGCATCCCTCAGCTATGTATTAGGATTTATTGCTGCAGACTGCAAACTATTTTTGCACCTTCTAAAAATTAATTAATGTAAATTCCAAAAGGTTTTCACATTCTAAGACAATGCCAGCAGCACCTTTGATGGTGAGACTTGCATTTTTTAAAAATCTGTTGCGTATCTCTCTGTTGCGTGAAAGCCGTAAGCAGATAAGATCTCAGCGTTTTGAACAGGAGCTTCCACAATATCTTTAGCTATTGCAACCATTTATACTTCAAAAATTGATGTGTGAAAATACTTCCTGTGTTTGCCATTGTATCTGTCACCTAAGCAAAGTTATTTCACTGATCATTTTCCAGACTGGTTCCCTCATTATATAAATAATCTGTGCATTATGCTGTAGATGCAGATATATACCTGATTTTAACCTGCCTTTAAATCTGAATTTTGTCTCTCCAGTTGTATCTAGATTTGAAAATAAATTGTGAGTGGAAAGTTTAATCCTCATGTATAATGAGGAATGGGCTGTACAGCTACACATTGATAGAATTCAGTGTTGAATTTTGGGCATAACTGTTCTGATAGTGCATACATTAAGGAAGGAAATGCCGTAAAAGCACAGTTACTGTGACGGTTGACACAGTCTGTTAGAAGTCAGTATCAAAAATTTGGGATGACTCAACTCCATTGGTAGGACTTCAGGAAACAATTACTTTGAGTGACCTTTCCAGGGCATCCACTGAAAAGTGTGGGACCTGAGATTTAAAATGTGGAATCAAAAGTGATTAAGTAAATTCAAGAATTTTGAATCATACCAGATATGAATGTTCATTTTAAGAAGAACTAAGGGTATCCTGAGAAGATGTCACACTGAAGGAATAGAGCCCCAAAATCACTTCGGTTACGTTTCAAAAAGGTGAGAGAAGACACCTACGTGCTTGAGTCACTGGAATGTGCTCTCTCATCCTGAACTATAGGGAGCAGGAACATCATGGAGATTTCAGTTGCAATTCATGCATGCCCCATGTCATAGCACTTCATAGCAGTGACCACATGTACCAGGTTTTTTTAGAAAAGTCTACAAGCTGTCGCCTTATTTTGAGAGCTAGAAGAGAAAAGAATCCTCTGAAACTGCTGATGCCACTAGTTTGAAAAACTCTTGGTGTTTCTGTTTATAGGTATTTATATAGCACAGATCAGATAATAAAACAACTCAGAAACATGGCTGCCTATTTTTCATGAAAACTCTCACTGTTACCAAAAACATGACCTGTCAGGGCTGTGACAGGACTGTAGTTTTCTTGCTCACTGCAGTCAATGTGTCTTGAAATATCTTTAAAAATTTACATGCATGCAAGTGTTGCCATCTTAACTGGAAAAGGTTTATATTTCAGCATCTAACAGCAATATCAACATGACGTGAGATCCGGTCCAATCTGTACTTAAATAGTTGCTCCACCTAAAACATAGTATTATTTTCCTGTTTTCTGTGAAAATACACTTAATATCACATTGACTTATATGATACGAAGTTTATTTACCACATAATTCCTAAGAATCAAGCAAGATGTGGTTGCCAAGTACACACTTTCAATATGGGGAAGTGGAACTTTAACACCTGCACAACTCGCTAAGCCAAATGAATGATTGCTGGTTTGCTTATTAGAAGTGTTGTTCACTACAGCCACAATACCTGCAGTAAAAGAACATGAATGGCAAGTCCTTATGAAATGTCTATTTTTTGAGAATTTCTGGGTGAAAAATACGGGAAAATACAGTTTTGCAATAGGAAAACAAGTTTTATACAAGGTGGTAGTAGACTTTTATCTTAGCCAAGCAGTTAATGTGTCTACTGCAGACTCTAGAAGAAATAGAGAAATGATGCTTAAGTGATTTTAATCTAAATTTTGATCCATCATCATATCTGATGTTCAAATAATAAAAAGATGAAAACTGCTTCTCAAAATTAGAGTAGCTTTATATTGGAAATAGCATAGTAACCTTACCCTTTGAATATTAATGTTTAGCTGCTACTGGTCGGTACAGCCATTATGTCCTTAGACATGTTCCCATTGTGTGGTTTTGTTGAGCTGCACTAGGTAGTGCTCTCTGCATAAATTTACATGAGATCTGTCTGGACACTCGGTTTGGTACATTGGTACTTACATCACTGAATAATTATGACTTTGTACCCCGATTTCTTCATGCAGCAGTACTCCTCAAATTGTTCTAGGAATCCTAACACACAGGGTCTTAGATTCCAGAACCTTTTCCTCAGGATGTTCCAGTACTAGAGCTGCAGCAATCCACATATTCATAAATACACAGTTTAGCTTAAAAAAAAATTCCAACTACAGGCAGATATTCATTAGCAAGGCTGATGTTCATTAGCAAGGCTGATGTGTAAACATTTTCTTCTATAAAATCTGATTACATTAGGATAGTATCATCAACAGTGCAGCACTTGTAGCACCTTTTCTGTGGAAGAGGCAAACATTACATTCTTCAGTCTTGATTCATCCATTTGCTTATGTGTTTCAGCAGCATTAAACATAACAGTTCAGGTCATAGACCAAGACCCTTCTGTGCTAGGCACAATACAAATTTTGAACAAAGACAGTATCTTCCTTTGAAAGGTTAGAGTCAAAGTATTGTTACATATTTATAGTTAAATAAAGTTAGAACTTCTGCCAGGAGTGGGAATTCAGGGTAGAAGTGGCGTAACATCTGCATAATCCCTGCCATCATGTGTAAGACCAGTTAGAGGCATTAACTGGGATACAGGAGCTTGACTGATCCTTTTGGCACTGTATGAGGCCTGATAAGCGTAAATAGACTTTAAAGTGATTTCTGACTCTGTCCTCATTCAGGTAAATTAAAATGGAAAAACTAGTCTTACGCACTTTGACTGCCTGTCTTATTCTTGTTGCATAAATAAACCAGAAATCTCTCCTTAATTGTAAGTATTTTGGTGTCTGAGCTTAGGAAAGTGAAAAAAAACAAGTGCAATTGCTTTTATGAGAGGAGGAGACTGGTAATTTGTATTTTTTAATTGCATCTCTTGTCTATTGATCAAGATGAGCTGATTTTTAAGATCATGAGCAGTTATTTTCAAAGCAATGCTATGATAAAAAGTAGACTAGTGGAGTGGTCTCATATTTTGTCTTCATGGTTTTTCTGTCTTTGTTCTGCTGTGGAACAGTAGTTTTTGTAGTTGTTTCAGCATTGTGCTCAAGAGGACAGGCAGACAATTGCTCTAACACATCAGCTGTAGGTGGAAAAAGCTCTAAATTTGGGCTAACTTTGTGTTTCTTTTACTCTTTTTATATCCACCTTCCTCTAGAGGTACAAAGAAAAAGACGAAAAGAATACAAAGGAATGAGAGAGAAAATCAGCACAACTTAATGAGTGTCAATACTCCTCTGTCATCAGTTACAGCTAATGGTGTTGAAAACGAACCTACATCCCATGGGGTGGAATTGAAGAAGAAGAAGAAAAAGGCAGCGAGAGGCTCAAACTTAAGCACCAATGGAAGGACAAATATTGCCTTTGAGCCCGAATGCCATGATGCACAGGCATAATTTATTTCTGAATACTGGGGTGATGTCCATAACACACGTTGAAGGCTGCAATTATGATCTCTCTTCTAGGATTAACAACAAACAAAGAAATTAAAATACTTAAATATACGAAATGGTACCAGTTGTGACATATCAATGGTGCAAACCTGTTTTGGGTGACTTTTGCCTTGGGTTCCTTGAAATCAACAGAATTTGAAGGTTCAGCTCCACACTGGACTGGAAAAGAACTGAAACTGTCAAATACAATGTTTCCTAATTTGATATGTGATTAAACCTTCACTTAGGCATTTATGTGGGCTGTAGATCAATCCATTGCAAGCAGAGAATCAAGTGAAAAAGTGTGGTCTAGAGCAAAACAAGACCAACCACTACGTAAGTTATTAAATTGGCACTTTAAAGTGTGCTGTAAGTAAAACAGGAGAGTGTTCAGAATGGTAAAATACCAAAGGAGTGCTGACATTGAGGTGTACCTGAAAACACAAGCTTTAAAAAAATATTTTCCTGATATAAATATCTGTTTGGACTGCATTTTGCAGCTCTGAAGGGAATTACTGAGTAAATACCTATGCAACTACACTGTCTTCAGTAGGACTACTTGTTTTTATCAAAATAAATTGGTGTTGCAACTTCCAGGCAGTTATATTTTTCATATGAGGTGTGCTGCACATAGTAAAGATCCATGGCAGTTTTTTCAGAGTTCCTGGTTGCTTTGGCAGCAGTCTTGCCAAGTATACTTTCTTTTGTCTGAATGAAGTATTTCATATCCAACTATGCTGTTTGTTTTACTTGTAGTCCTTATTCATTTGTAAGCATCATTAATCTATTTTTTTACTTGAGTATTATTTTGTGAACTTTTACTAATGACTGCACTAATTCTCTACGGTGTTAAATAATTTATATTTTGTATTAAACAGAACACTTTCTATCAGTTAGTGTTGGTATTTTTTCTGGCTGGTGATGTCCAGTTTATTTTTACTCTGCTAGGAAATTCTTTCTCCTCCCCCTCTGAAGCAATAAATAACATAAAATTAGAAAGCCCTTATTTAGTAGACAGGGCACTTGATTCCATTAAAAAAAGAAGTGAAAATAACAATGCTGGGCACTGATGTGTGAAATGCACCCAGATGCAGAGGACTAGTTGCTGTATATTGTAATATCTTCCTTGCACATGTTTTGAAGCCAGAAAAATCTGTAAACTTTTTTTCTTTTGATTAAAGCACAGCAGCAAATGCTCATTTTTCGCCCCACTGGTAGTTGTTATTTGCCAGCAGTCCTAGCTTTGCTCTGCCTGGAGCCCTGCCCTAAATGGGGCTTGCATATGTGTACTGGAAACTTAGTAATGTCTCTCCAGTCAGAGGTGGTGTAAAATTTCCTTAGTCCTGGGTCTGCCCGATTCTATCAAGGCTCCCCACCTCTTATGTCCGTCCCTGCAGTGTATTTCAGCTCATCATCCTGGGTGACATGTGGCATTTAGAGATTTTATAAAGGGGAAAAATCTCAACATCTTACATTTCTTAAAATGTCCTGGGTCACATTTAAAACAAGGGCAGAGCATGACATCATGCTCCACGTCAGGGAGAGCTGAGCAGTAGCCAAGATCTGGGAGCTCATTGGAAAGCATTGTAAAATGTTAATTTGCCATTGTCGACACTGAAGACAGAAATAACACTTCAGATAAACACCACAGAGAGATGGTAGTTCTAATCAAAGGCACAGCACCTCCTTTCATGCTTGCGAACTAGGGCTCCAATTATGTTCACTGCTCTGAAGCTGAATAGAGCTGCTTTGCCACACTTTCCAAATTGAGAGGAGAGGCAGCAGTAGTGTCTTCCAAGGCACAGTTCCAAATAACAATTAAGTAGAAGGAATCAGATAAGAGCCAAACATGAAAATGCAGGAGTTGAAAATAAACTTTTCATCATGTTTTCTTGTAATTGCAATAGCTTTTGTTTTGCTTGTATAATTTTTTTTCTTCCCTACCACATGGTTGGTTGGAGACTTCTATTCCTTTATACACAGTGTCACAGTGGTGCTAGTTTTCTGCATTCATTTAACATAAAAGGAACAAAAATATCTGAAATTTTAAAAAGTCTATGATCCTTCAGTATTAAAATTAGAGCCTTCACCCTAAAATCTCTTTAACAAATTGTGAGCGTGGCACGATGGCAAAGACAGTTTTTACCTTTTGCTCAGAAATATGACTGATACATTCATTTTAAGAACTGCTTTTTGGTATTAGTAGAGTCTTTATTCTTCAGACATTGCTGTTGGGATTTTAAATTTACAAGAAAGGATAAAACCTTTAAACAGTTTGGATTAGTGTAATGGCTTAAAAAGAAGGTTTCAATTTAAAAACTTTATATAATGCTTCTTGTTTCTGTGTTAATGCAATCTACATATTTTCTAAAATTACAGTGAATATCATATACATTTGCTGAATATTGTCTAAGTACTTAGAGGACTTAAATTACAGTGGAAGAAAAGAATTCCAGAAGGATTCAGATTGCTTAGTGAAAATTTTCCCTTTTTTTTTTTTAGATGAAGCATTACGAGTGTCCTGCAAAATTGCTCCCTGAGCCACAATGTGTGAATTAAAATGCAAGAGGTATAAAAGTCTCTGTGAGACTTCCTTAGAGGGTGACACGAGTTCATTACTGGAACAAACCAGATAAAATGTTGCTTTTAAAAGGGTGAATATTAGATATTTATAGCTGCCTGGCGATAGCAGCATCGTAGCTCTTTCATTGTTCTGGTGTTAGTAGGTTTTGTGTGTGTGGTTACACCATACAGTTGCTATTATGCTTTTATGATATGGCAGAGATATCGAGAACTGTGCGTAAATCAGCAACGCAGAAGAAAATGGATGGTCACATTCTTCCTGTGTTTCCCAATAGCCATCAAATTGCATTTAGTTTTTTCCTTAAAATAATTTGAGGAACAGACATCATAAAACATAATAAATGTATTTGTAGCATCACTTAATTCAGAAGGCAGTAGGGGATGGATCACAGTCAAACAGGGGCTAATGAGAACACAGAGGAACATGACAACCAAAAGTCTCTGTTGACTAGTGAACTAAATCTGCCGGCTGGACGCAATTGTCTGATGGAGAATTGAATGTCAGGATCATTTAGGGTTAACAATGGCCCATTACAAGCAAAAGCAGACAGCTATGAAAAATAGCCGGCATGGTAGCCATTCTGCAGGGACCGTGGATGCAAACTTGATAATGAGGCACTTCATTCACTACATCCTTCTGCTCTAATTACTCAGGTGAATAGGAAATACTTCATTTAAGGCGGGAACAGACTAAAGCAAAAACACTTGTTTGGTAAACACAAAGAGTGATGGGGTTTTTTAATGATCCTTTTCCAGCACATATGAAATTAGTATGTATGCAGTGCAACCTATTTTATGAATGTGGAAACTGGGAGGGGATAGAAGTATTTTCTGAGTAGTGGAGGGAGGCCAGGAAGATTCATATAGAGGTTGGTACTCCGGGATTTTTCCCTTGGCATTCTGTCCAATGTCCGTACAGAATATTTCGAACAAATTAACTTATGGATGTACACCTGCACTTATAAAAATATACTGTGCTAGTTAAGGGGGTTTGTTGCTTGGAGTTTAGCATAGATGCATTAGAAACAAAACTGCTGCATGTAGGGAATAGAAACAAGAGGAGGTCTAAGAGAGGGAAATAAGCAACTTGAGAAGAAAACTGCTGCCTGGGGGAGACTTGCCAAAATGTGGCAATTAGAAATTGGAACTTAAGAAGAAGGAACAGAAGATAGCATGTAGGTGCGTTATAGGAGAGCTTTGGTTGCTTCAGTCATGTTTTTTAGACTTTAGAAATTCAGATATTTAACCACTTCGCTTTTTAAAACATTTGTGCCATTTGCAGAAGGTTTCTGGATGAACTCTCAGAACCCATGAACAACATTCTGTGCCTCCAGTAACTCTTAGGTCTCTGGTGTTCTTACTCTAAGCAACAGACTACAAAGTTCCACATAGTCTATGACTTGCAGAGCTGTTGGGATAGATGAAGCTTTCATTCCCTGATTTCTGCTACAGGTCTTCAGGAGGCACCTTTAGAGTTGTTGCCTGTGGCAATAGGCACCTCTGCCTTGATTCAGTCCTCTCCAGCCTCTTCATCTGGTGCAAAACAACTACAGCAGAGACTGGAACTTCACACCAAGAATCAAGCTGCTCTTTAAAGCGTTTAATATCATATGATCCTTTTCTTACATGCAGGTTTGTTCTGCTCACAGTGTTTTGGACAAGAGTTTTGTCTTTTGTTCATCTGTTTTATGCGGGTTGCTTGCTGCCCTCCCCTTCAGAAGGGTCTGTTTACCAGCAGTGAGATGTTTATGTGGAGTCCCAGTCCTGCAAGCTGCTCGGAGTAGATGGACCCCTATACCCAAAGCTGGCAAAATCAGCAAGGATTAGGCTCTGAGCCACAACATCATGGCTGCCATTAGTATATACCAACTTTAAAGGCTGGGAGAACATTTTCTATCTTGCAATCATAGATGAAGATGTCAGCTCTGCATTTCATCTAAAACTTCGTCCATCTGATTGTTTGTGAGGACTTTGTCAAGCCAAATGAATTTTCACTATGTTTGTCTGTGACAAGCGAGTTTACAAGTCCTGTGTAATGCTCAAATGCAAATAATCAGCAGAAACTGCAGATGCCACTTTTAGCGGAAAAATGTTTCCACACCGGTAAAGCAGTATCAGTAAAATCTATGCTCTGAGCAGACTTCAAATTTTTGTTGCATTTATATCGCCTGCAAAGGCAGGGAGTATAATAAACTAGTGTGTAGCAGCTGTAAATTTTCTGAGGATTTATCTAACCACAAATACATCGAAATGGGGAAATAGGTCTATATTAAACTGTGCAAGATGCTGCTGGAACTCAGCCACTTCTGCAACATCCTGTAATTAATTTATTATGACAGGTCTGGCAAACTGAAACACCCAATGCGCTTGCGACAGACTGTTATGATATAGCTGTTTGAAAACTCTGTAGTCACAAAAAATTCAGGTATTAAAGGAAAAAGAAAAAAAAGGTAGCCCAGTATTACCATTATTTCTTTATTATGTAGACATTTTTCAACAGACTCACATTCACCAGCATCCTGGAGTGCACATGGCAGTGTCAGTACCTTTGCCTGCACTAGCTGGAAAGGAAATTGTTGCAGAATATATTGGCTTAGATCCTACCGTTCTGGGATCAGAAGGAGAGTTAATGAAGTTCCATGGACATGTTCAACTGAGGAACCCCTTTTCACACATTACCTGAGTCAGCGCAGGCCTAGGCGTGTCTTCTGGTGATGAAGTTAATAAGTGGAGCTGAGACACTCAGTGCTGGTTTAACTTTCTGCTTGGTCGGTCCATATTTGTTTTTCTGCCCCGTGTTAAAGACGCTTGGTTTTGTTAAATAATAGTGAAAGAGTTCCAATGAAATAGTCTATGAGTTGCAAAGAGAATTAGTACAGATTTCTCACAAATCAGTTTTTTAATGTCTCTTACTGCTCTAGTTCTTACAGAGGTGACTAGAACAGGTTGTCCCTGCATTCAGCTGCTTATCCTAAGTTCATTGGCTCAGCTTGCAGTCAAAATGAAGAAATAGTGAATTTCATCTTTTTCTGGGGGTTATCTTCAGTGTTGAATATCCTGCTATTCATCCACAGCTAAATATAGCTAATTCAGCACTGCACAACAGTATAATTTGAAGAAAATTCTCTTTCTCCCCTGCCAAATTTTTGATAAGTAGAATAGGCTGGTTTGCTCCCTTGCTTGCACTGTGTGTTTTAATGTGCACAAGTTAAGCCTTTGCATGTCCATTGGTGCAGGTGAGCCATGCAGAGTACATGCAAGTAGTTATCGTCACCAAGTTTTACTCACTTGGCAGTGCTGTTTTATTATGGACCATAATTATTCCCTTAGTTTCACCTCAATGTTTTTATTTTGCCATTGCATCATCAGCCAGCTTTTTTTCAGTGTATGTCATCAGGATTTGGACACCTTTGTATAGACACTGTATAAAGCAACAATGTTATGTTCCGCATTCATTTTAGCGCTTGATGGGGATATACAATCATGGATGTAATAGTGACATCAGCCTGAGGCTCATTAAAATAAATGCCATCCAAAGCCAAGCTCTAGCAGCCTGCATAAGCCTATAATAAGCTTATACAGGGGTGGTTAATCCCCATTGTGGTTTGGTATAATGTCATAATAAAAAAGTGACATCAGGGAAAGGGCAGAAGGGGCAGTAAGCGTGCTCTGCAGTGTGGCCAAGGGCTCCTGACATCCCTCCTCCTTAACCAGCAGCATAAGCAGAGCTGAGCAGGTCTGGGTTGTAACAGAGGGTGACTGAAAATGGCTCTCCTGTTAACTGAGACAGAACTACAGAGCCATAAATATCCCGGGGTGGCTTTCCTCGGTGATGCATCGTGGATGTGTGCAGGCACACAGAAGGCGTGGAGCAACATGTGGCTCTGCACTGGCTTGCTTCCCAATGAAGGGTACAGCTTCTTTGGACCTTGGAGATCCTATTTTCCAAAGGAAACATCCCAGAATCAGGACTCCCAGTTTAGACCCAAAAGCTCCTAATTTGTTACCTGCATCCAAAGGTTTTGATGAGAAGGAGGTAGGCTGCCCTTAGGGTCAACAGGCAGCAAGGCACCCTCAGTCCTTGGAGCAGGGGCACCCAGGGCAACCTCCTCACAGATGGTACTGAGCAGGGCCAGGGCTCAGGCTTCCTGCTCCCCAGGGGTGAGTGCCAGTCACCGAGCCAGCACCAGGAAGGATGGTGGAAGCTCTAGACAGTGCTTTTGCCTCACACTCCGTTGAAATGGTAGCTACAGTTGTTTTTTCTTGCTGTTCTTTCAGCCAGGGTTAGATTTTCTCTGAAAGCGGAAAAAGCCCTCTATGGCAGTTCTTTGAGTTCAGTGTCTCTGGCATTTTGCCCTTTATACTCTTTGCCAACACAATACTGTGGGTTTCAAGTCATGTTTGGGAACCTGGGCACCTGGCTCTTGCTGAGACTTACTTGAGGCAGTGTTTTTGACATCAGGTTTGTGGGACAAGAGTTACAGACTTGGCTGCCTCCAGTTAGATTCCTGAGTGTCCTGAATTCACAGGGAAAAAACTGGTAATTCTCAGGTTCTGATTGTTGGCCAAGTTCTGGGTTGGAGGACAGAGACCTGTGTAGACATGGTCTAAGATACAACTTCCTGATGGTTTGTGCTATCATCTAGCAACAGCTTGATTCAGTTTGCTTCATCAGGAGAGTTAATATTTTTAACAATGCTTAGCATTGGCTATTTCTTCATGCCAGTGAAACAGGAGGTGATACAGAACAAGTAATGCTGACAGCCATTACCAACACCACTATCAACAAAGATTTCTCCTCAACCATGAAAAACTAGGAGGAGAAAGCTGTAAGACTCAAATATCTTCCTGCCTAAATGTACATACAGGCCCAGCCACTAATGGTGATAAACCTAATATTTAGCTCAGGTTGCTTGTTCTAAGGACACATTTTGTAAGGAGAGGAAAGAGTGACTAGTTCAGCACATTGGGCTGACACTGGTCAAACACTGTCAAGGTTTGGTCTTTTTGTAGGCTGAGGTTTCTTCACCGAGTCATTTGAACTCCACCAGTTTCCCACACGAAGATCAGTGCAGTAACATCTGTGAATGTTTTGGGTTATCTCTTTTTTTTTCCTTTTTTTTAATGGTTTTGTTGCTTTTCTGTTTTGAATGTGTGGTAATACATATTGGAAATTTTTATCATTGACAAAATGTATTCCAAGTTCATTTGAACTGTTGGTATACTTTTATGGAGTGCTGCCATATTTTCCTAGAGGAAGAATTAGCTAAATTTAGATACTTGCTTTCTTAGGACTCAGCAATGGACCAGCACAGCTTCCAAAATGAAGATGCAAGTGTTTGTCCCTGCAACTGTAGCTGAATGCTGCTTAACCTCACTTGCAAAGTTCTGGTGAATTGGAGTTTCTTGTCATGAGTATGTCTCATAGGGTCAGATTGAATCCTGTAAATTGGGTAAGAACTCAATCGGAAAGAGGAAAAGACAATTTGCTGCCATTTGAACCTGTGCAATACCAGCAGAGGAGTGCTCGAGCAGGGCCCTGGCAGTCTCTGCACAGTGCAGCAGTGTGGAAAACAGGCCTGGCTCTACGCGGATTTGTAAGCAGTGGCACATGTCACACAGGATTAAGGACTCCTGGAAGGACACGCAATTTGTAGTGCTGCTCCCATTCTCCCTCCCAGCCGCCCTCAGTTCCCTGCTGGCCTCCTGCCTCCTGTGTAAAACTCCAGCTGAAATGGAGAAATGGGATGGGTGGCAGCGTGCCAGCTGCCCAGGCATCAAGCGCTGCTTATCACTGTGATGGACACCCTGCCCTCCATCCCTGGGGTGACTCACTTCTTCAGGCACTCATGCCTCCGATAGCTCAAAGAACTTACTCACTCCTGGACAAATCTGTGCAAATATTGATATAGCTGCCTTATTTTGCGTCAGCCCTTTCAAAGGTTGGCTTTTTTTTGAGTAGGAGAGTTGGCTGGTGATTTGCCACTACCTTTACAACTCTTTTTGACTAGAAAGGTGTGAGTAGAAGTAGTTTTTGTTGCTTCTGTCCTAAGGTGCTGAAGTATCTGCTCTAGGAAGAAAAGCATTTAAACATGCTTTGGAAAGTTAAATTTAAAGTTGTGATCTGGGCTCTTCATGCTGTCTGAAAACCAAGAAAGTACTTTGTCAAAAGATGTTGAAATGATTATTTGTTTCCACTTTGCTGAGTTTAATTTACAGCTGTTTTTATGATTTTCAACTGAAATCAGATTAGTTGACTTTAATCTGAAACTGTTGTCTAAATACTCAATGACTTAATTCATTAGCCTGAGCTATATTTTATTGGTATTTACTAAAAAATATCAGCAGTGATTTTGCAAATTTTGACAAGAATAAAATTACATTGTCATAGGAAATATTGAAAATGTTGACAGTTTTTCACAAAGAATTTCTGTGCTTAAAGACTATTTTTTGTGAAAAATCTATGAAAAATACTGATGTTGGATATTTGAATGAGTTCACTTATTTGGCAGTAAAATTGGTCTAAGTGAATAAGAGTGCATAATAATTGTTACGACTTTTGATTTCAGTAAGATTTTTGGTATTGTCTTATATGATATTTTTTATAACCAAAGGGGGGAATTATGGTCTAGATGAAACTATCACGAGGAGTTGATGCATAACTAATTGAAAAAGAAAAGCTGCATTCAAAAAAGAGTTATCCAAGTTTAGTTATCATACCAGGGAGATATTGCAAGTGAGGTCCCTGAGGTCGGTTCTCTGTCACTTCTATTCACTATTTCCATTAATGAGCTGGACAGTGTAATAGTATTTATAAAATGTGTGTGTGACACCAGGATATTGCAGGCTGTTTGTAGGATGTGATCAGAATTAAAAATTATGTTGGAAAATGGAAGTAATAGGGCAAATCAGTAAAATAGGAGCCAATAAGATTTGTGCTAGAGGGAGAAGGAACCAAAGGAAAAAACATAAAATGGCTGTTCAGTTTTATTGCAGAAAAATGTGAAAGGTGACAGGTTCAAAGGCAAGCTAAGTGAATCATCAACACACTATGTCTGTTTGAAAAAGAGTCATCTGAGTGATATTAGCAGGGGTGAAGTGTGTAAGATCAGAAGATGATTACTTCTTCCCAAATTATGCTGGTGAAGCTTCAGCAGGAATAATTTGCTTTAGTTTTGGGCACTGCATACTGGAGCTGGCAGATAAGCTGAATATGGTTCAGAGAACAGCAGTGGGTGTGACAAGAGACCTAGAAACCCACGAAAAATGTGCAAACCCACGAAAATGTGTTAGTGTAGAAGAGGTAAGGATTGGGACACACAATAGGGATGCTTAACCATGCATAGGTTTTTACAGAAAGGAAGAAGTTGGGCAGCTCTGTTTGGGACAATTTATGCCCATGTGATTTCATTACAAAGTTTGTCTATTATTTTTTTTCTCTCTTTCTCATGGAAAAGCTTAGTTTTATCTTACAGCAGTGTGATGGAGCAAAAAATAAGTATTTCTGGGTCCATTTAAATTAGATGATCATATATTTCCTTTCTTTCTCTTTGTTATGTGTCCTATTATTAGTTGCCTTTTTCTTCCTCTAAAATAGCATCTGTAAGACTCACTTAGATCAGTGTTGGTGCATAACAACTATTCTTTGAGAAGAAAATTGTGGTGAAAATGTTTTATTGACTATCTCTTCTGTCATAAATCTCTAACTGAAGCAAAAATCCTGACCCTGAATCTTTCTCCAGAACTCCAGCCATGAGCCCATGGCTATTCAGTTTTAATTGTGCTGCTCCAGTGATTTATGGCATGACTTTGGGTAAATTGAACCTCCACCTCAATTTCCCTGTCTTTAGCAGAAGATACTAATATTTCTCCTGTGGACAGCCTGAGAGTTAATTTGTGTAAGACTGCCTTGACAATGTCCAGTCTTCAAGCAGAATCTTAAAAGTTTAGCTGTCATGTACCTATGACTCAGTAGTTGAAAGACAGACTATATTTATGGTAGGACTAAGTTTTGAGGGTTTGGGGATTTTTAAAGTACTTCTGTAAAATCATGTTTTTCAGTCTTATGGCTTGCATAGGCAATTTTGATTATTTTATTTTTGAGGCTGGCACTATCAGGCATGAGAGGAAAAAGCTCTGGAAAGGCCTTTGTTTCTAAAGGCAAATTACTCAGCTGTAGTTGAACACTGTAACTTATTACAATACACTCAGCTGGCAGCTATAATAGTAGAGTGAGCCCCACTGGAGCTCCAAAAATCTAGGGTGGGAGTCTAGCCAGAAAAACTGAAAGCCTTGAAGTATGTTCCATGGCAAGGAAAGAGAGGTTACTTCTCCCCTCAGGTTTCTTGCATTCAAAAGTGATAATTACCATCAAAACAGAGAGAGAAGATAAATGCTGGATAAGCTGGCAAGGAAAGGACCCAAGTTTCTGTCCGCTACAAACAGGAATGCCTGCCCAGCACATAGGATGGTGTCTCGATTTGATAACAAAGCAGAAATGTGTTAAAAAGTAGTTGAGGAGACCCTGTTTATTTTACAGAATGTGAGATAACAATGTCATATCAATAGATAAAAGGGGTCATGCTGCAAATCCATTATTTATCTCAGTTTTAAGCACTCTCTCATTAAGGAGTGGCAGTGTTTTTACTTTGAAACAGGACTAATAAAGGCTGTGACCACTTAGGCTTTAGAAAAATATGCAGATTTATATGATGATACTAGGTAGAGGACAGTATTTCTGGTGGGTCCTGACATGTGCACCTTCATTTCATTAATTCACTGAGCCATATGTTTAAACTAAAATAAATACTGTGTTACAGCTGGAAATGTCTCACTGTTGAAGAACTCAGACTTTTCCCTATCCATTGCTCTTCTTTTGTGATCTCAGTGAATGGTTTGTAATGTTCTCACATTTTTCTCTATGGGGGACCCTTTCTACAAAACTCAAAATTAACAAGATTTCTGCTCAGGAAATCAGGTAGTCAGTGAATGCAACTATTGGGTGGAAAGGAGGGAAATAGTAGTCAGGATATCAACTACACCATGTTACCATGTTTTGTTTCTGTTATTTTGTTTGCCCTTTCCCATTTCTGCAAAGCCTCTGAAAGCGCCAAATCTACTCCAAGTATTAGTCTGAGAAATGACTTTTTACTTGCAAGTAAGATGTATTTTCTCCATCAGTGTTTTAGTTTCATTCTACACAGAGTACATGTGGATTTTACAGCACATACATTAAATAATCCCACCAGACATTCAAATAATTTGGGTTTTGGTGTCAAATGACGGAAGCTGGACATTTTTTCTAAAGGGGCTGCTGATGCACAGCTGAGTGCACACAATCAGTGCATTTAATTGTCCACAGTGTGCTGCACGCTTGTCCCCAAGAAGGCTCCAAAGTGCTGGAGCAGCTTTAGGGGCAACTTTCATGTCATACCCCTTATCCAGACTGAGCCCCTGTCAACTTTAAAATGTGGAAGTTCTGCAAATGGAGATGTTTATGAGCTTTACTGCTGGGCAAGTCTCGCTGGAGTCCATGGGAGCTGCTGGCCTTCCCTGCTGTGGAATACCCTGAGAAGGACTCCGATTTATGTTTGCCTGAGTTCTGGCAGTTGGACCTCAGTGGGCCTAAACCAGAAGGAGCACCAAGGGGCTGAGCAATGCTGGCCCCTTGCCCAGCTCTGTGCATGCACAGCCCTTCCAGGGCACCCCTGGGGCGCTGCCCTTGTGCTGCCACGGCCCCAGAGTTAAAGTGCAACTTTGGAGTCTGGCTTCTCAGCCACTGGTGTAGGTCATGCTGGCAGCACCTATTGTTCTGGAGCATTTGAAGGGCATCCAAGTTTTGGCATCATTAGATTATTGCCATGGTGCTCAGGCTGCAGATCCTGTACAATGAAAGGGGTTTTACTTTATGTTCAATCAGTATTAGCTGTTATCTGCAGCTTTCATCTAGTCTCCATAAATGAAAGAACAAATAATTCCAGTGACTAAATAGATGTTTGACCATTCAAATATATGCAAAGTGATATGATTTATAAATGGGAGGAAGTATAAATGAGAGGCTTGTTTTGCAAGCCTAGAATTCCATTTGCTGTGGAATTTTAATTTAATAGTGTGAATCCAGTTAAATCCTGAAATACTACATTTAAGAGAGCAGATTTTGTCATACTTCAGCTCCCTTTCAGCTGAAGGCTCCTAATGGCTGATATTTCTAAATCGCATTCAGTTTCATTAGAGGGTGATTATCTGTTAATACTATTAACATGGCTGCAAAGAGGAAAACATCAAGCTATTCTCCATTATTTTGCTGATTGAAAAAGAAGGAATAGGCTTGAACTGCAGTGAGGAAGAATCAGGTAAGACTTTGAGAAAACATCACATGAGGAAGAGAGAGGACTGAAGAAACTGGGCATCTCCACCACCAAAATGTTTTCTATTTTTATAGCCAACAGAATATCCAAGATTTGCTGTTGAAGTCTCCTGGCAAGGAAAATGTTTTCCCTTTCACTGAGTGTGCACATGGCATTCTTCAAAGCGAGAGATATAGAAGGCACAAGTGGCACAGCCAGGCAAGTTTTACTGCAGCATAGCCAGTGATTGCCAAAGGATTGCATCACAGCCCGGCTTTCCAGCAGTTCCAGCCCCGTGGCAGACCTGTACCTCTTGTGTCTGGAGGCATCACTTTCCCTGGCGCTGCTCCTGAGGGTCAGAGTGCACGGTCTCGCTGAGGATCAGGAAAGTGACTGCGGCTCAAGAATCCCCAACTGCAGGCTGGTGAGGTGTTTTGAACTGGCCTTTTGAGGTGGATCAGGAAGGGCTCAGCAGCTCTGACACCAGCGCTGAACTCCTGGTGTACAAGCACAACCGAGCATTTGCCCTCCATTTTCCCCTCTTTCCTGCCAGACCTGTGCATTATTCTCTGTTTGCCAAAACTGCTTATTTACAGCTATAGAGGCTTTAGCAGAGCTAAGTCTGGGTTTTGTCACAGCTGGAGAGCAGCTGCAGAGCATCCTTACGAACTCTCCACCCTGAAAGCTGAGCCACCAAAGAGTGAAGTCAAAAACAAGCCCAGATGTTGCCTGAGTGACTTTTCTGTCCTGTCATCACTCAGCTTTCAGTGGTGGGTAGGAAGCTGTCAGTGTTTGTGACAAATCAGAGGGGCAGTTAGTTATAATTCAAGTTGCTATGGAAAAACATGTTGGGGGAAAAAGTAACCTGGACCAAACAAACTTTCTGCAAGGCAAGGAACTGCAGTGCTGGTGACGTGCACTCAGCATGTGACTGGAGAAGGGAAAGAAAGTCCAGTGCAATTTGAGAGGGGCATTTTTAGTATCAGGTGATGGCAGCAAGAAACAAGGACCTGTCCCTCTCTGCAGCCACCATGGTGAGCTTGGTCCTGAAGGGCTGGAGGGAGCCTTCACTGACAGGTGGATTCCACTGAGGCTGTCAGAGAACTAAATACACCCTTGTTAATGACAGCCACTTAGCTAGAGTGAAAAGGAGGTAACAAATGATAACGATGGACATTTTCTTTTTAATGGAAGGAGGTATAAATAGCAGGAATGAGATGAAAATGAGAAGCAAAACATAGGCTACATGTAAATGGGAAAATCTTAACATTGGAATTATGGGATCATCTCCTCAGGGCAGTAGTGGAAGCCTGTAGTTTAGGACTCGAACAACCAGACAGAGAAGGAGCACGAGGCACCACATTGCAGGGAACAGTCCTGCCTTTTGCACTTGGATTTCCTCATAAGGCTCCTTTGCCACCACTTCTCCTTGAGGATCTGAAGGAATGTTTAATGTTGACGGCTCAGCCAAACTGCAGCTTTGGGAATTCTTATCTATCCTCAAAGTCTTATCTTTTATTTCAGTTGTTTAGATTTGCTGACTTCCCGTCTACAGTGCTTATCCAAGTTTATTGTTCAGTTTTACTATTCCTTGCTACACAATTGCTCCTTTACTCTTGACGGCGCTTCTTGAGTGATTTCTTTGTTTATCTTTACCACCTTGTTCGGGTGTTAGAAGTAACATGCTAACCTTGGAGCTGTCTCAGCCATCCAAAAATGCAAATTTTCCCCATAGATTTGCTGGGTTTTTTTACTTCCATAGCAACATTTTTATTTGTAGCACAGTTCCGAACTAGACATTATTCTTGCATTTTTCTTCTCATGTAATTTTATTCTTGTTTGGATAGCTTTTGGGGTTGTTTTTTTTTTTATTGGTTGGGGATTTTTTCTCTGGTCCTTTCTAGGCAAAAAAGGGTTAATTAGCCACAGTAAAACATTGACAGTCGCTGGGGAGTGCTGCAACTGAGATGAAAAACAAGACTGCACCTGTATGCTGGCAATTTCAGATAGATTCTGGTCAACTATTTTTCTCTCCTGCTTTGTTCTGCCAGCTGCCTTAGTGCTTTGGATGCAGGTGGAAGGATGGACTTTGCTATCTATAAAAAAATTAAATGGTGAAGATCAACTTCCGTCTCACCTCCCCAGAGATCAAAGTGATTGCCACAGAACATGGCAAAGCAGGAAGCAGGCTGCACGTGGTCTCCATGTGAAAGAAATAGGCTGAGATAGATTTTTCCCTTTTTGCCTCTCTCCTTTCTTTCTTTCCCTTCTTTTTTTTCTTTTTTTTTGGAAGAGGCAGTGACAGCATGGAAGGAGTCCCAAACTGATTGACCACAACTGAAGAGACAAGTCACCACTGTATAGCACACACCCTGCAATATCACTACCGCAGTTCCTCGATAGAGGAGCTGTTGCAGCTCCTCCAATAATCCAAAGAAAGGCAAAAGATTGTTTGGGAGCTCTGGCTGTATGTCTTGATGTGTGCTTATGAAAGAAGTTCTCACAGAGACCCTGTAGGTTTATGTCATAATATGCCCGTGCACAATGAAAATGAGTAGTTCCACTTGCCTGTGAAAGTGCCTTCATTGCCTGTTGCAAGCAGCAGAAAACACATGGATTCTTTGAAGGTGCAAGATCTATTCTTACAACAATATTTTACTATTAAATGATTCACCTAGCAGCAAATTCAGCTTGACACAATATGAAGTTTCTGGGGTTCTACACTGTGTCTGACAGTCAGGCTTTCCTCGACATTTTTGGTTGGTGCTATGATAGAAATGAACAACAGGTAAATAGCAGTATTTAGATCTGAGAAATTTAAATGTGAGTGTGGAACCTAAGACTTGCAGGATAACAGTCTCCATGAAAGGGCTTTCCACAGGGGTAAACCCCCAAAATATCCACTGGAAAGTTAAAGAGTTATGCACTGTTTGCGTGGGTTTTGAAAATACTATCAGAAGGAAGAGCTATCTGATTTTCTTCCTTCTTTTTTCAGTGATATGAACAGATGCTTAATTTAGGTTGTTTTCTTGGGTTGCTGTTTTACATCACTGCTCTATAAGCCCACGCCTTCAAAGTGCCATAAAAAGAAAATAGGGGAAAAAATACAGAAGTTGCTAAATGGAGATCAGTGAGTTACAGCTGCTGAAATTAACCCGCATGCATATTGCAATGAAGTGTATGGGGACTTTGGAGAAGGTAGCTGGGTTGGGTTTGTGTAATTTTATCTTGAGCTGCCTATGACCTTCTAATGCTAATCTGTGTTTAAGCAGTGTGTATTTATATGTATAACATGGGTAGCTGGCTACAAAATAACACTTAGTATTAAGCAAGATTAACCAAATCTCACATGTCAGGGCATGCAGTACCCCAAAAACAATGTCTTTGCCTCTTCTCCACCACTGCAGAAAATACTGGTTTGCAGATAGTTCTCACCTGTTCCTACAGCACCGGGTACCACCACCTGTGGCGTTTGTGAGGCAAAACAGGATAATAGTTGGATGGAGGATCTTCCCTGCTTTAGTACATACACAGTGTGCTCCTGTGCCTCTGTGCTGTTCAGGCTTTCTGACGTGCAGTGTCAATGCCACCCTTAACTTTGTGTAGGAGGTCTTGCCAGTACTCGTTTTGCACCACCACTTTCACATGCAGTCATGGGACAACACTTTGTCCCACGTGTGTCATGCAATTAGTGAGTGCTCCTGTACCTGTGATTGCCCAAGGGTGCAAGTGAGGTTATGCTTTCTGCTGCAGAGAAAATCAAAGTCTGTAATATCTTTGCATTAGTTCAACCATTGATCTAAGAAGCTGTATCAGGTAGTCTAATAAAAATATTGCTCTCCTTGTAAACCTTGTCTGACTCTGGTAGTAAATGAGTTACTTTTCCTGATAGCTGATGAGAATTTGCTTGGTGCTTGAATGGGTTTCTGAACTTTCTATCCATACTCTGCAGTTTTATCTTATGTTTGTCAGAATATTGGCATCATTAAGATGAATGACTCCCTGTTTCTCTTTGGTATGGAGAGTTATATAAAGCAGTTATGATCCTACTCATATGCCTCACTTTACATCCAGACGCATTAGTAATAGTTAATTTTGTCTTACAGAGGATGAATTTAAGATTACATTTAGAGTCTTCGTCTTTTTTCAGAGGTGCTATTTGTAAATAGGCAGTTTTATACTGTTGTGAGCTCATATTTGACATAATTTTCAAGTTAGTTCAAATTGTTCTGCAATGCGGACACATGTTCGGTGTAAGTGCTGTAGTCAGTGTAAAATGGTGGCGATGAAACCTGAAATACTCTAATCTGTCAGCAAATAGTGGTAACAGGAAAGTGAATGCTCATTGCTTGAACAAATGAGCAAGTTTTTATAACTTCAAATGGACCAAGCCTGAAAGGCAAGTGTGATTTCCTGATGAGAACTTCCTTTTTAGATGCACAAACTTTGGATGGGCCCAGTTAGTGGAGAAGGCCTGAGTTGGATGCTATGTTGTTTTGCTGTTAGCCTTTCCCTGGGCAAAGCTTTGGGTTTAGCCCATGTTGGCTGGGCTTGTATGTGGGGATGGGCTGGGAATGGCATCTAATGGCATGGGTTTTGTCGTGTGAATGCAGAAATGTTCTTGGCAGGCAGGTGGTACTGCACATCTGATGATGAAGAGGGGTTTGATATTCCACCTACTGAGCACATTAATGGATTCCCTAGTTCAGCCCTTTGTGCTTTACACATTTTAGTCTCTCCTATGAAATACTAAGATTTTTTCTAGGCAGAAATCCCAGAGCTACTAATGCCATCCTTGCCACACTGAAAAGTGAAAACTGACCATTCAGTCTTGGATCCCTGCAGAAACCTACACAAGACTTTTTGTGTAAGGAAATACCTGGTTACTATACTGCAACAAAACTGTGTTCAATGGTAATAACCAAATCCATAGGAACGTATGAATGCCACAATGCTGATTTTCAAAAGTAGAAATTACATAATGAATCTTGACATTGACTTTACATAAAGGGATTGCCATAGCTCTTTGAATCCTAAAATAAGATCAAATGAAGGTGTCATATCACTTTCCCTGCCAAAGGTTTGTTTTGACTGTCAGTAGTGCACAACTATTACTATTTTTTTTTCTTTAACAGTACTCACCTCTGAGGCTTTCCTTCGTGTGGGAAAGGCATGTCTGTCTAAGTGATATGAAGCTGTATTTTCTTTCAGTCCCAAAGTACAGAGGTTTCTGAAGCACTGAAACAGTACAGAAGTGCTGAAACAGCATAGCTGTTTCTGAGGAGGTTTCAGAGATTCATCCCTATCTTTGCTCTAGCTGCAGTTCTCTTGTAATGCTACTGAACTGTTTCAGTAGCCTGAATATGAACAGATATGAATATGACGAATAAATGCTGATCTTCGTGATGAACTAAGTGCCTAAAATATAAATAAGTGTGGTTAGTGAAGCTTTGCCTATATTAATATGCTTGTTCACTTTACCTGTGCTTAACGCAGAAGGACATTCTGCATATCTGTTCGGTGAAGGCATTTGCATATTTTCAATTACTTTGCTTAAATGTAAACTATTGGTGTCAAATGTTGCCCATCTTTTGAATAATCAAAAGGTAAAAATTATCATTTAAAGTATAAATTAAAAGATCATTAAGGCTTGGGAGTGCAGTACTTCAAAGTTAGGGGAGTCAGAACTGAGGTTTGACATGCAATTAATTCACCCTCCCCTCACTCCCCACTTTTCTGTTTATTCATTACAATACTAATCTTAATTACACAGTCACATTTATGTGTGTGCACACACTCATACACATATTTACATCTGGCTCATACCCAGTAATTCCCAATACTTCCAACTTGCCTTTACGCCCACCTTGCTCCGCACTGGTGTTGGGTAACCTTGTCCTACCCATGCAACAGGCTTACTGAGGAGCAGCAGGAGGCCCATGAGAGAGACCAAGGCAGCTCGTCTGAGTCCTGTGTGACATTGCATCAGTCCCTACAGCACAGAGCAGGGTAGTAGATGACCAAGTGCAGCCCCTTACCCTCAGAGGGGTGTTGTGTCCTGCCCAGGAGGGAAACTGCCAAACTGAGGTGAGCCCCTGGTGCTCCTGTGCTGAATGAAATGCTCAGAGGGCATGACTTGCTCAAGTTTATATGAATTCTCATAGGAATATGAGTCACAAATTACACTCCTGCCTAAAATTTTGAGTCCCTGATCCACAGTGTAAAGCCAGGAGGGTTTCTTAATTGAAATCAATAAAAGAATATTTAAACTGGTTATTATGGTTTAAGACCAAATGACAGCGGGGAGCCTAAATGGATTTTTAATCACAGTATATGCAATGCAAAACAAAAAGTCAGTTAAAGTTCACAGACTCATGCTATGCTAACTAGGCCTACCAGGGCAGGGAAAAACGAGTCTTCTTCAACCTCATTCTCAGAAAGGGCTGAACCGTTTTTGCTACAACTTTTTTTTCTTCGATATTTCTCTTTATTTGTTTTCCATTCTAGAGTGTGTGCTCTAGTCATTCTCCTACCTGTGGTTAGTGTTATTCAAAGAAGACACACTGTAACTGAAACTCTGAGTTCCCTCCGGCTAATCCAGCACCACCTCGATTGTCTGAGAATCCTGAAAATAGTTAAAAATAAACATGTTTTTCAAAGTGGACAAGGCTGCCTTTCTAAAATCAGAAAAAAAAAAAATCTTAGCTAGGAAGAGTCTGGGTTTTCATCAGAACCATGTATATGACCAACTACCCTGAAATGTGGTGATAATGTATGTAAATATTTTCTACTGAAGAACAGTCACCAGGTACATGTTTGGCTGAATATCAGCAATTTTGTGGTGGGTGATGATTGTGCAAAGCGTATGAAGATGCAAATGGCTCAGTCTTCCCTGTGTGTAGAAGAAATATCTGCCTGAAGTGTCATGTCTGGAGTACAAGTTCTGATTTTTTTCAAATCTTAAGCAGTAACTTGCTCAAGCCTAAAATAATCAGGGCTCAGACTATTCACATTTTGTAATATTTTTAGCAGCCAATAAGTAATCGGTGTGTCTTTTTTCACATAACCTTGGTGAACAATTCTGAAAAATAAAGCTGTGTCATAGATTACATCAGTCCCAATGAAAATGCAGCAGTTGTGCAGCCCTGAAAGCTGTGGGTTCCCTGATACTCGAACCATGGTGGGAGGCCAAACATTCACAGGATGTCCTGAGCCTACGATTTTTTCAGTCAGACTTTCTAAGTCCTCCTGAAGAAGATGGCTGCGACACAAGTTGACCAAGCATGTTGTCCGATCAACATGGACAGCTGTGGCTTTAAACAATGACAGCCATTGTTAGGTCAATTTTAAAGTAGGTCCTTAAAGTTAATGTGATTATGCAAATGTTGGCCTAACTACCATGGCTGTCTTATATCCTTCACAAATGAGTGCACTGTCACTTTTCATTATGTGCATACAGTCCTGGTGGTTTGGTGGTATCATTGTATCTCTTGGAAATGGACCATGTAAAGGCCATTCACTGTTGGCACTGCATTGTGCTTTTCCCCAAGCAGACCAACCTTGACCCACAAATGAGGGTGGTAGAGATTTTCAGGCCGAAACCTGTGTGTGTTATTCACATGATTACTCCCATTGACTTGGCTGGAAACTCCTGCAGTAGGCATGGAAGAATTAGGTTAAAATACGGTTGTGAAATTAAGTCCAGTCCACTCTAAACCATGATGTATCTGGACTAACCTCTGACAACCTTACTTCTAAGATAAAAGGTTTTGTGTTAAATCACTTGCAGCACAAATTAAAAATTTAACACATTATTCATTGGGGGGAAAAAACCCCTAACATATGAGAAAACTTCTGTGTATGGTTTTTTCCATGGTGTCTTTATGATTATTATTATTAATTTGATTTTAATCATGAAAGACCCTTTTACAGAAATCTGTGATCACAAACAAGGAAGCTGAGAAATCTCAGGATCTGTGTGTTCTAGAAGGTGGCCAATTTCAGACGACTCATCAGTTGGGGGACATGACTGATTTCAAACTCCTGCTTGCATTGCTTTCAATGAAAACCAGTGACTTGCAGTTTCAGTTCTCATCACAGAAGATCTTCTCACAGCAATCTCTTGTTTGGATGGTTTTCTCTTTTTCTGACTGCAGAGTCTAATGTTTGTCTGAGTTCTGTCCTTTGTGGTTTTTTGTTCTGGTGGACAAGAGTCTCCATAATGAAAGCACATGATACACGGCCTATGATAGATTCAGACTGCTGGTTGGGATTTGGGCCTGCTCAGTAAAATACCCTTCATTTCTAACAGAATCAATAATATGTATATAACATATATAACCAAGAGAGAGAAATTTGAATACTATTACTTAACATAAGTAAAGAAAAGGGAAAATCATCACCTCCCAGGGAAGTCATTTGCTGACTTGCAGCAGTTCTCCTATGAACACAAACTTCCTCAGGAGATTCAAGGACTTGGAAACTGCAAGGGCAGCACACATTGTTGCTTGATTGTGTTATTCTACATGCAACTTCTGAAAACACCCTCATCACTGCAACCCTTGAGCACTGCTCCAGAACTAGGGTGTCCTTGGCCAGCCTGTGTGTACAGTCAAGAGAAATCTGGTCAGTCCAAATCTACACATGTAGCAGCTGGGCTCTCCTTCTTTCGCAGAGCCTGGTTCTACTGGAAAGGTTGGATTAGGGTGTGGAAACCTGCTTTGGTACAGCAAGGTTGAAGCTGCAGCACCCTCAGAATTGTCTTCAAGAGAGTACAGGCTCACCTTTGGGACATTGAGCCTCCTGGAAAACTTCCTGTGCTCTAGACCAAAATGGATTTCTGTTATTGGAAATCCTTTGGAAAAAGTTAGTTATGGGTATTAAAGAGGAAAGAAGAGCTTGTGTCACTGTCAGGAAGGCAAACCAAGGTATCAAATAAATTTCCACATGCACTCTGTTCAAGCTGTCACATAAAAACCACGTTGCTCCATTCATCAACTGCCAGAGAGGATGTTAACAAGTATTTTTTGGATGTTGGACAGACAGCACAGCAAAACTTGGAAGTGACAACAAGGAGGGGGTGCTGCTGAAGTAATCCAGCATCTTATTTTAATAATCATGCTTGCTGCTTTGCGATGCCTGTGGCAAAATCGTGGTGCAGGTGTGTGTTGGGTTCAGTCCTCCCTGACCTTGCTGGGTCTGGCTCTGAGATCTGAACAGTATCTACTCCAACTGGCTGCAGTGAAGGTTTGTTCTAGAAAGCCCTGGATTTCAGAGCAGTGGTGGAGGAGTCACTATCACATTGGTTCTGTAGCTTATCAACATATAAACTATATTTGTATTTGTTATGGGTTTTCTGTTAGAGGATGTGGCCACAAATCAGAGGTTGACAAGGAAAGGATTACTCTAACCTCTTTGATTAAAGAAAGTTAAGGCTGTTTCTGTGTCAGTGATAGCTCAGGAGGGAAGCCTGTGAGTTGCTGCTCCTGGACTGCCATGGTGGGACCTTCATGGGGCAACAGGAGAACCCATCCACTTCCTGGGCAGGTGGGAAGCTGCTGAGAGGGTACCAAAGCTGGGTGTAACATGGCCTGTCTTGCCTATTCCTGGTGGGCCTTCCAGCCAAGAGCAAATCACCTCCAGTGAAAGGTATTTGTGTACCTCGCTGACTGGAGGATGTTACCTGAGATACAACCAGAGCTCGCTTTTCAGTGAAGATGATCCTGAACCTGGGGATACCAAGACCATCATTGGGAGTATGTGGGGCCTCTGCTGAGTGGGACTGGTAGGAGCACATCAGCCATGAGCAGGGAAATGATCCATGTGCTTAGTCCTGGCCAAGTGTGGGCTTGGATTCACTGCGGTTATGGAGAGCAGTGACTTTTATCAATCCATTTGCAGCAGTGTTCGGGCCTGACCCCATCACGGGTGTGCGCCTTGGTGAAAAAGAGTTGAAGTAGAGAGAGGTGCAGAGGGGATGGCCAGTAGCAGTAAAGCAGAAAAGCAAAATATAATTTCTTTTCTTTATTTTTTTCACTGAAAGGTATTTTAGGCCTTTGGCTGCAGCAAACCACAGCTGCTTCTCAGTTTATTTCTTTGATGCAGGAAGGCTTGGCTGGGCAGGTAGGAGCTCTAACCTCTTACAGATTTCCATTTCCCAGCCAGCAGCACAGACTACCACCACCTTTATCTGCACACGAAGGCTGAGCCAGCACCTCAGAGGTCTCTGCCTTGAGCTGGTAGGAACACATATCAAAAACCCATCACTGAAATAGTGATAGCCTCCCTGCACCTTCAGATAACTCCTGTGCTGATGCACGCTGATGAGAGAGTTAATGAAACATGAGAGAGGCAGCAGGCAGGAAAGCACACCTGCAGGCACCCCTTCAAGGCTCTCTGGGGGCTGACTGTATAGGGAGGGCCATGGCAGGCTTGCAGCTGGGCTGGCAGGAACCGGGAGATGCGAGGTGGTCTCTATGGTTAGTGTAGAAACCTGTCTGGGGAGAGCTTCCTGAAACTTTCTTCTTCGTCTTGCTTCTCTGACAGATGTGTGCACAGAGCGTGTCTTGGAGCTGCGGTGATGAGTAGTGATTGAATCAAGTAGTAAAAGTTGTTGTCCCCATGAAACAAAAAATTCCTTGGCTGTGAGTTGAACTAGGCTGTAAATGTGGATTTGCGCAGTCTGAGAAGTGGAAGCTGTTTTACAAAACAATTAAAAAGTCAGCAATTATTCTGATACTCAAATGGATTGGAAAAATGCCTTCTAGAAATGTCATGCATCAAGAGGGATTGTAAAAAACAAAAACAAACTCAACAACCTGATCACCAATAATTTATGGAAAAATAATAGCAGAGTGAATATATTTTGCAGCCCTTAACAATGAGCTGTATAACCACTCCCAGCTTGCAAACACAGCTGAAGGCAGAATTTGGACCTCTCTGGTCTATCTTCATTATCTCACCTCCATCAGTCACTGAGACCAAAAAAGTCACAAACAAGTTTATGCTGGTAGCAGGGTCTTCAGTGAAAACTGCTGAGACATCAAAGTCAAGTTCAAAGAAAAGAGGCAAACAAAGGGAACAAGTGCATTTGGTCAGGAAAGATGACTTCCTTTTGAATTAAGACATTAGAGTGGAGATGGAAAGATGTGACCAGCATCTTTCCTTGGCCACCCAGGCAGAACTCCATCATTGCTCCTGAGTAACATCTGGGCTCTTGACTGACTCCATCTGCGCCAGGAAACAAGGACACAGGCAAAATGCAGACCAATGCCTCAAAACCATTCTTTCCTGAACTATTTTTAACATGCTCCTTAAACACAAAACAAACCAACAACGAACAAAAAGACCTCCAAACTCCAACGCATTTAAAATAGATTTCTAGGAAAAAGACTTTTGTTGTGTACTTTGCCGTCACACCTGTCTCAAATCAGGACTGAGGTAGAAATACAATTAAATGTGGCAGGAATAAGAGGAGGTGATGATTATGATGTTCCAATCACAATCTTACAGAAACATCCTTTGCTTATATGCCTGCCTGTGTGGGCTTGAGGGAGGGCTGATTGCCATTGACTTAGCTGGCATGGATAAGGATCAAGATTACAAATATGGAGAAAAAACCTTCTGGCTTTTTTGAAGCATCACTCTGTACTACAGAATATTCAATGCTGTGCTTGCTCTCTGCTTTACCCTCAGCAGATTTATTTTGGCTCCTAACTACAAAGTCGGGCTCTTTCATTCAAACCCTAATATTTTTTCCCAAAACAATTCAAGCTCTGGCCCTTTTTCAGTTTAGGCTTATAGATGTCACATGGGTCAGACCTGTGGGAGTGGAACCCCCAGGATTCCTTGCATAGAAAGCTGAAGAATGACAGGGAATTAGCTGGGAAACACCTCACACTCTGGTATTTTCCTTTATTTTTTGCTCTGGCTCCTTTGCCTCTCCATTTTTAATTAGCGGCACATTCTGAAATGATAATTTAAATTCTTTTCAGAAATCAAAAGAATTCCCACTGACAACATTATTAAGTTATAATTACAGAGAAGAAAAAGGTTAATAGGAATTTGAGCCAAATATCTACTCTCCATTAAATGAGAACTTGACTGAACCTGCTTTTCTTTCATTTTGGTAGGTTACTCTAGGTTTGAATAGGTCCAGGATGGCCATACACCTCTGCAAAGGGCCACTGCTAGGTCAGGGAGCTGTCACCAGGACATTTACATGGACCTGTTTCAGGACAGCTCTCGCCTGACTGGCTCAAGATGGAATTTACCAGAAAGGCTGGACTCCTCTTGGGCCTCTGTATTTCAGACAGTAAGTAGAGCATGGTCACATGGGGATATTTCTGTGAGAAAGATGTGTAGGAGGTGGCACTTTGCTGTAAAGGAAATGTAGCCACTGTTGGTGGAGGGAAAATAATCAGCTTCCTGGGCCTAGCACCCAAAGAAAACCCTTTCCTTTGCCCATGCTGGGCACCACATGCATGCAGAAAAAACATATGCAAATCAGCCTGAATCTACTGAGTGTTTTGCATTTTCAGTGAAACAAGAAACGGGGAAAAGAAATATTTTCCTCTATATTAGCTCTATGAGTGCCCATCAAGAAGACAATTACTGTAATAGTTTTACATGTTTAATATGGATTTTAAAGCAACTGAGGGTGTAGGAGAGAAAAGCCCACTCTTTATGGTGGGCACCAACAGGCTGAGCTTCCATGGTTCCCAGTGCTGGGATAATGGTCCATTTAAATTCAGCCAGGATTGGTGCAGTAACCGCTGGAACTGTACAAGGCAGGAGTTTTGCCTTGAAATCCTGTTGTAAGCTTGGCATTTCTTTTTCCTTTTTTTTTCCTTTTAAAGCTGTAACACGTTGCCTAAGCTGTGTGGCATGCCTCAAGGCAGGCCTTTCCCTCTTCCCACATTGCACGCCAGAGTCCTGCAGGGCCCTCACAACTTGCACAAGCATTTTTATGGTGTGAGCCCGCAGCTCCGGCACAGGCAAGGGCTCCTGCAGACTTCCCCTTCTCTGTAATCCATGCCCGGCCCCCAGGATCATGCCTGTGGTAACCACTGAGAAACTGCCTGGGGCTGGCTCTCCCTGGCCCCAGTGTTGGGTTGAGAGCCCAAACCACACAGGAGGGATGGATATGAAACACACAAAACAGCTTGGAGGGGGCTGCTGCAAGCACTGGTCCCTTCTCACACCAAAAGCCAAAAGCACATGAGCAGGGACCTGTGTAGAGGGTGGAAAAGGCCTTTTTGCTCCTCCCTTTCTGTGCACTGTGTGGTTTGAGGGCCAGCATGTGGTTTCAGCTGGGAGGACTAGGCAGGTGCTGGGTAAGAAGCAAAAAGGACTGGAGGGCACCATACATGGCTACTCTTCAATTGTGGAGCTGAAGTCTGCTCACATGAGTATCAGTCAGACTTTGAAGCGCTTGCATCAACTTATATTTCAGCAATTTATTATCAAGCTACTCAATAAAATGCTTTTTTTTAATCTGAAAAGTTGCCTTTTTATTTGTTTGTTTGTTTTGTCAGGAACTGCTTTTATCTCTTGTCTTCCTAGGGCTGAAAGTCCCTCAGCATGTCAGCTGTGTGAGGCTCTTGCAGGTCTGTCCAATTATTTGCTGTGAAGCACAATGCACCAGGGCTTCAAAGTATATTCTCACCTCTGTTTTCTCAAGACAAGCATGAAAAAAGCCTGTTCTACAGTTACAAGAACTCCAGAATATTTTTCGCTTATTCAGTTCCTGACCTGATGGTCCTTAGATGAAAAAATAAATTAGCCAGCATTGTAGGAGAAGGGCAGTTTTGCACAAAAGGTGCAGTAAGTCTCCCACTGACTGAAGCTGACCTGGACTTCGGTGTCAATAGAGAGGTGCCTTGAGACCACAACATGCTCAATACTCACTGTTTTGTCCTGTGTTCCTTCCACTTCCTTAACAATCAATGAGAACTGAGGATTTTGAGGCTATGGTGTGCAAAACTCTATTCCTTGCTTATCTAAGTGTGCTGGGAAAAACCTTCTTGGCTTGATTGTTGCCTTTAACACCACCGCCAAAAACTGAAGACAAACAAGATTAGGAGGCCATGCAGGTTTAAGTAAAAAAGAACACACTTTATTTATCTACAAGGCAGTACATTGTTGTATAAAAAATTAAGTGCAGATAAAGCTGCACCAAATGCTATTAAGGCAGCAAAGTCAGAGGCTGTTATAAAAACACACAAAAATAAAAAAATGAAATAAAATCAGTGTTTTGCCATATCAATAAAGATTTGATATGGCAGTACAAAGAACCATGTATTTCTAAGAACCTGATTCAGTACACAAGACCCAAGTTAGGGAACAACTAGCTAGACATGAAACAAAAGAGACAATATGAACAAGACAGTGTTCTCCCAAACATATGAAGGTGCAATGCATGCTGTTACAAACCAATGAGAAACAAAACAACACATCCACACAACAAAAAAATCTCCCAAGAACAGTGTTCAAAAATATTGCTTATAAAAAAAAGGGGAAAAAATAGAAATTATGTAAAAAAAAATTGAAACAAAAAAGGTCTGAAATGCTAGTGCATAGTCAATTAGCTAACATCAACATTTTTTTTTCCATATAAAGCTCTACTGCTCCTTTTACACTAGCAGCATGTCTACACGCTAAGGTCAGTAGCAGCAAAACACAGTATTCATTTGGCATTTACAAAATTAAATTACTGAATAAAAATATAATTTTTCTCATAAATCTATGTTTCATACAGTAATATTTTTTAAAGCAAGCTAATTACCCCCCCCCCCCCCCAACAGAAACACACAATGTATAATGGCCTAGAACCAAAACAGAAAGGAGTATTTCAAGAGGCATGGATGTTTGAGCATTCACGATCTTGATCAGCTTTCCCCTTTTGCACAGACAAGCGTTTGTAGTAATGCTTTTCACTTCGGTATTTTACACCAATGCATTTTGTTCAGTGATTTAAAATACATCTGTTTGAGTACCTGCTCTTTTATTATTAAAAATACTAAAACAACAAACAAACAAAAAAAACCCCCCTAAACCCCACCCCTGGCTAGCACATCACTGAAATAACAATACTGGTGTATTAAGTCTGCTTGATCTCAAAAAGTATAAGAAAAATTATCTTTATTATAAGACTGCACTCAAAATCATTTATTACGGATTCAAACTCAATACCTAATAATTTAGGCAAGTATCATTAAAAAAACACAAACTCTTAAGTTGGGTGAAATCCAACAAGAATATATATGCTGAGTGACTAAATGCACTTTGTGCTGCTCCCAACTGTTGTACCACAACAAAGATAGGCTCTTCTCCCATTCATGAAAAGTTCTCATGCAGAGGAACAGGAATTTCCCAGTGGAGGTGAAGTGTTCTCAAAACCATAATGCTTCTCTGTGCGTCAACCCTTTCACATCACCAGAGTCCGGGTGGGGAAGGTGGCCATGTATTTGCGTGCCTGATCCGTCAGAGCCATCTGATCCTCGATCTTCCCGCAGGACGCTGACTCCCAGCCGTTGTTCAGATGCTAAATTAGAAAAGAGAGAAATTTAGGTTGAATGCTATGTGATTTATCCATACTCCCAGCCCAAGCCAGGCTTGTGCACAATTAACTGTTCCATGAACAGGCAGTGGGATGTTGTCCCCATGAAGTTGAAATCTCAACACAAGAGGCACAAAAATGTCACCCTGTTCTTGGTTAGCAACCACAGGGGCAGAGAGACCAGATGATCTGCAGAGGGGACGCCACAAGAGCCAGGATCCAAACCTTCCTGCTTATCTCTCAGTGGAAAGAGATACTTCTCAGTGTTTTTTCTAAAAGGCCACATCTATAGCCTTGCATTTAATCCTTTAGGAAGGTCTAAACGAGAATAGACTTGGCAGGCGGACTTTACAGTCAACAGAGCACGGACCGGCTACAGCCCACAGTTAAAATATTCAGTATTATGATCATGCACAAATTCCTGCCAAGCCTCCATTCTAGAAATACTGCTGCCAAGGATTCTCGCTCTCAAAGCTGTTTTCACCTGTGTGCAGCGATCAGCACCCATCCAATAGCTCAGCTCCTCTGGCAAAGGAGAAGGGAGGCGGGTTCGACTCTCAGCAGAAACAGCTTTTTAATTATCATGTAAGCCATTTCACTTCTTGTGGTATTTATGGAGGTTGCAGACACCATTTGGTATAATGTTAAAGTGAGATAAACGTATCTGCAGAGGGCTGTGTGCACTGTATTTATTTACTTACTACACATGTGAGACATTTCTCATTGCCTTGAGCTATAAACAGCAATGAAATTCAAAGCTCCTGGAATTTACCAGGATACACACTTCTATTTTTTTCTACTGAACTCTTTCACTTACCCAAGTGTGTCTTCCTTTCCACACTGAAATATTCTCTAAGACCTGAATAAAACCTCTATTATCACATAGTTAGCTGTACAAATACTCGGCATTCCAAAATTGCACATAATTGTGCTTATCTTTCCGCAAGGGGATCCCGGTACTGCTGAATATAGAGAAGGTGTATGCTAAGATCCACCAGTAAAGACAAGTCAGGAGAAACCTTTCTCTGTTCTCCATTGCATTCAAAAAGGATCATATTTGCAGTACAATAACTACATTGCTCAACAATATGGCCAAAGACTTCCCAATCTCTAAGACACTGGATGAATCATAATTAGTGGACTGCAAACCATCTGCTAAGAGCAGAACTGTCCTGGCGTGCCCATGGCTCTTTCTGCCAACTTCTAGTTGCTAACTTTGCAAGAGGATCCTTAAATTATTCTCTGGCCTAAATGTTTACAGAATGCTCTTCTGACTGTAAACAGAGTTATCTGAGACATATGGATAGTAAAAGGCTGGGCAACTACGAAATACAGATAATTTCACATAACATGCCCTAATCAGGGCACCAGTACAAACACAGAGACTGAGGTTCCTGCCCTGGAGGGCTTACAGTCTAAAAGGGACAAACCCAGTGAACAACTAAGCAAGTGTGTTAGTCCTCTGCAAACTTCTGCTGGGCTTCCCTAGACATGGCTTTCTCTTCTCTGTAGAGAAGTTCCAAATGCTGCCTCTTCTCCTGGATGACATTTTGCAAGCAAAACTGCTGAGCTTCAGGAGGAGTTCCCTTTCTGAAGGAGAACCAGGTCATGCCTCAAATCATTAAGTTTCTGCAGCTTTTTGTGGGAAAGCTGCATCTGTGAAGTGTACAAACATGCCATACACTTCTTTTCTAGAGCAGTTCAGCCTGGGCTGGCTGTGTACCTTGTGCTGTGGCTCAGCCTAGGGCACAAGCCAGAAAGCAGGTGTGACACACTTTCCGCGTGCCACAGACACACACGAAACACATCACAGCTTCTTTTATGTTTTGGTTAAACAGCTTCCAGGGTAACTTTTTCAAAGGCACCTACACAAGCTGGGAACCTACAACCCCCTTATTGATCTTCAGTGGGACTGAGGCACCTGTGCATATTTTCCCCTGCTGTTTTAGAGCTATTTGCATGAGGAACCAAATTAATACCTGGTACAATGCCATCGGTTTTACTTAGAAGTCAGATTTGTTCTGTACACCTCAAAAGCAGTTGATAGTTCCCAAATATCCATCATTTCCAAGGACAGAAATATGTGTCTAACCAGTATTTCCCTGTGATCCCCCAAAGCTTCAATGCACTGGTCTAGAAATAAGAGATCAGCAGTCCCTTAAATAACTGAAAACATGTAAGGAAAATCCATTTGTCGCCATATGTCAATTTCTAAAAAATATAAGTAACTTCAGGCAAGGATTGTGCCTATTTCATAAATTAGGCTTAATTGCTGGTATCTACACTGAGCTCTTTGTATTAACAGCCATGTGCTTAATAGAAAAAAAAATAAAAATCTGTATCCTGATATCACCAGCATCTCAGCAGGCTGCTACATGTCACTCATTCCACGGGAAGCCTGGTCTTCATCTTTAACCTGATGTCAGTGTGGCAGAAGCTGCTCAGGCAGGCAGTAACCCTCTGCCCTCCCACGGGGCTTGGCCGCCCCAGGGTGCACTGGGCAGCAGACACAGCAAGCACAGGAGGACCAGCTCCACCCCCCACTTGAGCCTGCTTGAAACAACTTCAGCTATGCTTCGGGTTCAGAAAAGTTTTCATCCACGTATTATTTTCCCAAAAAATTACACTATTTATACTTTTTTCCCCCCTCCCTATTGTGACAAACCTATAAAAAGACTAACTGCATCTCGGTGATGGTAGTGAGAGCTTTGCTCCAGTGAAGAAAGCAGAATTTGACCCAAAGTAGTATGTTTTCTGATGCAGCAGCCAACACAAAACAAAGCACAATGCCTGTGCCTTGCCAGCCCTGCAGCGCAGTGCCAGAGGCACGTGTGAAAGTCATTCTGATGGGAGAAGTTTTCCTTCCCGCCTCGGCAGGGAGTACTGGGTCCTACAAGCCAGACAGAGCACCTTGCTGGGCCTGGTCACACACAGCTATGGGATCTCTTGGTAAAAAGGGTAAAAAGGGCTGCCACAATGCCTCCTTCCACACCAGCATCGCAGCATGGACTGACAGGGCTCTGTTACAGGATAGTGGCAGTGCCCCACAGACAGCACTGCTTGGCAAATGTATCAAAAGAAAAGAGACCCAGACAGAAGGTTGCAGGCATGCAGGAAAACAGCACAGAAACCCCAGCCAGAACACTCCTGTTGCAGAATGCTCATTGCCAACTCCTGACCACAATTACAGGCCTAACTCTGCAAACCAATGGATGGAAACACAAGATCTTTGTAACCAGAAGCCAGAAGGCCTGACCCAAACCCCACCGAAATGGATGGACATGTTTTCATCGATCCAGTGGACTCATCCAGCTTAAATTCAGTCATATAAGAGTGAGGTGTTCATTTTGGTACCTAAATTCCTAGCTAGTGGGGAGTGAAAGGGATTTCCACAGTAAATTCTTTCCATATACACAATTTTTTTATTACCTCAGAGTAGGAGACTAGTCTTAATTTTGCTGTCAATTATAAGAATTTAAACCTTTTCAGCCAGTACTTCCACTGTATTTTTCTCTTCCATACACAGCAGTTTCTCTCTTTAAGTTAAATCAGGGAGTGGGGGGGAGAAGAAGAGTACTACAAGTTCCCATAGGATAAAATTACAGATCTGTGGTACAATTCCAGCTATGTCATTATGTCATTCTCCCTGTCCCTTTTCTTTTTTTCTCTCTTTCTTTTTTAACCTCAATAATCCTACCAGTACATCCTTCTCCTGGCAGCAAAACTACCTTATTTATCCTGTAATATGCCTTGAACTGCCCTCAGGCAAATGTGAACTGTAAACAAACTGTCAAAGCGGTAACTGGGATATCCAGTTAAAGCACTTTAAATAAAAACTTGGACTATCTAGAGAAAACAGACCAGAGTAAGGGAAGAAAACACTGTGGAAAGGTGTTTTTCTAACAGAACTAGTCCTTCTGCACTTGTAGTCTGGACTGCCTTTTTATGTGCTGTCTCTATAGCTTAAGAAAGCTCCTGTGTTACGACACCTTTTGTGTTAGAAGCCAATGCCAAGACCAAACACTGCTGCAGTCCTGCAGTGCCGAGCTCCCAAACTGATGAAAGTCTGGTAAAAATCCTTGGGCAAAGAACTGTGTTAGAAGTCAGTTTTAAAATCTTTACTCTGCTGGCAGGTATCTTCAGCAACTCCAGCAAAGTTAGCAGTGTTACAAACATTCCCACTAATTTAGCCAAGCTGTGCTGGTATTTAAAAATAATTTTTTAAAAAGCTAGTGTATTTAAAGTATTTACAAGGCTCAGACTATTAGAAGGTCTTTTATCATGTTTCCCTGCTGCAAAAAGCTGGATTTCTTGCCAGTTTTCCCTTAGATTACAGAGTATGGATCATCTGCAGAATGTGCCACTGAAAAGAAGGTTTGCAGCAGAAATGGAGCACTCCTGAAACAGTAAAACAATGCACTAACCAAAACAATTTCCTAGCAGAATACAATGGACATCATGTAGAATAACACAGCTTTCTATTCTGTATGGATGCACAACTGGCAGAAACTCATTTACTTATCAAGACCAGACAGTAAAGACTAATTAAAAACTAAAGTGACCATAAATGAATTTTCTACTTCATTTGACAAGACAGACCACTATTTCTACCCCTGTTGCTAGCTTTCCTCTGGGACACAGGACAGACTTCTCCTAAACTCTAGGGCTTTCCGAGTTGCTCAGAAATACAGCTTGCTAAATGTGAAAGAGTAAGATAGTCCAACTTTTCAGCTTTTGTTATAAGCATGATACCAGAGCTAGAAAGCTATTTGATGGTACTGTTAAAAGCCTGCTCAAGATGTATGAACTTTCCAAGCAAGACGAATGGACGAGATATGGAAGTGGGCTAAGTACCTGCAACTCATATTAGGATATTCAGTCCCTTTCTAGTTTTGTCCTTGATTAATCTTTTTTTTTTTTTTTTTTTCACAGATCAGAATACCTTGCTGCAAATGACTAATAGTTAAGCTGCCACTTTTCTTCCTGAGAGACCATCACCAGCTCAGGGCAACTATAACTTCCAATCTGTTTGCAACCCAAACTCTGTTGACCTGGGAGGAAAACCTGTAACTTTGAAACTTCTCTGGCTCCCTCAGCTGTGCCAAGCACAGCTCCTTCCGGTACACATCAGTCACTGGGGAGAGAAGGGGCAACACAAGCAAGGGAAACCTGTGGGGCTACCTTCCCTTGCTGTGCAAACCTCAAACACAGCATGCTTTCCCCTATCCCTTGATTAAACGAAGAATATGAGATTTCAGAACCTTCTTTCCCCTAGAAATCACAGAGGAAAAATAGAGAAAACTTGCTGTTGCAGGAGACCACACTACCTTCCTGGCCATTTTGTCTTACAAACAGCTGCAAATAATACAACATTTCACTTTTTAAACTGAGAAAATTAAGCTTCATGACAGGTCAAACACTTGAAAAAAGGTTAACCAAGTAACTGTTTTAAAATCCTTTAAACTTACTCTTTGAAGAAAATGGCTACATAAACTGCTGAAAGTCAGGAAATTTGAGCTGAAATGTGTCAGTCTGTGGTTAAAAAATGGAAAGTGACAGGAGCTAGGGGTTGAAGAACATTCTCTTTAGCTTGCAGGGCTTCTACCTTGTGTTGTTTCCTTTGTTACTGGGGGAAGAAGATATCAAAGCAGCACTATTTTCTTAAAAGGCTCCATTTCATGGTGTCTTTTGATAGCCTGCAGGGTTAGGTGGAAGGTCTGTGATTTAGCCTACTTTTCCATCTGTTAAAATGTCTGTGTTAGGATAGTTTGTATTATGAACTGCTACTGCTACAGAACATAATGTGAAATAAAATTTAACTTTTACATAGGAAGGACCAGAAGCAGAGGGGTTTTTTATGTAACCTCTTACAAGGCACAATTCAAGCACATGCTCAGTACAGACCACCTGTTTGTCTCGGTATTGGAGTATGTAACCCCAAAATCTTAACCCTTGGAAAAGTTGCTAGTAAGGCCAAAATCTCCCTAACATGCATCTAAGTGATGAAAACACAGAGTGCAAAAATACAGGTTTTAACTTACCCCACAAATACAAAACAGAAGTATTTGGGATCCATGCAGTGGAGAGTTAAGTCCACCCCAAGGCAATATGTGAGTTTGGTGAGACATTCCTGTTCCTGCCGGTCTGACAATACTCAATGCACAACCATGAGATTTGTCACATAGGACAGAAAAAGCTGGCTGAACTTCCACACCTCACCAGAAAGATCTTACACAAAACTGCCCTTATATGCAAAGTTTTAGAGAAACTTAACAGGGGATTGAATGAGGATAAAGCCAAACTCTTCTTGGGTCTAAAGAGGCTTCTTCTCCCTTTTCTCTATACAACACTGACACCACCAAACTCCAGTGGTGTTATATGGAGCTACCAGACCTCACATGCCAAATGATGCAACATGCTGTTCCTGCTAAGTGATGGTGAATCATATCGTGCTATCTGATATGGTCATCAGCTGCTATTTACTGAATGGCATCAGTTGTGTACCCAAAATGCAGTAAAAAATATCCTTAGAAATGTGTCTGAACATTTGTTACTCTTGCCTTCTTTGGAATTTAACAGCAAAACAGTAAGGAATCAAGGATTTTGATCGGTTTATTGCTAGTCAAATATCTTTATGTAAATGCAGTGCAAATTATTAAAGGAATGAAAAATTGTGGGCTGCTAAATATACTGCCTCCCTCTTACCTAAGTTCAAATTTAAAAGAAAGTGGAATTTTAAGAACCAAGCATATTAAAAAAAACCCTAAGCTTAGTGCTGTCTTTGTTTCTCTCTTCCTTCTCCACACAGCGATCCCAAGGTGCAGAGATTGCTGTAATTCTTTCTTGGACTGAAGTCAATGAGAATTTGCCTAAGTAAGAACAGTTGGATCAGGCCCAAAGTATTAACAGCAGCAATGTCAACATATGCAGATACAATTAAATTTCACCCACATGAATTCCCTCATGCTTAATGTCTACTTTCATGGGATCAGTGGATTTAGTCCAGTGTTTGTTTGTGTCCATGCATGTGTTCATGCATGAGGATGAGATACCAAATTCTAAACCAGGAAGGGTAGAAAGCATAACACAATAATGTACCAAAATCTGGTCATGTACAAAATGCAACCAGTCAACAACAAGCACAAAGGCTAATGTTTTCCATGGCTTTGCACCCTTTAGACATGCTGTGTCCTAGTCATACGAGTCCACTTACACTGAGGTGGAGGAGGGGAAGTGTTTGGGACAGAGCAGCAGCAATTTCTGGTGTGAAACAGAGCCAGACTACATGTCCTTTCTGAGCTGCACGGGGCCCAACTCCTCCCCTCTCTTACATGAAGCCAAGCAGCTTTACCATTACTTTTAACCACGACACCGAGTCCTAACCAGAGAGTGCAGCCACTGGCAGACAATACTGCATTGTTATAGAAAGTCTGTATTTCATTCTGAAAAAGCTGTCTGTGCCACCATCACAGAAACCCCAAGCCTCATTCTTCATTCAAGATTACACTTCAGCTGAAAAGCTCAATGTTTCATTGGCAGAGAGAACAATTTTACCTTCATACTAGTACACCAAGAAGCTGCATACTAACTATTCTTTCTGGGGCTTTTTACAACTACTTTTTCTTTTAGTTCAACACACTTTAAACACTGAGAGGAGCTGGGAAGTCCTTTTTAACTCAGTTCCTACTTAAGAAAAAGTCCTCTTTATCCAAACAATGAGAATACCTGACTTCTAACATTCTTTTCCTGAGCAAGGACTGAAGAATTGAATCCAGAATGATCCACAAATTGACTCATATAAACTTCCTGAACAAAATCAGCATGAGTGAGGACAGAAGGTTAAACAAGCCCTTTCGTTTACAGCAGCTTGTAAAGAAATTATTTTTAGATAGCAGGAAACATAACACTGTTACACCAAAGATCAAAAGATCCTATTTTACAGACCTCTCAGATGCTTCTTTTTTATTACAGCCAGAGTGCAGGCAACTACCACTAACAGGACAACACACAGCCTATGCAGCTCAGCTCCCTGGAAATCTTGCTCTAAACCTATGGAGGAGCTCAGAGTTTGGCTGGGATCACATGTCATGGACTGGTGTTGGGACACAGCAGAGCTGAGCTCATGGGGACCAGCAGCCTCCTCCCACATACCCACCAGGGAGCTCCAGCAACCCCTTGCAAAGCTGGAGACTCGGGCTCCTTTGCCATGAGGTGGGGTCTGAATTCAGCCCCTATATGCTGCCCTAGACCAGGGGCAGTGGATCTTCAGACCCTTCTCTTAGCTGTCTACCACGGTGCAGCAAAGCAGCACAGTTCATGAGGAAAGAGCAGATAAACAACATAGAGTGTGAGTCTTTGGCCCCTACAGACACCCCCATGCCAAGGGGAGTCCTAGTCCCTGTTCTGCAAAGCTGTTTTTCATCAAATGATTCTGCAGCACAAAACACAAGCCTACTCCACAGCAAACTGTGCCAAACGGGGACATGTGTAAAATTTTACTATCTCCTTTTTTAATGCCTGGCTAGAAATGCTTAATCAAAACCAGCCTTTATTCATTCCTTCCTACTGTAAATAAGCCCTAATGTAAATTCTGGAAAGAGGGAGGAAAGAAAGGATTAGCCATGTGGACTATCTGTCTGAAAGTAAGGAACTATGGAGTTGCAATTTCCTTCCTGACAGTGACTCACCCTGGGGAATGAGACACTTTCCTTTAGTTCTCCCATGTGGAGAAGGGCTACAAAATCACTTACTCATCTACCTTAGAAATACAGAAATCATGATTTGTTTTCTGAATGACTCGCTGTGGGTTCCACCTAAAGTACACCAGAGCTGCCAAACTGGCTACTAATCACTTTGGTGGGCTTTGGATCAGCCCCTGTGTAACAGCTATATTTTAAAGTACAGCAAATGTATATGTTTGTTAACACTTGGCAAAAGCATAGACACATAAACCCCAACCTCACATCTGACTTACATTACAGCAATTACACATTTAGCCTACACTGAGGAAAGGCCATCCTGGTGCTGGGCTGGCTGGGCAATACTGGCCACTCCTGTGCCAGCCAGGCAATGCTAGACTCTCTCCTCTCACCCCAAGGCCGGTCACAAGTTCTGGCCACCACCACACCACTCAAATCTCCAAAACAGCAGTGCTGCCTATAAGAAGTCTATGGAGAAAAGCCTCTGGTCCACATTAATTCTCACTCCTACCGATTTAACACTAGACCCAGCTGAGTTACAATACCCCACACACAGGGCTATGCATTGTTTAGCTTCCCGGCACTGCTGCAGCCACTGTGCCCTCATACTCCACAGGCAAAGCGAGATCCTCAGCTACATTCATCTCAGCATTTCATTCTTCCATACTCAAAATTAAAATCCGTCTGTGAGAAAGCAATATATATGCATGTATATATGTATTTTATATACAGAGGATACTTTTATCAAAGAATAGTTACCTGCAGAGGACTAGCTAGTGGCCTGTTTCTAGGTACTGCAACTGTTTTGTGAAAACTATCATCATCTTCAGACACAGGCATCTTTAAAATGGAACTGGTAAGAAGATTCTGAACAGCAAAAGAAAAAAGAAAAAGGTTTTCAGCAACTCATGAGAACAACCTGAATTTGAATGCATTGTAAGTTAACTCAGCTTGAGTGCAGAAGTTGCTGTACTGGGCACAGCCACAGGTGAGGAGCAGACCTCACCTGGTGTCCCTGGGACTTGGCTTTGCAGGAGCATTGCCATGTGCAAAGGTTTTACATCCAGTGAAAATCCCAAATTCAAGAATAACAGTAATACTGAATAGTCCAACAGTCCTGGCAATGCAAAGGGAACTGTGCTCATGCAAGGTCTCCTTTGCAAAAACCAAAAGGGAGTCTCTCTCTCTTTCATCAGTTTTTAACTCCATGATCTAGTCATTTCTACACATAGGTGCAGGCATCCTCATAATGTAGGCTCCACAAAGTCTGTGGGCTGCAAAATTACTGCAACTTCTGCAGCCTTCTACAGGCATCAGAGTGATAATTCAGAGCAGCATTTTGCTTTTTATGCTTAGTAGAGGAAAATGACACAGAAATAAGGAATAAAGCCTGCTTGTGAAGAAAATTAGAAAAAAAATTTCTTTTTCTTGCATTTAAGAACAGGGATGTAAGACAAAAAATTCCTTTGATGGTGTGAAAACTTGTACTTACTGGCACATCTTCCATAGTAGACCCTGGTGTAAAGAGCTGAGTGTTCAGGTTTTCTCCTTCCCAGTGATTTGAGCAAAAAAAATTTCCAGCTTTATCTGTTGGAGACTCCACCTGAAAGCAGAAAAGACATGATTCAACCAGCACATAACTGACCAGGAGATTTCTGTCAGTTGCTTAATAAAGTGAACAAATATTCTTCACAGAGGTACATAATGCATGTTTACAGTAACATCTTTTACAGCAGCCTTGCTCTTTGCAGAAGAAAAAAAGTTCAAGGTTCTCAAAAAAATCCCTACAGAATAAAACTTTGAATACTTGCACTCAGTGCTCTGTCAGTATTCAGGAGTTTAATCCCCTAGAAAGGATTGAGAATACATGTATTTTTAGAACTTTAGTGACAAAGTAATATAATGCAATGTCGTCAAATGTTCAGGTTTCTAAGTCACTCCATGGAGCTTGGTCCCCATGGGGTTCTTCTATACTTTTCACCAATATTTGAAAGATTCAATCCAAATTCATGTCTAATTTTTCTTTTCTTTTTAAGTTTCAAACGAAAACTGCATTAGAACGGCCCAAGCAAACCCCTGCTGGAAACAGGAGAAAGACTTCTATGGAAATCAATGGGAGATGAATTAGACATGCCTAGTATACTATATGGAACTGACACTAAGATCTTGGGGCTCACATGAAAGAAAAACAGACACAGCTATTTAACAGAAAAGGCATTGGTATAAGTTTCTCAGCAAAGAGTTCTGAATTAAATTGCCTCAGGTAAGTTTGAGATTTACCTCTTGTTTGATTTTCTTCAGCAAAGGGGGTCCACTTTCATGTAGCCCAGCCACTATTGCAGATTCCTCCGACTCCTGCTTGATAACATCCTGCAGATCTTCTACAAGATGAGTTGGAGTTTGAGGCTGAAAGAAAGAAACGTTATATCCAAGTCCCAGAACATCCCTCTGCACTAATATCAAAGCAACTTTTATCATTGTTTCCTTCTTACCAGCATCTTCAAAGGACCGTATTTGATTTCCTGAGCTGCAAGTGCGTTTTTGAATGGAGTGGGTGTTCTTGGAGAGCTTTCTAATATCGACCTCTTGATTGCTGGAGTCCTGAAACTTTAAAAAGAAGGAGAGCAACTTTAAAAGAAGATGCTTGGAAATACTACCTCTTTACAGAAACACATGCATACAGGCAGTATTGTTGTAAGACTTTGGAAAATATTTCCCTGTGATCCTATAATCCATTATGCTTTTACAGTGGAACATCTAGTTGACTGTGATAAGGTGTAATGACTTTATTCTAAAATCTGGTGAACCTATATGCATGGTTTTCTGTATCAATAACCTACCTCCACAGTCATAAAGTGGAAGTTTTACTCCCAACTAAGAAAAATCTGAATGAGTGAGCAAATAACTCTGCAGGAAGCATAGAATCAGAATGGTTTATGTTGGAACAGTCCTTAAAGATCATCTTGTTCCAAACACCCTGCACAGGCAGGCATACCTTCCACGAGATCAGGTTGCCCAGGGCTTCATCCTGGGATAGGCCATTCACAACCTCTCTGGCCAGCCTGTTCCAGTGCCTCACCACCCTCAGTAAAGAATTCTTTCCTTTTATCTAATCTAAAGCTACTCTCTTACAACCTGAAGCACCCACTGAACCCGGCACTTTGGCTGCAAGCAAACCTGAAGGAATGGACTCTTGTGAGTTCGACAAGACAACAGACTTACACATGATTTTCCTTCTGAGCTTTGAAAGTCTGGTCCCTGTGGAACGGGGTGGTAACTGCCATCTTATGGCCACATACCGGAGTGGAAGTAAGTGCAGCATTGTCCAGGTTCAAGTTTTCGTGATTGGATGAGGTGTTTAAGAACTGCAGGTGTGGAAAGCAAAAAAATTAACAGGAACATCCAGATTACATGGCTAACCTCTTAAGATGACATTATCGAACAAAAGAAAAATAAATTATTTTCTTCTGATTGACATGAGTCACTCTCCTGACCCTATGATGTAAGTAGGGCTATGTGGGGTACCTGACTACATTGTGAAAAAATACTCAATGGTTTGGCTCAGGAAGCTAGAGAGGGAAATTCTAAAGGAAATGACACTGTTCCAATGAGAAACACTTTCCACCACTTTCAGAACCTGATTTGGATTTTCTCTAAATAAATTTTAATTAAGAGCAGTGTACCCAAGAAACTGGGTGAAAATGAGCAAGGGATGTTTCAGAAACAAACCCTCAGGAAATGGGGTTAAATTCCACAAATATTTATATGAGGCATCTAGGGGCTTTTAGGGCAGTAAATAAAGTGTTTATGACAGGAAAATAAATTTCCTATCATCTCTCTCAAAAGAAAGTGCTTCATCTTCAGAGCATACAATGAAAACTGCCACCTGTGACAGGTGCGTGGAATGCTTTGGAATGGAAACAGCAGACTGAAAAGGAGGCAGCACTATTTGTTTGGAGAAAATTGCTCTTGCACGTGTTCTACTTAGTAACCTAAAATATTGTTTCTATTTCTAGCATTTACAAATCTGTGAGCATAGTGGTATCCTTTACTCCGAAAACAATTCAATGTATTACCTTCTAGATTCAATCTGCCACTTTATAAAAATGTGGCATATACGAAAATCTGGCTTTCATTGGATAAATGACATATGATTAAAATACCTAATAGGTAATGGGAAATACAGCAGGAAATCATTGCATGAAATCTTTTACTATCCTTCATGAAATGGTGTTTCTTTGACATCAAAGACTAAAGCAAAACAACACAGACAAACAAAAAATCCAAAACACTTTTAAATAGTGCTACAGCTGTGAAACAAAGCAACCATCATCAGGAATTTGAAAGTGCATGTCAGGCCATTTTAACAGGCCATTTTTCTCCTCATTCCTGTTCCACTCCAACTCTCATGGCCTGGGCAGAGGACGGCCAGTGTGATTTGAATTTTCTGGTTGTTGTCAGTTTGTCTCACAACCTGAATGCTATTTAAATGCAGTTTGGGGTTTTCTAGGTCAATGAATCATACTGTATGTGGATGGAGATGGAAAGTATCACAAATTAGCAGAAATGTTAAACACTAGTAGCTGGAGTTAGCAGCAAGAGTAAAGCAAGGAGTCACACTCCTACAAAAAAGATCCAAAAAGGCAAAAAACCAAAACACAAAAAACCAAGCCCCACAGATGAATTTAAAAGACAAGAATCAACAGTTAGCTTGCTCATTAACTAAACTCAGTGGTGATGACAAGGAGCAGTGAGAAGATTCAAACATGGAGTGAAATCAACAAGCACAACGGTAATTAGTCATTTGTTCCAAAGGATTAGTTTCTAAATTGTTAAGACTGGGGTGACTTTTGAGAATTAGTAACATCTGTGCAGAAGTCTTGATCTACCTGCGAGGGAGAGAAGGGCAGGCTTTTGACAGGGGAGCACTTAGGAGGAGTTGAGCTGCTGACGTCAGCTAGGACCAAGGTGCTACCGTGGCCACTGGCTAAGGGGCTGCAGTGCCCTCTCCTTTTGCGAAGAAGGACCCACGGAGGTGCACTGCCCTGTGAGGCAGATAAGGTCTTTGGTGAGCCAAGACAGCCCTGACTCGACATGACTTTGCTCAAATTTGTGGTGGGGTGTCCTTGAGGTCTACAAGCACTGGCCCCTCTTTGCTGAAGCTGCGCGACTGTGCCTGAGGGAGCTCTGCTAGCCGGAGTGTCTGTGTCTTCAAAGAATTCAAAACTGCTGAGATCACCCCATGATGAAGGATCCTGAAACAACGTGGGAGGCACGGAGCTATAAGACAGTGTATAGTGCCACCTCATGAAAATACAGCGCTAGGATATGCCTGTAACCAACAACAACAAAGTCTTTCCCAGTTCAATTCAGCCTGACCCTGTCATGGGAGCAGCAACACTCTGAACAAAATTTGTGTTTTCAATACATACCTTGATCTTATCAAACTGTCTCACATCCTAGTAGTGTTACTGGCAACTGAGTCCCTAACGAATGAGTCAAACTATGTTCTTACTATTTATTTGCCCAGTGTTTTCTGCTTGGTGTGATGATGGTGCCTTTCGCTACCAAAAAATGTGTGCTGTAGACCAAAACTGGCCTGCTCCTAACATGCAGTGCTGCTCTGGCTGTGCTGAAAGGGACATGATGCCGTATGAAGCAGACACCTCTGCTTCTGAAGGAGGTTGCCACCAATAAACGTAATTCAATGTGCTACTTCTTTACATTTAGCATCCCAGAAACTGCAATGAGAACAGGCCCGTGTCAATGTCAGTCAGATAACTGACATTTCGGTGTGTGTTTACACACACATTTACATATGTGTACTTCACATATGCCAGGGCAAGCTCCTTAAACTTTGAGAAGCAGCTATTCAGGCTACAACAAAAAATTCTAGAAAATTATGCAGATACATGAGCAGCCACACATAAACTTATGGCATGTATCACTTCAAATAGCAATAAATATAATTTCATTGTTTAAAATCTTTCACGGTGTCTCTGATTTTATTTTAAGGAGACTTAACATTGAGAGATTGTTTCAAGCTCCTACTGTGCAGCTTGCCAAAACTCACACTCCCATTTCAAAATGTAGCAGGAAAGGGAGACTCCCACAAAAAGCATATGCATCCACACTTGGGGCTTCATTTACAAGCAGCTGCGTTTTGTTATGTCAGAAGATACGCTTCAGATCCTGGACCAACTCAAAGTTACTTGGGGAAAAAACCAACAACCACATTTAGGACAATCCCAGCTCCTCACCCCTCGCTCCTTGACCATGCACAAATCCACCTGAGGCGGCAAATCTACTTACGGAGTCTATTAACTGGAGTGTTTCTGCAAATTCTAAGAGATTCTTAACATTATCCAGGATGTTGCTCTGGTGAACAATCATGCACCGTGCAGGGGATGCACTTTCCTCAGGTAAGCAACCGTGATCCACCGGTGGAGATGGAGTACAGTGGTGATGCTCCCCCAAACAGGAAACAGGTGCACTGTCACCACTAGTCCTGGTACTGTCAGCAATTGTGGTGCTATGCCAGCCGGGGTAGTTTGATGTGTGGTTCTGTGTCTAAAGGAAGAAGTAGAAAAAAAAAAAAAAAAAAAAAGAAAAGGGAGGGGGGAAAGGCAGAAGGAACTTAGCAATGAAATTGCACAAGGTGTCAGACGCCACTGGAAGAAAGATAAAAGTAGTTGCATCATCATCTAAAAGCTTATGCCTATGAAACAATTTTCAAGATGTTTCCTTTCATCAGTGCAAGATCTTGTTTTAAGTAATACTGGCATTGTATTTGTTATCCCAAAGTTACCTCACAATTTACTTCCAGGATTATAGGCATATGTCATTACTAACACATAGTCAATTCATATTTTGTTACTCCAAGTGCTCAAAAAGTGTCTGCGAGTCCTTTTCTGTCAGAAGCAAGAAATGGAAGGATTTTCCTACTGAGCACTCAGCACTGTAGAAGGCTAAAAGGTTTTAGAGTTAGAGTTGCTTTTGTCTGCTTATCTCCTTTTCTTCTGCTGTCCCTGTCTAGTGCTACAGCTTACACCAATGCAATGAAGAGGCTGTCAAATCAACGTGGTTAGGAAAGCAGAAGAACAAATTAACAGAAGTTTCTTTCCAGTGTGATCATGCAACAGAAGAAATTGCAAAACATTAACTAAAGTTAAAAAGTGGCCAAACTAACGTATCATGCATGCAGTTCATTTACTATTAATTTAAATATTACCCAAAAGAAAAAAAAAAAAAAGAATCTGCTGGCTATCACCTATCTTCAAAAATGATTTTGGGATTCTTAGCTTTGGTGATGGTGTTAAGTAGTTACATAAGGGTTTTCACACATTAACATCCAATGGCATATACAACGAAGTATGAGAGCTCAGTAATAGCCAGCACTTGCTCCACACATGCAGTTATGAAGAAACTAACATTATTCAGAAGAGTAAAACAAACTCTCAAACATGCACCAAGTCTGAAGTTGACAAAGCATATAAAACACAGCTGAAGGAAAGAATACAACAGAGAAGAAAAATCTAATGCACAGGCACTACATTTTCATCACATGAACCATTGCACACCTTCAGAAACACAGATCCCGTTATTGATTAAAGATCTGTAGGATTTTTAATTTTTGTACAATCATCATGTTTCCAATACTACATCACGCTACAGAGCCCAATCCTGCTCCCACTTTGCAAAGTAAGATACCTGCAAATTTTTTTGATTTTTTTTTTCAATAAAAGAATTTACGAAGCAGATACAGATTGTATATGTGCTATGTTTCATCCTTTTAAAACGGAAATATAGAGCCTTGATTAGTACTGAAGGCAGAGGGGGAGTAAAAAGTTAAAAAGACAAGCACTGGGGTAAGGCTGCTATCCCTCCATCCAAGCACACGGTGACAATCTTACTGGTAATGCCTGCTGCCCTTTCAGTTCATTCTCAGTCGACATTAGTAGCAACTCTAATTCCTTTATTCGCTTTTCTTTCTCAGGGTCTTCATCATTATAGTGTCTCTGAAATTAAGAGTTAAGGGAAAAGAAAAGATAAAGGTCTGATAGGATGTAGCAACTAAAATGCTCATGGCTTGCTGACCTGTGGTTATAACAGCCAAATTAGATTCAAAGATGAAACAAATGTCAATTGTGTTTTTTACTATCAAAGTCCCTGCTGAATTTCAGTATAGACATTTGAAATGGAGAAAGTGAAAGCCATCACACCAGACGTCAACTACTGCATTTTAAATCCACTTCAGAAGGAGCAATTATTAGCCATGTTAGAACTCCCCCACCTTCCCCATTTTGTCTTTTCACCACACTTAATACATTAAAAGGTTTCCTTAATGTATGATGTCTGCATTTTAGTTTATCAAATATTTAAGAAATTGATTCTTGAAATGAGGTTCAAGTTATCTACCTGGATAGCTGCAGCAGCTGGCTGAGGTACATTGACAATATTTACATGCAGTGCTACTGGATATGGGATCTGACCAGGAACCTAGGCCAAAAAGCAAAAAGTGATTATTTCCATCATATTATCTGCCTGCTTTGTGAATTTGTGTTAAACATACTTTGCTTTCAGGTACTTAATATTTGTAGTCTGTGGAGAAGAAATAGCAAAAAAACTAAAAATGTTTACAAGAAAAGTTATCAGGTTTTTAGGAATATGACAGCGAGCATTAGCGAGGAAGTAAGAAAATTCATATATGAACTATTTACCCTTCCTGAATGAGAAAAGATGAATAATTTATAGACACATTTGTAAGGATTTTCTAAATTGAAGTGAAAAAGCAAAAGATGCAATTTATTAAAACTCTACAATGCAACTGTCTGAAGTAGGAGCCCGTTTCATTATTAATCATTAATAGAAAAGAAGTCTGATTAAAAACAATACTTGTTTACTTGGTTCTGACAGGCAACCCACAAACAGAATACTACTAAAGAGAACGTGGGAGATTTTGACATGGAACACAGAATTAACCAGATTCAACTGATATTCAAGAAATTTAATATTCACAACTCTAAGAAATACATTAACTGCTCCCAAGGTGTTAAACCCGCTGTACCCAGCTCTACCACCCGAATGCCACCAGTTTGAAATGTACATATTTTCACCACTGAATGAAGTAAAAGTCTAAGAAATCCTCATCTGACATCAAACACAGCCAAGTCCACCAGGATGAAGAAAATCCTTCATGCTTCCTGAAACCAGGCACAGCTAAACTGCACCCACCTATTCACCAAAGCAAAGCAAGCACCCCCACCACAGTCTCATTTTCAGGCACTTACATTCTGTGGCTCAGAGATGTGGTAGTAGGGGTAGTCACTGCTCAGCGGGGGCTGGCTGGCCACCGGCAGCGGGGCAGGTGGCGATGGGTTGTGAGCAAAGGCCATCAAGTGGTTGTTCTTCTGAAAGCCAGCAGCTGCTGAGGAGTGACAGGCTTTGGAGGACTCCTGCAGGTAGCCCTCCTGCTCAACCTTTCGGCGCATGGTGGAGTTCCAGTGGTTCTTGATAGCATTATCAGTTCTGCAACAGAAATACAGACAATCGAGGAGTTTCAAAAATGAGCATTTCCAATTCAGATGGGTCAATAGGCAGGGAGCTGCTACTGGCATTTCTGTTTAGACCCTGAGCTCTTCTCTGACCTTCCTTCTTTCCCCACCATTACAAAGGCTACTCCCCATTTCTCAGGAAAGATGCTCAGTATAAATGTTAGAGAAAAAGAAAAATGAGCTACAGTTGTTTACGTACTTTTTAAAGCAATCTCTCTTAGATCTTCAAATTGTAAGAAATTACCAACTTCAGCTTCACCTCATTCCCATAAAGTGAGGTGACAACAAAGGCTAACATCACTTTGAGGCTATCCTAAAGGAATGCCAACATCATCTTCCTATATCTTAATATTTCAGTGGAGTCTTATTGGTGTCTCATTGCTGGAAAAAAAGACTGTGGAGAACAGCTGTGAATAGACTAACTCTTCTAAGCAACTTTCCAGCTGGTCACCTAGACGACAACAACACCATGCTGTACACACAAACTCAGTAAACAAAACTGTTGGGATTTTTCATAGATGCAGGAAAACTGAGATTCAAATCCTCACACACGTGAGCCAGAAAAAGCAAACTTACCAAGTTCGTGAGATTTTAAGAGTATGCTTAAAAACAGCTCTCCTATTTGGAAAACATCACCACTGCCTGCTATCATTCAAAGCATCTGTGATGTGTAGAAGCTACAAAAATATTTCCAAGGGCTAATTCCTTTCTTGTTATCTTTTAGAAGGTGAAAGTAGCCCAGGGAGTGACCGCTTAAAAGGCTATTATGATTTTAGGCCTTATATTTAGGTCTTGAAGATGTTTTACCAAATAGCAGGAAGAAAAGTAGGAAGGGAAACCTCTCCCTTGCTTACATTATTTGCTTGCCCATGTTTTGAGTCACTTTTAATCACAGCAACTAAGACCCTGAATCTTTCAGATTATATACAAGCTGTGCAAAAGCTTTCAGTGAGACAAATATTTCCAGGACCAGAGTTTGAAGAAAATGTTTCTCCTGTTTTACACATGGATTTTTAAGAGATCAAAATCACCTGGATGATTCAGAAGCAATTAGAAAAGTTGAAGAAGCCTTCTCTTAAATAATTTTGAATAAACAGATTGGATTTCATGTTGAAGACATACCCTTAGCTGAATGTAAATTATGCTCCACTTGCAGAGCCTGATTCTTCCCTTTTAAATCGATTTAAATATTGACAGTCATCACAGGCACAAATAAGACTGCACAGACATTTAGGAAACTCTTATGGTCTTGCTCTAGTTACTGAGTTCTTTACCTATGGCAAACATAAAAAGCCTGTAAAAATAGCATAATGTTCCATGTACTGACCAAACAGTGAAGTTCCCCACTGAGAAAAACGCACATCCGTGTCACTGGCTTCCCAGGTTTCGATTCCAAAATTTTTTTGATTTATATAATGCAGCTTGAGGCAACCAAAACAGACTGCTCAGACCTGCAGCTTTTTCCTTTTTTAAGAGCTAAAGGTATATGTCATTACCGTCCAGGCAGCAACTTTGCAATCTCTGCCCATCTGTTTCCCAGCCTCTTGTGTGCCTGGTAAATAATTCTATCTTCCTCTTCTGTCCAGGAGGTTTTCTTCACTTCTGGATTCAAATGGTTGTGCCACCTCTCCCTGCACTGTTTTCCAATCCTTCCCTTCAAATGCTTAGCAATGACAGACCAGCGCTTTGGACCGTACTTCTGCACGAGCTCTATTACCTTCAAAGAAGGACATAAAAACTGCCTGTATTTAATGATGCATAATGAATCAATGAATTTTTTTTTTTCTCTGGTGAAGCAATATTTTCAGCAACATTTCTCAAAACTGCCACAGTACAACTAACAGCAATTAAGGTTCCCCACTTCCCATTCATACTTTTACCCAAAAGGAAAAATCTGGTAATAGTTAAGGCATTTCTAGACTGCAATTCTACATTACAGTGCTGTAAAGAAACATTAATTTATTTGCATAACAAACTTAGAAAGCACTACACAAACACAATCTGCCTCAGGCCATAATAATGTTGAGACCACCAAAGTTTCCAGGAGTTTTGCCCCAACACCTGAAATCTGCTAGTAAGGCACTAATCAGACAGAAAGGAAAAGTGATTACCCTTTGATCCTCCTCTTTAGTCCATGGACCTTTAATAAGTTCTGGGTTTAGTACCTTCTGCCATCGGTGCTGGCACTGAACATCTGTCCGATTCTAGTGAAATGTGAAATACACAAAGTGGATAATTTTTTAGACAAGATGAAAGTAGAGTGAGAACACTCTTATTTACATACACTTGTTTCAACGTACACTCATATTTACATACACTTGCCAACTAAGTCTACTAAACAGCATGGAGTGATACAGTAAGTCTGAGAAGAAGGTGCTTAGCTATCAATTTGCTCACAGAATAGATTTCCATCACTTCTGCATTGAGGATTCAATCACCAAAACTACACAAACATTATCTTTCCCACCTGCACAATAGCTGGCATGCTTTCACAGGCAGTATTTCAGCAACAGACAAAGTGTTCACAAAGCAATTATCTTCAAAATCATACTTACAATTCATCAAAATTATTTTTTTTCACTCTGCTGAAACATTTTGTTTCATTGTCACATTGATCATCTACTGTGCAAGACCCCACCATCCCCCATTTTTGCTTGTTTGATTTTTTCCAAGCCTTTCTGAGAAGTGAAAAAAAAAAATAAATGTATGGGTTTCCACAGCAATCTAACTAAATTTATAAGGTCTCCATTTGTGGAGATTTTATATCTCCCCTGAAAATGTAACTATAAAGCAACCACTCCCCTTCCCCTTTATCAAGGAAACCTCTTGATAAAGAGTTTCTACTAGGCCTGGAAACAGAAACCAATATCCACTTACAGGAAGGAAATTGGCAATGACTTTCCAGTCTTCTGTGCCATTCTGTTCCACAAGCTTCTTCAATTTCTCATCCTGAATCATTAAAAAAAAACCCCACCAGATATAATTAATGTTGCAAACTTTTATAATCCAAATGAAATATTTTTAAAAATTTGTTCTTTTAGCTTCTTATGCATCTACTTCTGCTTTCTGAGTGTAAGGGAGGGTGGTCTGTAAACTTCTCATGCTTTTATTGCCTAAAGCAGAAGATTTTTCTACTCCTTCAGATTTTGGTAGGTTCTTTACTGTGCTGCAGGAGACCAACTTCTGTGCAGTTCTTTGACTCACAATATATATTCCCATTTTACTCATTTTACTCATCAAAGCACTGTAACTGTTATTCCTGGACTGGATTTACAGAAGGGTTTGGGTGCTCAGATGCCAGGCATCAGAATAACCTTGAAATTCAGTGACACTCAGGCACTCAGCTACCTGGGGACTTCTGAAAATCACAGCCTTAAGCTTTATATGTCTTGCAAATAATGGGAGTTCCAGCGATTTGCTCATGGCCTATCCACCTACAATAAATGCACAATAAAACTAACAGCTCCTTTTTGCTCTTGTTCTCACTAAGGGAGTTTTGCATACTTGCAAATAGCAAAAAGTTTGGCCCAATCATTTTAATGATAAGGCCAGAAATATAGACTCTAAAGACAAAAGAAACCAATCTCATGTACTGGGAAAGATATGGTGTAAAACAAACCAGAAATGCCCCAAGAGATAAGCCCTCTCCTTCCCCACTTAGCACCTTCCAATGTGTTCCCAGTTCCTGTGATAGGACAATGGCCATTGGACTTCATGGCCATCCTTTCCTCCCTGGCTACATCACAACCACGTCCACCTTTGGAAGGGCAGACTATGATTTAAAATAAATAAATAAAAGGTTTTGCAAGAGGTGACCTGCCACTGTTTTTACATCAATACACATTGTTAGAGAAGAGAAAATCAAAACATAACTCAAGAACTATGTTAATGTATTTCCCAACAAACTCAAGCCAGTTAAATGGCCAAAGGATATCCACCTGTCAAAGGAGTTTGATAACACAATTTTCCCAGAAAGTCAGCACAAGGCTATCACAACTAAAACACATTCTGACCTTGAAAAGCCAAATACATCTTGAATGTTCAGTTTTGGTACTGCTGGATTTCTCTCCTCCAGCTTTTAATTGACTTCCACTTGGAATCATAATGCTGCAATTAAAGTGCAAAATTCCAAAGGTACAGAAGGACTGCAGCAGGTTCTGCCACAGTTGTTTGCTGCTGTGGGACGCTGAACACACTTGGTTCTCGCATAGCAACAGTTTCCAAACAGAAAGAGGTAAGTAGTAACAATGAAGCACTGCTACAGGTGATTCGGAATCTGCTTCTCCAAGAGGGATTACACAGAGATTCACACATCACATACTGTAACACAGAGCTTGGTGGCAATTAAAAAAAATTGTGTTTACACATTTTATTTAAAAGGTAAGAACTATGCTCAGTGTTAAATGAAACACGGAATGTAGCTAGCAGGTCAAAAAAGTTGTCCTCAGATATGGGACTGTCACTGAAGTAAGTTTGCAGATCAGCAACATGGTGAAGAACATGAAGTAACTTAGAGAAGAATGTGATCCATGCTCTCTCTTATCTTTTTACATGCGAAAGAATGAACTTGGATTTACCTCTTCACGGGTCCACCTAGTTTTTCCTAAGTGACGTTTTCCAGACTTAGGAAGCAGACCATCATAATCGTGATCGTACACCTCAACATCTTCTTCATCATCATCACTACTATATATACTGCAAAAGCAAACACAGCAAGACAGAGTGGAGCATGAGGACTTGAGCTACTTAATTATAAAACACAAAAAACCCCCACTACAATCCTTACAAAGGTTACACAGATAAAAGTTTTAAAACTTGCACAACAAGATTTTGTTCTGCATTCTGTTGTTCTAGTATTCTGAACTGGTTCTGCTGTTTTTGGTATCCACAGATACAAGCAAAGGGCTGGCAACCTTCGTATTACTATGCATGTTTAGACCTGCTCCTAATGTTAGATCAGTGGTGAATTACACATTTGGCAAACTTTCAACCAATGAAGGTTTCAAATTAAAATACAATGTTTGGGACAATAAAGACTACTGCGTCCAGTACACGAGTACATGTTTAAGATCTTTAACTCATGCCACACATTCTGAAAAATACTAGCGTTTTTGAATGTTTAATACAGCAGATAGTTACATTGTTCCAAAACAAGACTGTGTAGCAAAACAAAAAGTTAAACAATAACCTTGTTTGAGAAAATGTTTATGGACCCTATATGTGCAGGCACAAGATTTTACAATTAAGTAAAGACAGTAAGCAGCAGCATTAACATGCAATAAGCTCTAATATAAAATATGCTCTCTCTTTATGGGTTTGGACAGATAAGGACTGAGGACAAGTTTGTTTAATACCTTGCAACCAACAAATGAATGATTGAACTTGTCTATACTCTCCATTTCTCTAACTTTATTACTTCTAACCTATTTCTAAATCCCTAATACTGTTTTTGAAATACTCTGCTTCTCACCTAATTCATGAGTAAGGGATTTCCCCAGAGGCTATCTATGGGAAAAAAAGGACTCCATTAGTCTTTTCAAAACCAGCACTCGCTCTACCTAGCTAACAATATCTAAAAGAGAGTGTTTTGCAACAAGAGGGGCCTTTCTGGTGGACAGTATTTTATTTCTAACTTTTAAGCTATGAGCAGCAGTTCTGATGCTTCAGCTAAGAGATGCTAGACATGAGCGCTAGAAAGGAGTCAATGTCATGCTGCAAGATTAAAAACTGTGATATATCTGATGTTCTGGCATGCTGTGGTATGTCAAAGTATGACTAAGACATTAAAATAAAGTTATTTTGTAATAAAACTAACAGGCGCTGTTTATGCTGTTAACCTGTTTTCAGGAGATTAAATTAAGTTGCAGTGAAGCAAGGTGACTGTTGGTCAAGATGCAAACATCTTCAAAATGCAAGCTACTGAACACACATTCTTTAAAAGTACTGGGCTAATCACACCCTATATCTTCCACCATGTTTTCTGGCCTGTGTCATGTGCCATGAAAACTATTTGACATGTGAGAACTTTTCCACAGCCTGCCGTGATGTGCGTGGTCTTCCCCCAGCCTCTGCCGGGTGGCCCCTGACTCTCCCACCCAGCCCATCGCTGCCACCCTCAACTTCCCCTCACCGCGCCGTAGTCCTGCAGCCCCACGGTTCACTCCCTATTCCCCAGACCCCTAACCACTGGGGGTAAGCCCCGATCGAAGCTCCCACTCCGCACACACCCCTCTCGTTGGCAGCTGGAGCCTCCCGTGCTGGAGCAAAGGCTCCCACGCTCCAGCTGCCACCAGCGTGGCTGCTTCCCCAGCCGCCGCTCAAAGTAGATTCACTTTTCTCAGTGACACACAGAGACAGCTGCGCCGCTGCCCATATGCCAAAGGAAGTTTTGTGGCGCAGTTTCCAAGTATCATTTTGAAAACGAGTTTTCCGTAGACAGCAACCAGCAGCTACGCACCTACCGGCGGCGCGGGCCGGGTACCGCAGGGAAACGCCGCTCTGCAGCGGCAGCACAGCATCAGCGGCCAGCATGCTAAAGGACTTCAGTGCGGGGCCACTTCTGTAACCGGGTTATTTAAGTGACTGCGGGGGCCTCGCTGGCACCGTAGAACCGAGCAAACTCTACTGTACTACCTGCGCTCTCCAGCAGGAGAAAAAGGCCTTGGGATTCCGGGACCCTCGGTAGTTTGTTCAGTCAACCGGGCCCTCAGTGGTGCTCTAAAGCTTTTATTTTGCACCTCCGGCCGCAGCCCCGAAGCCTACCCCCGGGTGGCACGGCTCGGCACGGCGCTGTGCTCCGCCTCGCCAGGACCGCGGGAGTTCCCCGGCCGCCCATCAGCGCTGCGCTATTCGCCGAAGCAACCGGCTTGTGCAACGATACACGGGGGAAGGGATGAAAAA
>VZTJ01000495.1:23973-34185 GCA_013397795.1 Orthonyx spaldingii | reverse complement strand
CTCTCGGGCGAGACCCCGCGACCACCCTCCGGCCCACGCAGGTGCCTCCCTCCGACGGGGGGAGGGTGGGCCACGGCCGGTGCACCTGCTACGCTCCCTGCATGGCGTGCGGGCTGCGGCGGCTGCAGCCCTCGGGGGGCAAACAACCCCCGCTGGCAATGGAAAAGGAACTTGGAGGGGACTCAGAGGGGCCCGGAGCTGCCCGGGGCTTGGCTGCGGTTGCCTGGCCGCGGGGGGTTTCTGCTATAGTTCCCCTTGCTGCTGCCCGGCGGTGGATGCTGCCTGCTGCTGCGGCGGCGGGAGGGGCGGCGGGTGTCCGATGAGCTCCAGAGAACACGTTTTTTGATACAGAAATGAGTCAGGATGTGAAAAATGGCGAAACATGCAAAGTTCCCAGGCTGCGCTGGCTGCTTGAAAAATCATGGCTTTGCAGCGGTTTCGGTGCACTCGCCCTTTCCTCAAAGTCCCGCTGGTTATCAATGAGCTGCCGACGGGGCGGGGCGGGGCCGCTCCCGAGCCCGCGGCGCCGCTGGCAGAGGGCCGTAGCGGGATGCGGGCCGGGCCGGGCGCTGGGCACAGCCCGCGGGCAGCAGCCCCGCACCGCCCCGCCGCTGCGCTTGGAGTCCCGAGGGCTCCCGCGGAACGGGAGTCACCGGCTCGGGCAGCGCGGGGAGGGACAGACAGCCGGGGCTGCCATCCCCGAGCGGACGCATCACTTCTTGGGAATCACACCTCGTGCCGAATTAGCCGGAGGGTGCACGTCGTTCCTGTAGTGCTCTACTCAAGCCTCCGGTAGGAGGTGCCGTCCCTACCGGCCTCTATTTGCCTACCTGTAAAATGGGTCTGCTGCACCGGGGCACCAGCGTTAGTGCAGAGCGACGGGGCTTTATACAGTGACATGTCTGCAAAGCATTTCCCTGCGAGGAATGGGGGGCTTAATGCTAATCTGGAAAATTGAAAACCAATTCAGCTCTGTTCTACACCTTTGTATAAAACGTATTTTGGCATCATCAGAGCACAAGACTACTCATACCTATTGGATTTTTAAGCTGTTTTGGGTTTTTTTTGTTGTTTTGTTTTTGGTTTTTTGGTTTGTTTTTTTTTTTTTCCCAGTAAAGATGTATTTGGATAATGAAGGCAATCAGGAGACCAGAGAAAATACAGAAAGATGTCTCAGTATCCACAGTGTTGCCAGGTGCTTGGGATATTACTACTGCAAAATCAAAGCTGAAAATAAGCCGGAAGAGTATAAACTTTGTGTGTGTAAAATATTCCTGAACCCTTTACAGAAAAGTATTTAGAAATAAGAGAGTCTCCTGAGTACTGTTCCACCAGAGAGGGTTGCTTATGTACATAGGAGGCCCCAAAGGTGGGCCTGTCATCAGTGCAGCTGTAAGGATATGTCAGGATTCACTGGAACTACTGTTAAGGATATGTACTACTGTTCTATGACCGAAAATGCACCTTTCACTGAAGTGGTGCAGTCATTTTGCCTACAGTATCCCAGAGAAGTACAAACGAAACTGTGCAAGGTTATCTCTTCCTTCTTCTGCAGGAAACACTTTCTGGTATTGATTTTTGCAAATGTTTCAGTGTTAACTGAGATAAATCCAACATCTTCCCGATTTGGATGTAAATTTGCTGAATAAATGCAAAGAATGTCTATTATTGCTCTCAAGAGAGTTGTTAATATGCACAATTTTCTTCTGACAGTTTTTTTGCAAGAATACATTTCTTCTTCAGTGATTCTGAAGAAACACACTTTTTCATCCCAGATTGAAAAAAACAACCCACTACATTTGGTTTATAAGGTTACATAAAAATGCAAATAAAACATATCTTACTGTGTTCAAAATAGAGAGGGAAATGACACCTCTGCTCCAGGTTTAAAGAGCAGTCTTCCACAACTCACTCTGCATATATAAACTCCACTAAAATCAGTAAGGTGTGTGCATGCACTCCACTGGTGTTGCTTCATTCTGAATGTTTAAAATTTAGCTAAAAACAAGCCACAACTCTACTATTTTGCTTTATTTCCTGAGCATCTGTAGCCTGGGGGACTTTGACGTGTGAGGGTTCTTTATAACATATTCTTGCCAAAGCCCAAAAGAAAAAGAAATCACCCTTCTACATCTCAACTTAGATATCATATGCCTTAGACGTGAAGTAGCAGACTTCTTCTTACATTACCCTTCCAACTTCATTAATTAGTGATGTCTCTGAGCCTATTTATAGTAATTGCATCAACTGACAGAGTAATTGTAAACAGTGTAACTGCATGTTCTGCTGATTTTTTTTTACTTACACAAATTATATAGGTAATTTAATAAAAGCAATTATATAAATGGTAAATACAAGCTGAATTACTTGATTTCCTGCACCTCCACTACAAACATAAACCTCAAAATGAAGTTTAAATCACGTGAAGAAAGTTTCAAGAATCCTGGTGAAACATCAAATCCAAGCCATGTTGTCTTCTTCCTTACTGTTTCCCTGTTGCGATCTGCTGTTTAGCTGGCATGATTTGGGCTGAGTATTGCCAAGGTCAGTTAACAAGGCATAACCAAACAGAAAAGGTATCGTGAAGGAAGTTTCACTGTGAGAAGAACAGTAACCCTGAACACTAGGATTTTCCAAATGGGCAGGAGGTAGTCACATACATGCTTTTTACACTGGAAAATCTCAGCAGCAATCTCTACCTGCGTGTTTCTATTTTTTCTGAGTTTGTCATAGAATCTGCAAGGAATACTGTGAAATCAGTGTCTAACAACTTATATGATCACACATGGTTTTTTCCTATCAAAAGTCTTATAAATTGCCACCTTTCCCTCTGGTGCAAAGATATCTTAGAATTCAAGAAGTATTTTTACAAATGTATGTTTATGTGTACTTTTTTGTTTACTTTCTGCATTTCTTTCAGCCTGTGCATCATAAAACAACAAGCAACTTTCACTTTTTTAGTTTCACTTTTAGACTGTAGTTACGGTAAAGTTTCAAATGCAGTTGTGGTATTTTTTGTAATTTAGCATCAGGTGATTTTTGGTATTTTGTCCAGAAATGTTTTCAATAAATATTGTTAATACATTTGAAGCAAAATAAAAATGTATGATTTCCTTTGATGTAGACTTCCTAACAAGTCCCTCATAAAAGGAGATAAGAAGATTGATTAAAAGTTCAGGGGAAGGAGGCAGGAGACCAGGGTTTAATGCCTCTTGTACCACATACCAAGTCACTTAGAGCCAGATATTTAGCCAGATTCCCCTACCTGTCGATACAAATTATGTCCAACAATGTGCATTAACATTTTTGTTCAAGTAAAGTGTGCAGTGAGTGAGGGCCAGACACCAGGCTGGCTTCCTGAGGGATACCTGCCTCAAAGGTAGCTGTTCACCACCCAGACTTGCATGTGCACCAGGACTCCAAGAAGAGCAAACACTTAGGTGTGAGTGGCAACTACTGCCCCTGCTGAAAATGGGCATAGCCTCGACCTGGGTAAGGCCAAAAGAGATGGCGAACTGCGGGCCAGCAGGAGATGCAGCTACCTCCACACTATCAACCCACGTTTTCTTGCAGCCAGGCTGGAAAGCCAGAGGAAGGGTTGGGAGCTGTTTGGAAACTTTCAGCAGCTGGAAACAACATCTTTCCTAGGCTATGCATCCACATGCTTAGAGAAATAAGGAGAGTTCTGCTGGGTCCTACTCCAGTGGTGTAGATGGCGTAGCCTAGATCTTTAAGTTTGTACATCTGCTTTCTGCACATGCAGGTTTAGAGCCCTCTAGACCACTGTTACCCTGATTACAGCAGAGCACCTACACTGAAAATCCAGTGTGTTCTGGTATAGAACAGAAATAAGATAGCATTGGTTCAGACTTACCAGTTGATTGCATTATATCTTTTTCTTTATTCATTTTGAAAGTATAGTTGACCTTAGGTCAGGTAGCAATAAGAATTCAATGATAAGGTGAAACTGAATCAATCGAAATTTTATAGGACTTGATGAAATTAGGATCTTGAGTGAGGGAGCAAAGGTAAACATTACACTCTTCAGCAGAAGCTCTTTTTTGTGGTGAACCCTCTTTGTTTGTGTATAGCTTGGAAGGAGAGTAATGCCTGAGGCCTTCCAACTGCAAAAATAGCTTACTATAGGAACTGAACATATGTTGTACAAAAGGTGTTTTTTCATTTGTTCTGGAACAGCACGGTACAGTAGGTGCAAAAGGAGGCTTGGGCACCAGATCTTTGGTCACCAGCAGAACCACTTGTCCAGTCGGCTGCCCAAGCTCAGTGGTGTTCCAAATGCAGGGCCTCCTGTGAAAAGTAGCCTTCTTCCATGTAATGACCTGCACCATCACACAGAACAATCTAATTTCTTTTCACAACACAGCACTAACAATAAGAAGCATTCATTGCATATGCAACTTCATCTCTTTAAACTGTAGCAGAGCACTGACATTCAAAGCAAAAGAAAAATTGTGATATGGTGGGGTATTGACATTGTATGTCACCAGAATACCTGGAGAAATACAGTCTTTCCAACTACTCTAATCACACAGGAGACTATGTGATTTCTTGACTTTTTTTATTGCTAGCAACTACTACTTGAAAGGCCATCATTATGTCTATTTATTTATTTGTGTTTATAAAATATGATGTGATAAAAATATTTGACAAATTTGATTAATAACAGAGGAGAGAACAAATAAGTGTAAACATAGGCAAACAAGTTTATTTTCTTAAATGATTCCTTTAAACATACTAATATGTCAAGGAACAGCAGTATGCATTTCAAAATGATAAAGTAAACCCTATTCACAAAAGAAGTGATTTGCTGTATGTACATGTTTACCTAAAAGGGTGTGGTTACTATAATGTATGCCTGACTGGCAAGCAGAGAGGCTTTTGTTCTGTGGCTGCTTTTGAAAGTGTCCTCTGAGGGAGGTGCACCTTTGCACCAGTTTAGCAGAGAATTCAGTCTCTTCCTTCTCTCCCATTTTTGCTCTTGTAAATGCAAAGCAACTCTGGCGGTGTTTCTTAAAGTTCTATAGATATACCTGGCTGTACCTGGAAGCAGAGCTTAATCTATAAACCATAGTAGTGTAGCTGAGAGTAAACACATGTAAATGAGTTTAGCCACTTATTTGTGCAATGCACAACATTGCAAGGTCCTACAGACACCAATTGCTTACATTTAGCCTTTTTTCACTGCCATGCAGCTGGAAAGGCCTGGTTCCCCATTACAGCAGTCTTTCTTCCCTGTTGTTCTATTGACTTGATAAACTGGAAGGAAATACAAGGTAATTTACACCAGTTCAAATAAAAGCATGGGCAGACTCTTGTCAAGTCCATTGTCTAAAATTCATTAATTTCTCCTATTACTGGAAAATATGCAAAGGAGATTTGTCTCCTTCTGTGGTTCTAACTCACTGGTTGCAGTCATTCCTTATGTGTTTTCTTTTAGATGTTAGCCCATTATTAATCTCATTTTTTGGTTTTGTCAGGGACATTTACACTTCTCACACAAAGCCCTATTTCCCATGTAGTTTGTTATTATATTATTAAAATCCAGTATTTTATATGCTTATAAACTTGCCCCTTCCACACCTTCTCCCATCATTTAACTGACTGAATATTTTGAAGTGGAATCAATCTCTTCTTTTTCCACTCTCCTACACGTTTACTCTATTGCTGTGATAGACTAATGTAGGCTAGCTACTAAAGCTTTTCATTTTCACCATATCTGTTTTACATCCTCAGGCCCTATGTCACTCCTTTCTGTATTAGTCAGTAGGAGGTGCCAAAATATTGGCAAGAAAAGTAATTTTTTCAGGCCAAGACAGAATTAATTACCTCCATTTCTGTATCTTGCAACCCTTGTTACTCACTGCTGTTTAAGAGGTAGTCAAATTATGTTTACAGTAATGCTGTGTGTACGAATACAGCAGTGCTCCTTCCTCTCTTCCTTGTGCCCATAAGTGCTGCCATTTAATTCCATTTGCTCCTACATCACACCATTAATATTTAAAGAAGTTTGCTAGATCTTAATTAGAAGCAAGACCAAGTGGTTGCATAGGTGATTGCTATCACTTAGACAACTCTGAAGCAATCCCTATGTTATTACCAAGTATTTGTGTCCAACAAAGTTTGAGTATGAACTTTGAAAATGTGTTCACCAAATATTTTTTAGCAATAATTCTTCAAATTGCATGTTTACATGCACTCTTTTTTCAGTGCTGGAAATAACTTGTGGGACCTGCAAAAATATTTCCCGAGGTATCTTGTAAATGTCAATTGACAACATCAGGCAACTTGTGGTTTGAGAGCTCAACCAGATAGGAAAAGGATAGTCAAAAGTATTGAAAAAGTTTGTGCTCAGCTTCTTGAAGAGAGGGTACCTCAGCAGTGCTGGGTGCTTAATTATCTTTAGGGATTTGAGCCTTTATTAGGTTTACATGGCAAAATTAGCCAGAAAATTATCCTTGGTGGCTAATTATAAAATGGAGTTGGCTTACTGGACCCATGAAGTAGGTGAGTAGAACACCAGGTCTGTGACCAGAGTGACTTGCTGTCAGTTCTTGGCTTTGGGTCCTCTGCTGTGCAGTAACTATAAATATAAATTGTGAAAATGAAAACAGCTTTAAAAGACAGGTGTCAAAGTGGAATTTTCTGTGCTTTCCTTTACTTCTCCCTTTAGTGAAGACTGGTGAGTTATATAGAAAATGATACTTGGAAGACTTTCATACATTTCTTATTTAGATACCCTGTTCTTTTGCTGTGCACTCTCTCACACGTGTAAGAGAAGCCATTAACTTTCACATTCTCACTTCCAGTGCTTTCATTACGTTCATTACTAATGACTGCACTTTCTGGACACGCTGGTGTTTGTATCCCTATTCTTTAATGTTTTATTACTTCTGTTTTGTGCTTCCCATATGTTTCCGGGGAGAATTCCCTTCTTTCTTTTACTTGTCTTGTTTCTGCTTGCTTTTTCTGCGTATGCCAATTAATAATGAAGGCTATGCCTGTGCTTCCCCTCCCTATGGCACAATGTGGTTTTCTTTAGCTCTCACTTTTTGTGAAAAGTAGGCCATCTACTGTTGCTTTCTGGTATGGATTACAGATCCCCCAGCAAATGGCCATGCCATGCATATAGTTCCAAACTGGACTTCACAAGAGCCTATTATCCTGTTTATCGGCACTTCTTATTTTGCAATTATGGTGATGCAATAGTCTCAATAGCAAACTGAAATCTTATTTCTTTTTTTTCCTTCTTTTTCATAGTAACCAATAGAATTGGTTCATGTTCAGCTGCCATAAACCAAGTTTTTTATTTTGTAATCTAGATTTCAGTGTTCTGGTTTGCTAGTCTATAACTTTTCCTCAAATGCACATTTTTCATAGTTATACATCAAGCACCTTTCCCCTTTCCCATCTCCTCTGAAGTTAGAGGGCAAAAGATGACCACCTATTGATTTAGACAGCTATAAGTGACAGTTTTTGTCAGTTTAGCACATCTTTGTTGTGGCTTTTTTTTGTTGTTGTTTTAGTTTGGGAGGCTTTTCTTTTCTTTTTTTTTCTTTTTTTTTTTTTTTTTTTTTCCAGTGTGGTTTTGAACAGAAAAGTGACTTTAAAAATTGAATCTTGGTAGTACACATTCTCCATATGTCTTCTGAGTCATATCTGGATAGTACACTGATGAAAACAAGCTCCAGTGTTGTCAGCATTGTAAAACACAAAGAGCCTTGAGAGGGGATCTGGCCCATCATCTGTCTGTTGTACCACCAGGTCAGCAGTTGGGTTCTGATTTCTCAGCTATTTTTGGAGATGCTACAGAAACTAAGCATTGACAGTGCTCAACTTCTTATCAAAGGTGAACTTGCCATGGGGGCAATTGTTTGGACTTCAGTTTGATGTGGATATTATTGCTATATTAGAATCATTTGCAGCCAAAGACAGCTTTTCTGGTTGGTACTTTTAGGTCAAAGTTGGATATTTCTTCCTTTCCTTCCTATGAAAACTGATTGAGGGACTTGTCATACATTACTTTTGTGAAAACAATGTCCTTTATTTAGTCACTTATTAGTATTAGTTCTGCAACAAAATATTTACTACTTGGTTCATAAAGAATAAAACATGAGTATAATAATTTTATTATTCTCAGTTCATTTTTTGTTCACTTGCAATTACATATTATTTCTCAATGCCTTGTCTCTTTTCACATGGAACAGTCATTCATTTTTTTAAATTCAGTTTTAGGTAAATTGCAATTTTCAGGGATGTTCCCTATTCTCAGTTAGAAATATAAGGGATTGCACTTCCTCTGGGGAGTGATTTTTTAAAAATACACCCACTTTACGTAAGCAGAATTACAGAACAATTTCATCTTCTCAAGTCACTGCTCTTTAAACTGGTCACTAACAGAGAGGCAGTCTTGCACTGGGTGCAATTGCTGTGCAAAAGAAAAGGAAAAATAAAGTAGGTAAAGGCACCTTTAGTAGCTCTGAGAATGATAAAATTAGGTAGATCCTTAGTGCTTTGTGGGTAGAAATATAAGACAAGTGGAGACAACGCACTTTTCTTAAACAAGACAATTAGGGAACCAGCTAAATTGCTGAGGGGTTCATATGAATAAATAAAGCATCTGTCCTTACTGATCTATCACTTGTCAGATGTTGTTTTAATTTGATGAGGAGGCCAATATCTGCTTATGGCCCCACTCTCTGCCCAAATATAACGGGAGAGCAGGACTCAACTCTTAGAGTGAGGCACTAGAACTCAACAATGGCAACACACCAGCTAAGTGCCACTATGGAACTGCAACGAATGACATCTTGATAGACACGTAGGAGCTATCCGATTACACTGGAAGGGGCATTAAAATTAACCTCAGATACCCTAAATCTCAGTGTGGTGAGCAAACACACAGGCACAAATTCTCTCTTCCATGGAGCCAGTGCCTTCTAGAGGTCGAGAATGAAGTTGAAGGCATTTGCTCTGGGTTAGAATAAATCCAAGTCTAGAGGAGTTTGGACAGAACTGAGAAACATTTTAAATGTTTGCAATATAAATGATAAAGTATTTAATGACAATGCCTAAATGGTCCATCTCTGGTTTTCAGACTTAGTCAAATTAATGTCATGAGCTTATCACGGGAGCAGCTTCTTCAAACTGGTTTAAACAGAGGCATAAATCCCATACCAGCTCAGACTGTTCAAATTAAACACGTTTGACTGAAGCAAATGTATATAAAACCTATTTTCATGCTATCAGGGGTTGCTTTGGTGGCAAATCATGTGATTTTTTTTAAACTCAGATACCTCTTTGCAAGAAATAGAGACAATGTTGCTGTTTCTGTTAAATATATAGTTTCAGGTACTCCTGATAATAACAGACTTCAGCATTTTTTGTAGGAAATTACTCACATGATTTTGCTGAGACAATTTTTTTCTCTCCTTACCTAAATGCTCATCTAAATGTTTCAGAAACAGCTGGACATCATCAACATGGTCTGTACAACCTCTATCTTCTGTAATTAGGTAGATACATAGACAGAGCTTCTTCTAGTGTCAGTCACTGAGATGGCAAGTGCTTCTCTGTCAAGTCTGTTTTATTTAGCTGACGTAACAGGAGCTGATCTGTACGTAACTGTGCCAAGGAAGGATCATCTTGTCTGCACATTTCTTCCAGGCTCTGCCTTTGCTTGAGGATATTGAGGGCTGGTGATAATGCAGTAGAAATTATATCTTGCCAAAAAACTTTGAAACCTTGCCCTATAAACCCTGGTCTTTTTTTTTTTTTTTCCTCCCCTAATAATAGTTCCTCTGGAATTCCCCAGTAAGAAAACATACTCTTAACCTTCCTAGCGACATTTTAGTTGTACTTGACAATCACACAGTTCATAAGTGTTTTGGCTAATATTCTAGCCCAGCTGGCTATTTCTCTCCCTCTAGCGCACAAAGATTGATATCCACCCTTCTAGTCTCCCTCAGACAAAGCTGGCATTATCAGAAAATCACCTTTTTTTTTTACTGCCTTACTAAAGTGTCAGAATTCAGAGATTCTCATTCTTTTTTTACATGCTGTAGGCTACTCTAGAAATAGTGAGTTTTTTCAGCAGTTTCTGAAGGCCTCAGGGCCATCCTGTCTTCTATTTTCATTTTCCTCTCCAGGTTTTAAGGATTACCCTAAACCTAAAAAAATATGCCTTTTTTTTTT
>VZTJ01000495.1:0-23953 GCA_013397795.1 Orthonyx spaldingii | reverse complement strand
TTTTTTTTTTTTTTTTTTTTTTTTTTTTTTTTTTTTGCGTGTAGCTAGCAATTCACTACTGTTTGAAAAGACAGGGATGACTATTTACTGTACTCTGTAAGGTACTGGTCAGGCAAATGTAGTTCTGTTGGTTTTGACTTTCTCAAAGATCAATGGCCTGTAGAACACCCTGATCCTCTGGTATCTGTGCTTTCTTCCACAGCATAAATATGTAAAGATTTTTGTTTCTGTAACCAGATGACAGGTTGGGATATCCATTGTTATCAAATCTTTCCATAGGAAAAGGCCTAGATTTGGAGTAATTTACCCCAACACTGTATTAACAGAAATTTTTGTGTAAGGGATGAGTAATAAAAGCTTCACATGTTTTTCTATAAGAGAAGAATGAAAGAGAAGAAAGAGAAGAAAGAGAAGAAAGAGAGAAAGAGAAAGAACGAAAGAAAGAAAGAAAGAAAAGAAAGCAAGAAAGAAAGCAAGAAAGCAAGAAAGCAAGAAAGAAAGAAAGAAAGAAAGAAAGGGTTCATCACACTTAGTGACACAAGTAATAGAGCCTGAGAAGAATGGCTCTGCATGCTCCTCCTAGGTGCCTTTTGTTCAGCACACAGGTGAAAAATGATCCTTCCTCTGTCATTTCCTACATTTTGCGTTTCTAGCACATCTGTGATCAAGATCATTCTTTAAGTACTGCCTATTATTTTGATCACATGTGCTTGCTATGCTTTCTGTGTCCTTTCAGTAGCTGCAAATACTTGTGTAGTGTCTGTCTCAAATACTTTGTTAAATGGCCAACTTCCTATTTCTTAGGGTCATCTCAGTGGTGTTCCTTGAGTGCCAGTGGCATGTGACTAGAAAGTGATCCACTAATCCTTTTCAGAAATAACAGTTACTAGGTTAGTCTAAAATTTCTTTCACAGAATTACATCTTAGCAAGCGCTTTGCAGCATGCCTTTGGCTGTGTTACCATCCCACAAAGCTTTATTTAGACATAAAGCAATAGTTAAGTTTCTTGGGACTTTCAAGGCTTTAATATTTTATTTTCTTTTTTTGCCCTCCCTCCTTGATTAGGAAAGTTATGATTGGCAAGCCAATATTCTCTTTCTACACTATTGCAAACTGATGGATCTCTCCCCTACATCTAGCTGTCAGTGTTAAAACTTGGTAGCTGCCAGTGAGAACTCCTTCTATTTTGGCTATTCTGTAACTTCATCAGCATTTTAGTGCTTCAGAGTACTAAGGCCAGACTTAGATTTTCATCTTTACCAAAGTTAAAGTTGTTTATCTTGAAATCACACTGGAAAGCAAGTGAGTGAAAACAGAGCAAAACATGGCATATTCTTTTTGTTCAGCCTGACTCGTATTAATTTAAGTCTAACCATCCATTTGGGATAAAATCTATATGAATGACACATTTCAATTATTTTTACTTCATCAGTTTAACTGAAAATGTTATTTTTAAAATATATAGTTTTTCATACAGATAAACGTCACTGGTGAGGTACAAATAATACTATTTACTTTCGTTTAAATTTCCTAGTTGCATACACTTCTTGATGTACCGAGTTAGTAAACCTACAATCTGAAGCTCTTGCGAAGTTACTAGATAATTACTAGAGATAATACATGGCTGACCTCAGTGTTTATTGATTAGCTGCTTCATTCCTGTATTGAGGTTTGGGCATACAAACAACAGTTTTTGGCAAGCTCTCTTACACTGGCAAAGATGGAAGATGAGGGTAAGAAATCAGTGAGAGGAAGTAAAAGTCCAAAGTGGTCTAAGCAACAGGTTGTTAGATATTGATAGAAAAAGATATGTAAAAACATAACTATATACATCAATTTGGACAGAATTCAGACTTACTCAGATGCAACCCTGAATATGGTTCTTGAACAGGCTCCTTGCATGTCATATTCCTGCTCCTGTTCATAGCAGAGTCAAAAGGATTTTTCTATTCATCTAAATGAGAAAAGGACAAAGCCCAGAACATGATATGTGAAGGTCAGTCCCAGATGTAATGACTGCAAGAGCAATGGCCAGCAGCAATTCACACAGGTACAACTTCCCCAGGTGCTCAAGTGTAACCTTGGAGTTGCTGGGCTCACTTGGCAGAGCTTAAGAGAAGAGGACTGCATACTGCAATTGATGTGCTGCATGTTCCAAAGCATATTATCTAGCTTCAGTCTAGCTTAAGGACTCTTACCAGTGTTAATAACATTTCCATTCTTTAGAGGACATTGCAAAAGTGAATCCATTAAGGTTCATGAGAATCACTGAAATGATTGTGATGGAAATCAAATGAAAAATTACTGAAGCAAAAGAACTCTCTGAGAGATATCCCTCTTTTGGAACAGTTTTTTCTGCTCCACTTCCTTTTTGTTCCACACAGTGGAAGTCAACTCAGATATTAATTTTTCTGATATCTACAGATTTTTATTACACAGTATTTAGGCAATGTTCTAAAAGGAAAGCAGTATTTATGCCACTTTTAAAGTCTTCCACATCTCTGGCCTGAGAAAGTTCAGCTTGGGTTCTTCTGTCAGATACTAAGGTCTGTTTCATTCTGGAATACAATGCAACATGAAGGATAATGATAAAGCTGTCACCCATTCAAGCGAGACCTGATTAAATAAGGTGGGACTTCTTCTTTCATCTGAATTATTCCAAAGTTTTTTTTCCTTAAAGCTTAATCACCACAAATGCCTAAAGTATTTGTGAGAAAAACTTCCTTGTTGATTTTTAATATTATCTTTCTGTTGAGGCTTGAGAGATTTCAAAACACAGGGAGAACCTCTAACAAGGGCACGTCTGATAGACAAAAGCAGCAAAGAAAACAAAGCAAGCAAAAATTTGCATGAAAGTAATGTTCTTTTAAAACACCAGAGAGAAACATGTCGTGCCATAGTTGTTTCCTACTCTTACAAAACACACCATACAGCAGTGCTCAGAGCCTCCGTTACAAACGATAATGGCAATATTAATGTGGGTCCTTATCTGAGACCTGCTGAAGTCAGTTAAAGGCTTTCCATTGATTGCAGGGAATATTAGATCAGGCCCTTTCAGAATGTATTTTGGTCAACTCTTGTCCAACCGTTATTTCACATAGGAGAAATGGGGTTTATCTCCCTTGTGCACTCTGGGCTTCTATCAGCAGAGTGACATCCAAGTGAGGGATCCAAGCACGAGAAAAGTCCAGGCTGTCCCAGTGGTGAAGTACAGAGGGTGTGGCAGTTTTTAAAGAGTCTCAACACAATGACACATGAGAGAGAAAGGGAGAGTGAAACAAAATAAATCATAGAGCAAAACTGGAAGGCAAAGACATAGAAAAGTATAAAAGCAATTCTTCAGTTTTTCTAAACCAAAAATAGTCCAGTCATGTTAAGACGTGAACAGGTGGGAAAGTACAGCTTTGCAGCTTTAAAATTGTATATTGTTTTTCATCTGTAACACAAAAGAGAGTTTGAAAAAAGTGAAAAATGTTCCAGCAGGTTTTGGAGCAGGAAGGAAACTATGCCAAATTATTGCTGATGTTCAGTCTTTACAGGTGTGCTTTCTCCTTCACCTTGATGGGAAATCCCCTCATTTAATCTCATACAATGTAGCAGAATGACTGTAAGCAACTTCCTACCTGGTGTCCTTTTCTTCTGCTTTTCAAACCACAGTGAGGCAACAGAAATTAAGACCATGCAGGTTATGGCATATGGATGAAATCATATCAGCTTGCACAGCATCCCTGGCAGTGGGGTTCTGGAGAGATGCTGACAGCCCTGTGGAAGGAAACATTCAGCAGGGCAGGGGCCAGCTTGAGCTGTTTGCTATGGTTTGGTCTTCCTCTGAGTACTTTCTCCCACACTTCCAGCAAAACTTGCTTTCCTCTTACAGGATGTTGCATTTCAGTAGGGAAGTGTTGACTGTAGGTGGGATGAGCATTTGTTTAATATTATTTCAAAATAAAGATGATTAATGGGGAAAAAGAACTTTGAAACCATATGCTATCATATTCTGTCACCATTATGCAAACAGAACTAGATACTAATATCCGCTGTTGCATATTTTATTGTCCAAAAACCAAAGTGACAAAAAATAAAAGGAAAGAACAAGAATGACCCAAATGTATAATTTCCCGAAGATCTTCAGATTCTTTTAAAATATAGAAAAATTATCAGAAGACACTGTCAAAATACAAATATTTTGCAAGGTTTTATTTAGTTTTTAAATCTTATGACCATCTTCCTCATGTTATTTTACTTTTCTTGTGCTATTTAGTTTTTATTTGATTTGTAAATTAAGTTTTTTAAAACTTCTACATTAGTGCTTCTATGATGTCTGTATTCTGTTAAACATTAGAGGGAAAAATAACACTTTGTGCTGCTGAGTTGACATCAGCAGAACCATGTCAATGTTTAGTATTTTGATACAGTTGCTTGATGCTTTTCCAGAAACCTTTTGGATTATTTTTTTTTAATAAAGCAAATCTCAATATTTTGACACTTTGCCCCATATTTGGAATGCAGCTTCTTCTTACCTGGCACTAAGCTGATCATCAACAGCATTCTCTTCCCAGTTTTCATGGAATGCATATGAAATCAGCCATTCTTGTCCCTGCTCATTCTCACCCTGATGGTAGAGCCATAAAACCAACACTAGTCCTTGTCCCTGTGCATTCACCTAACCACCTGTGACTAGAGCTGAGACATTTTTCCCCTCTTGTAGCAGCTCAGACTCTTGGGCCCTGATAACCTAGGGAGTTGGGAAAAAACAGGGCCACATCTTATTCCATATCTTTTTAGTAAGATATTGTCTTTTTTCTTTTTTCATGATTTATTAGTATAAGGGACAGAATAGGAGATGAATACATCTTGTATTAATTTTGCAAACATACCACAAGAAACTGTACCTCAGAAGATTTGATAACAATTCACATATACATTGCTACTTATGTATGTGCAATGAAAATGTAAAGAATGGCACTGTAATTTAGAAAATGTGAATTGTTGAAGAGATAGAGATAAATATTCCATTAACTTTATTTTTAATCATTATTGTTTTTCACTGGTTTATGCACTCAATAAATAAAGTGTTATAAATTAAATATTTGACTAGATCAAATTAAACAACAAGTTAGAACAAGCCTTGAGAAAAAAGTTTATTAATTACTTTTGATCAGTTTCCATATCTTCAGATTTTTAGTGTGATGAGAGATATAATTAAACATTTTTCAACAAAAGCCTGATCCAAAACTTGTGAAAGGTAATAGGTACCATCACAATTTCATTAAAATTAATTGGCAAGGCTCCTTCATTAGAAGGAGCAAGATTTTGAGCATGGTAACTTGCCTGAGTTTTGAAAATTCAAGCTTTATGTTTTGAGATTAAAATTCCTGTTCACACAAGTACAGCCTGTAAAAAGTAATGAGAAGAGAGTGGAAATCTTGAAGTGGTTGTTCAATTAAACATGAAAAAAAATGAATTACTGATTTTTGTAATACTTGTGCAAGAAATTACAAAAATGCTCTATTGTTTCAATTTTCATATTCTATATATTGATATACTAACTAATGTTCTGATTAGATATTAGAAAAATAATTTTTCACTGAAAGAGTTGTCAGGCACTGGAATGAATTGCCCAGGGAGGTGTTGGAGTCACCATCTTTGGAATTGCTCAAGAGGTTTCTGGATGTGGCACTCAGGGATATGGTTTTGGAGTGATCATGGTGGTGCTGGGTTGATGGTTGAACTAGATGATCTTGAATGTCTCTTCCAACCTTGAGTGTTGGGGTAGTTGAGCCCATCCCAGGACATTGGTGGGACAGCTCTGCTCTATGAAACCACCCCTTGGAAAGCTTATGGTCTCTCCCTAGGTTACCTTACCTGGATATGTTAATTCTCCTATATTCATTTGCCTTAACCTGTTCCCTCACCCTATCCCTTGCTCCTTCTGTATCCCCCCGCCCCTCTCTCCACCCCTGTGCCCCCTGCCCACTGGCCGATGCCCTATAAAAGGGTTTCACGAGGTCATTCGGCCTCTTTTGCCTCTGGACACCTTTGGAATAAAGTGCTTCTAGAACTCTATGCAATCAAGCCCTCTGTTTGAACCCTGGTAATGCACGAGCCATCCAGCTGGGGAGAGGTGGATACATGCCAGAACACTGGCTGGGGTAGGACAGGGCTGTCTGCACAGTACCCAGCTGTACTGTAAAGGCCAGAGTGGTCTTTCGGAGCTGCCAAGACACTCCTGGTAAAAGCAGAAGCTTCCATCCGCCCCACACCCCCCATTGGAACTGCGTTACTTGAGCATTCTGGGATTCTGTAAACAGGCAAAGCATTCTATACTTACTATTGCATCTTTTTCTATCATAGCATTAGCCAAAACCTCAAGGCCTAAAATAAATCTTGTCACATACCGAAAACAAAGTATATTTCGGAATACAACGGAATATTTCAGTTTGAAAACAAAAAATCAAATCAAATATATAATTTGTCCTGCTGATTTGTGATGAAACAAAATGCTGGTATCTCAAAGCTGCTCAGGGAGCTGCACGCTGGTGGCCACTTTCTGCAGTCACGTGCTTGGCTTGCCGGTCCTTTTTTTGAAGTCAGTGGAAATTTTGCCATTGAGTAAAATAGGACGACAGCTCAGAGTTTTATTTTCTTTTGAATCAATAACATATTTTTCCCAGCATTTCTCTTCACCTCACCACTGCCTTTTTCCTCTTGCACCCCCACAACTATCTCTCATTTTATATGGCTGCAGCCATTTCACCTCTGACAGACCACTGTGGGCTCAGTCCAGCTGGTTATGTCACATGGACTTTTTGTGATTGAAGTGTCTCCGTTTCAGGAAGAGCTGTCTAATTGCAATGCCTCTCACAGCCCCATCTCTCTGTGATCAAAATATGTTCCTCTTATGTGATTTCAAGCTGATTCTGACCAGTCGGGGGGAAGACGAAAAGAGGAAGGACGTTGGTGTGGTTATGGTGTTAGCCAGAGCCTCTGGGGATGAAGGTGTATTTCCCTGTTCTGCCACAAATGGCTGTCGTGGCTTCAGGCAAATGACTTGAAGTACTATACAGATCCCTAAAATGTTGCTTAGGCAACAGAATAATGCTTTAAAAGGCACAGTCCTGAAACCACTGATGGTCATGGCCTGAAATCCATCAGCCCTCTAAGCTTCTGCTTCTCTCTGCCTGTGTGAGAAATGCCTCAGTGAGGACATGACGGAACAGTTCGGGGCCTGGCTCATGCCTGAGTTTCCCTGGCCAAAGAGTCTTGGTGCTTCTCCACCTGCTCCTCCTGCTGGGACAGGGCCTGGCTGGAAGGTGTCTCTGCTGCCATCCCACCTGGCTGGACCCTGGGTGAGGGGACATGCAGGGCCCTCACTACACCTCACAGCCGTGCCTTCCAAGGGCACCCCCTGCTCATCCCGCCCCACTTACCCTGTGCCCAGGGAGTGCACAAGCTGGGTGTTCTCTCAGGTGGAAGTAAGCTGGGAATGCCTGGCAGGAGTTTTCAGCACCTGGGGCAAGACTCCAGCTGCTCACAAACTGAAACCTCAGGTAATATCCAGTGGGTGGAGATGGGGTCCTCAACATCAACCATGCCGTGCAGTGCATCGATGCCTGTTGGACTGCTCTACTTGCTCACATAGATGCAAGAGTGGGAATTAAGAGCAGAAATGCTCCATGGCATCCTTTTTGTACCTTACCTTCCAGGGCTCTGCAGCACAGACCCCCACCCAGAAGGGAGGATTTCACACTCTGCTTTTAAGTTGGGTATTATCTTTCTTGAGTAAATATTTCATAAAAAAAATTATAAATAAACTCTCTCTTGAAAAGGGAAATATTAGGCCAAATCCTATGCTTAGTTAAATACATATAATAACCAAGAACCTGGGAATTTTCCTCCTCTATTTTTGTAGAAGTGTCAGAGAACATCTTCATCTGTCCCAATTTCCTTTACTAAAAGGAAGACAAATACTATCCTCTTTTATTTCAACAAAATAGATTGGGAAGGATGGGCGTTCAACAACTTGTTTTCAGTGTCTTACAGACTTTTACATTTCCCTATTTTTTCTTAAATGAACTCTTCCCTACACCTACTTTCTCACAGGTGTGAGAAACTGATGTACATTTGACCTCCTTTCTCCCCTCTGTTTGCACTCCACCACTGTCAGGTGTTAAGTTTAACTTCTCCAAAACTGTCTTTCTGTCTATACTGTTAAAATCTTTTATTTTCATATCCTCACTCTCCTGGTGTTAACTTGGAAAAAAAAAATAAAATACAGACTTTCTTTCATTAAGAAAAGGGATGCATTGCAAGCCATGTTAATTAATCTTTGACAAAATCTTAAGGAAGACAAGACAACTGAAGTTTTCATGCCCCATTAGCCAGCGAGGAAGAGTGAACGATTTTACCAGAGCTGGAAACACACACAAAAAAAGGCTAAGATATTTTGAGTTTTTAAATCTTGTGCAATCAGTCTTTGAAGGAGACAAAAACTGAAGTAGAAATCTAGATTACTTCAATGGCTGGTATCCAAGTGACACTTACTTTCCAGAAAGTTCAAGAAAACTCAAAAAAAGCTAGGTACACTTTCTACATTAGTCAAAATAACTACAGTAGGTTCCTCAGGCACTCCTTGAGTAGAGAAAGATTAAACATTGGGTTTTTTCCTTGGTTTCAGGATTGTAGCACAGATCATGAATGAAATGGATCAAAACCAATCCTCACTTTGTTTTTCCCTTCTTTGTTTCAGACAAGACAAGGTCTGTATACAGAGCACATACCAGGCGCGTAGAAAAGCAAGATACAGTTTCAGTATGAAAACTATCACCTCTGTGCCTCAGAATCCTGTAACATATGCATCATAATACATAATCTGGTGTATGTTGTGATTGCCACTTTCAGGACCATGAGAGCACAAGAGCCATACAAGCCGACTGTGTGCTTCAGTCAGTTTTGAATTGGGCCCTTGGTTGTCCTTTTTGAGTTGAGCACTGGCTCAATCAAAATCCTAATCCTTGTACAAGTCACTTGGGGAAACCTTTTCTAAAAAGTCCCTCACATTTTGAGTTCTTCTTTTTTTTTTTTTTTTTAGATAGCCTTAATTAGACACCTGCTGGTAAGTCTTTAAAGCCAGACAACCGTAAACAGAGGCATGCAAAGTCAGTGAATACTTTTGAGCCTTTTCAGCCTTACCTTTGTATGGCTGAATAATTTCTGGTGTGATTTGGGAGGCCCAGATGAGTTATATCAGGGCTAAATTGTGAAATTTATGATTATATGCATAAAATTTGTTGAGTTTGTTTGTTGGGGTTTTCTGGGGGTTTATTTTTTTTTATTATTTTTTCCCCCAAAAAGCTGATCAAGCTCTTCATATCATAAAGACTAAAGGTATGTCCTCAGTCTACTTGCATACCTGTCTATGCAATATGGCCTACTTGATGAGATGTATCTCTTCACCAAAGATTAAAATAATGTGTATTTAGATTCCATAACTTTAGGTACTTAAGACTGAGCTGAACCTTCAGAGTGTTATTACCAACAAGAAGCCATGATTTGCAACTTAGTTCAAAAATGCAAAGGAAGATAGTAGGAGGAGAAAGCACATCTGGTGGTCACCTTTTACTGCTACAATTATCTCTGTCACAAGGAATTAAAAGGATAATCAATAAACAAAACAATGAAAACTGAGAAATCCACAAGAAAAAAAAAATATGACTCATGAAAGGTATGCTTTTACTTTCCCTTATTGGTAAAAATGAATCACTACTGTGTGTTAGAGCTAAGTGAAAAAAAGATCAACTGTAAATACTGCTTTCTTTTTCCTCCCTTTTATCCTGTTCTTATACCTATAAAAAAGGTTGCTATGAAAAAGAAATTACATTTTCTGAAGCAATATCCACAGAGGCATAGTCTTCACAACACTCAGCCCGCTAACCTGGAAGTTAACCTGGGTTCACTTATTTTTTTCAGTTGCCTAAGCTTTTGGCCAAAGCGAATGAGACCCATTTTTAAGGTTCAGCTCATCTGCCCTTGTACTTAAAGCCAGTATTTTTTGCTTTTTGGGAAACTCCTGTACTCAGCTAAGATGGAGATGTGGTGTTTTTCCTTGGCAGGCTTTTGCATCTTTGATTCTGAAACCTTGTGCTTGCAATTTTAGTCTGCTATGTTTCATCAAACCTTGTGTCTTGGTGCTTGTGAATAAGCCTGGCCTTTTTTCTGGGCAGTCTGTGATTGAAAAATAAAGAGAAGTGAGGGTGATTTGGCTTTGAAGTTAACAAAAAGTATAGGTATGATTCAGCAACTACAAGAAATCCTGCCCCTAAACTTGACCTTAGTGATTATTGGCCTTTGATATAAAATCCTGAGTATGTGGTATGTACCAATATTCAGTAAAAACAAAAGTAAACTCCATCCTATTGAATAATTGATTTTTTTACAATAAAAGATGCCATATAAACCAGAAATGTTTGGGGTTTTTTTTAATTCCTGTAAACACCCAAAAATACTCCCAGATAAAATAGCACCAATTCATTCACATAACACAGATGGATATATTAACAGTCGAACAGGTAGGGCCAGATTCATGTTCTTTTATAAATCAAACAAACTTACTTTTTCCCAGTAGTGCTGCAGCCAGTTTTCCCTCACTGAGGATCAGTACTACTTTAAATTAATGATGGAGCTACTCCCAAAAAACTACTTCCACTAGAGTAAAAACAAGTGCAGTTGTCAGATTATCATTCAACCTGATCTTTAAATACTTCAGTCATTCTTCTAGGGAAGTGAGCAAAGCCTTCCAGAATCTGTCCAAAAGGCTTTTATCATCCATCTGCATACCACTATCACTCGTATTATCTGAAGTGGTCTTCGAGTCAGATCCACAGATCCATTTATCAACTTCACAATACCATATGCCTCTTCAAAACTACCCAGCACAAGCAATATCCTTCCACCTCTGATTTAACAGGAGAACCAGAATGGATCCCAGGCTTGGCAAGAGGGTTGAGAAGCAGAATATATCTAATATGCAATACAGATGTGACTAGAATGTTTTTGGGGGCCCAATAGTATTAGCACAGGTGGTGAAGGCACGATCAGAAATGTCCCCAGCTCAGAATAAGCCAGTATTTCCTTTTTTTTTCCTAGCCGTGTGATATGTCATCTCTCTGCTGCACTGGGCAATTTCTACTCTACTGTGCAAATCACTACGGAAACATTAAATACAACTGGATTCAGTAGACCCAAGGCAGACTCACATCCACTTGAGAAACCTTTTATTGTTTGGTGGGAAAGCACTGATAAGCAGATTTGAAACCAATTCAGCCAGCTTTATTTACCTGATGGTGACCATATCAAGGTTCTGCTTCCCTCCGAGAACATGTGGACAATGACAAACTTTTACTGCAGTAGAAATAAAGCCTTCTTCTGCTTCTTCCTTCTGTGCTTCTTATGTCTCTTACCTGTCAAAGAAATGAATTAATTTGGTGTGAAGTGAGCTGTTCTCAACACACCCTTGTTGCTTTTTTTTTATCACTTATTATCTTTAAGGCTGTTGACATGGATTGTTCACTAATTCGTTACAGTATTTTTATAGACTGAGTAGTTTATGTTGCTCGGCATCTTCACATCTTTCTTTCTCCCTCTGTAAAAGACTTCTGCCTTTTCTCATTTTCTAGACCTTCCTTTGTCCTCCCCAGGTTCCCACATGGAATCACTAATATTTGGGAAAGTATCTTGGTTGGTTCCAAAATCAGCTAGTTTGGCTACTTTGAACTTTTCTAGTTTTGTCTAGAGTAAATTTCATCTACCTCTGCTGGCAAAAACATTAATCTAAATTTTTCTTTAACCTGCTTTTTCTGTACTCTGTCTGGTACTCTTCTGTCCCTCTTAAAATATATTTTCTTCCAAGTGTCTGATTGCAATGTGTCTTTCATGTGTGTGTGTATGTGAAGCCATGCTTGCTTGCTTCCTACATTATGTAATGGATCTATAAATTGTTTTCTTCCTCTTTCTAATACATTCATAGCTACTTTTTTTCCCTTGCCTTTTATGCCTCCTGGTAATTTAAATATATTTTCCATCTGAGATTTTTCCCCACTTGATCATACTTGGAAATAATGCCTATAAAATAATATGTCCTTTAAGAGTGTTTGTTGTAGAAGTGGAAATCCTAATGTTAAGGCCAGGAAATACAAGTTTAAGTACTACTTAGCTTGCAAAATAAAGTTCCAAAAGAACAAGAATTACAGTGACTGGGAAACAGGCTGAAATTATTGTTCAAAAACAAAGTGACTTCTTCATTTCACTCAAAGCTTAAAACCAGTAGCTGCATATTATATGACATTATGAACTTATAACTCAAATATATTGGATAAAATATTTGTAATATCAGGAAAATATAGAAAAAAAGAGACTGATGTTATTAGGAAAATAGTGTCAAGATTACAATATAAAAATACTATTTCTTTCCTATAGAAGATTATATTTTAGGTTTGACATAGGGATACTGTAGCTGTATTATGAGATGGGTTGTGCTTATCATGTAACTGACCTGAAATCTTTGAAAAGTGTCATACATACTTCACAAACAGCTTCTGTGAGTACATATTGTCCCTTGTGTGGTCACGCACCTTTCTTCTCTTCTGTTTAGAAGCCTAGGCTTTTATAAAGAGTCTGTGTTTTCTTTTAAAAGTTGCTGTGATATGCCTTTGAGCATGTTTCATTTGCTATTTTGACTGGCTTGACTTTTCACTTCAACAATGCAGCTGAATTACAAGTCTTGCATTAATTTTAATTCATCCTTTTGATAACATTAATAACAAAGAAGTCAGTCTTATCAGGGGTAAGAATCAAGAAGGATTAAGAAGCTGAAGGATGTGTGACAGAATAGAGCACAAATCAGGTCTGCCAGATGGAAAATGAAATGATAAAGAGAGGAGTAGGAGGTGGCTCATGAAATAGAGAAGAATGAAATTGGTGAATTTTGTGGAAATTCACAAATTATCAGACTTGCCTTCCAACATCCCAACCTTTTCTTAGAGGCACTGTGAGTACACGCACTGCAGTTCTGGTATTGATTACACAGTGAAAGGTGGCTGTCCGCATTCCTGGACTGTGTGAAACTGGGAGCAGGTCACAAGTGGTTGCTATGGCGAGACCATGTGCGATGAGCCTGTGCTGGGCTTGGAATGCCTAAGTGTCCAGGGTTGCCTAGAGTGAAAGGAGGGGAGGTTCATGACCTAGCTCCAAGCCCTTTCCCACCCTTTCCACAGGGCAGTGGTGCTACAGATGAAGGAAAAGATGCTTCACCTCCCATCTGTCACCACACCCCCAGAATCCTTCTGCCTGTTCTCTGGAGATACATGCTGACCTTCTTGTCCTTGGCCACAAGGTGTGGCAGTGTGCAGACCAGCGGGGACATCCTGTTGGTCTGGCCACTCACAGCTCCGCATTCTACCTATCCTTCCCGTGTTCACCCAGGACTGGCCAGATGTCACGGGCCCGTCATTTGCCTATTGGCTGGCCTCTCGCCTTGCCCTCGACGGACAGAGGGCATAAAGGACCGAGGCGAGAGGGGGGGCTTGGCCAGTCTTGCTACGTTGTCCCTTACACATCTTGTAATCAGTGTTTCCCTCCGTGAGGGAGAATAAAGGACGCTGATATAACGCAACTAGTACGTCTGTCTTTACCTGCAAGCAGCAGCCACTGCCCGGCCCAGGATCGGAGCTCCCAAAGTAAGGAGCTACTGAGGGCTGGATTCGGTGGCCTGGAGGAGCCCATAGAGGAAACAGAAAAGCAACAACAAGGAGCTTATTTTAAGTGGCCTGGAAGAAATAGAAGAATTGACTGAAGTAGATGGGTATCATACAACTGAGGGCAAAGGCTAGCAATGAATTTCTAGGTGCTGTTCTGGCCATATTAACTTGAAATAGAGACTGAGTTATTAGCATGTTACTATTCATAAGGGAATTTTGAAAACACCTAAGGGCCGTTAGTGACTAGTCCCCAGTGAGTCAGTGAGGACTAGACACTCAACTCTCAGCTGCACCTCCCTTCTGCAGCACTTACAGGGCTGAGAGAAAGATAAATCAGAGAAGAGGTAGATTAAGGAGTGTTGCAGGACTGAATAGGAATAAGAAAGGAAGAACAGGGACAGCAGAACATACCCATATCTTTTGCTTAAAGGGCTATTATATTGACAGGGATTGGCAATCAGCAGTGGGAAGTATGGATGCAGGAAAGCACTTTTGTGTGCATATATGGATAGAAATAATTTTTTTAAGCAAAATAGTATTTCATGTAATTGCAGGTTTCATGTGTTGAAATCAGCTGTTGCTTCATTAGAGTGTTTGCAGTGTGGCTGGTCAATTTGCTGATATATATATAGAGAGGTGTATATATATATATGTGCTTGGGTGTCCAAGCAGCTTTTCTCTGACTTCTAGTGTTATGTTTAACATAGCACAATGGCTTTTGCTATAATACAGCTTTATCATATGTACTATTTCAGTCTGCCAAAATAAATGGGGATGTAAAGGAAAGAGAAGGACGGTGGCTGACTGAGTAATGTTCAAACTGTCAAATTTCGCATGAACAAATTAGTTGATCCTAATCTAGATGACATTGGGAAACCATCCAGGATTTTTTTATTATTATTATTTGAGGTTTTTGATATGACTTTTTATTGGAACCGAAACAACTGCTTCCTTGGCTCTGATTACATCCTTCCTCACCACAGAGTGCTTGGTAGGGCAAGGAGAGAGAAGTCTTATTCTTATGCATCCTGCCTGTGCATCAAGACAAAGAGTTTGGGGAACAGGAGAAGAAAAAAACTCTTCACTGAAGGCAGCCTGGGTGATATAGATGTGAGAATGCCTAAGCTTTGCAAGAAGGTTAGGCTAGAGCTGGGCCATTTCACCATACAACAACAGTCACAATTTTGTCATGATCCTTCTGAAACTGGGCCTTTCCTTTCCCATCTACTTGGAATAATTTTGTGCTCTTATTTTGTCCTTGAACCTCTTGGAATCAAACCCCTGACAACAAAGGCACAGAAGATAAGTTCTGATGTGAAAGACTTCTGTTGTTACGTGGGTGAGCTGTGCCGGTTTTCAATTGTCATGGGAAATCTCTGGATGTGCATATGATAGGCTTAAATGTGGTGCTTGGGAGAGCTCTTCAGAAGTCTGTTCTTCAAGTTTTATTCCTGTTCCAGTTCCAGCAGGCTGGTCCATCAGCTTGGCTTTCTGGTTGAAGAATGAACAATTAGTTACTTAAATACCTTTGGGTTACAGATTAAAAGTGAGGTTTGGCTAAGTATCAGTGGATGGTTGATGGATGCTGGGGAACTAAAAGGCGACAACCAGAGGGAAAAGAAAGAATCTCACGTCTTCTGTTCAGAAACAAAGACAGAGAAAAAAGAAAACCCTTAAAAGGGGAAAATTAAGAGTTACAGCACCTACATATTAGAGCTAATTGCCCGGACACTTTACGAAATTTGATTTCAGTGTGGGGGAACTTAATTTGCTCTTGGCAACAGGGTAGAATGCTTAATTCGACTTAACAAAAATACGTTTTTTGAAAGAGGAAACAAGACTGACAGAGTTTTGGCATGTCAACAAAAGGCAAGAATACAAAAAGAAAAGGATTAGTGAAAATGAAGATCAAGAAAGGATCAAAAATATATTGGCTAGAGTCCAGGAAACATTTGTTACATTTTATAAGCAAAGCTATTCTTCCAAAGTGTGTAGAACAGAGGAACTAGCTGATCTTTACCTAAAGCGATATTGGCCACCCTGTGTGCTAATGAACAGATGTCCCCACAGGAATCAGAAAAGCGTTGATCTCTGTACTGTAACTGAAATGGCATAAACTGCCAGGTCTACAAGCATTTTCCTAAATGGAAAATTCAGTAGGGACTTGGACATTTAGACTGATTTATAAGTAAACAACACTGCCCATATATTTAATATAACACAATAAAATGATTTTGCATTTAGTAAAAGCTTTCTTGTTTTTTACTTCTATTTTTTGCACATAAGGACTTGATCCACTCCATAAAATGGTCAGACAGCAGGTCTAAGAGAAGGAGAATAGTTTTTCCATGTGAAGCCCAAGTGCACTGTGGCAAAATCAGTGCCATAGGCCAGCAAGAAAGTCAAAATACAGATTCATTAAAAGATATCAGTCAAATCATCACAGGATGGATCCATCAGGAGGTTTCAAACGGAGAGACCCCTCATTTGCTAGTGGCCAATGTACATGTTGAATACTGATCTAGATCAGTCTTAGGTCTCGTCCAGAATGAATATTTTTACAGTCTACTCTTGCACTCCTAAGACCTGATTTTGTATCTGTCATCTTTTTCTAACAAACAACTTGTGGAAAATTTACTCTTAGCTGCTATTCCCAGGTGAGGATTGGTAACTAAATAAATAAGAATTCTGTGATGGAAGTCAAACAGATTAGCTCGATCCAAGCTCAGATTGGTTTAGTTAGTAGTTAGCCTCTTCAGTGTTGCCCTGAAAAGGGCCAGGAGTGTTCACAGAGTCAGCAATGATACGAACAACAAATAACCCCAAACCCCTTGGGTTTTTTATGTGGTTAATGACAGACACATACTGACTTATGCCTTGAACTAGAATAAAATCTCAGAGCAGAATTACTGGAAGAATTATATGACTATTAGTGTTGCCCATCCAAAATTTTCATATTACTTGTGTGTAATAAGATACAGAATGAACAGAGTAAAGAAATTCTTTCTGTGGTATAAACTAGGAAGGGTATAATTTATTTTATTCAAATAATTTCTCTGCAAAGCAGATTAAACTTGAATGACTTTCCAAAATTATTCAAAGCTATTGCAAAAGTGTATTATATCAATTTTCAAAAGTGTTGCCTGCAAAATTTGACTGAATACCTTGATACTGTTAGGATACACTTTTACCTTGTCTAAATTCAGATCATCTGGGGAAAAAACGTTTAGGACAGAAGACTGTGGGAACTGTCAAGAGGACTAGCAATTGTAGACCAGAGTCTTTCATTGCTAAACTGTGTTCACACAGACACTGCTGAATGTGTCAAATTACTTTAATTTAGCTAAACTCAAATGACCCACAACTGTCTCTTGCTGATATGGAAAAACCTTTTTTTTGTTGTTTTCAGTTTGTATTACCTCATTTGGAAAGGGATTCATGCTTGACTGGGAGGAACCTTCTCATACCTGACAGAAAGTTCAAGCTATTTTTATCTGAGCAATGATACTGGTGTAAGCGAGCTACTCAACCTTCCTGTGTAAGTAAGGCAGGAGTCACATCTCAAAGGCCATGTAAGTAACCAAGAGACATAATCTGGTGGCATTCCAGTGGTCTGCTAGCGCTAATTCTGTTCTCTTGGTCCAGTTCCTGGGAGATGACCATCACCACTAGAATCCCAAGTAATTTACAGTCTGAGATAGAGCAGTCAAGATTGATTCTCTGCACTAGAAATGGCCTTCCAAGATACGAGGAGCAGGAAATATAAGTAATCTTACCCACTAGAGCCCACTGGTATGGCTGTTTAGAGGCTTAAAAGGAAGAAGAAAACTAAATCACAAGTCTTTGATACGAAGTTACCCAAACCATTTATTCAAAAGAAAAAAAAGTTTTTGAGACAACTAGCGATTGTTATGATTGTTATCAAAGTTTTAAAAATGGCAGTGAATCATCACAAGTCACTTGCAGTGACTCATACTGTGGTCACAGTTTTCATATGTCAAACAGGTATTTTTCTCAAAGAATACCTTCTGGTGTTTCTTTGTTTATATTCAGTTATTCGGGATATTTCTTCATCTTTAGTCTTCTCCCGTGTGAGTCCATCCTGTGAACACATACACATCAGTCTGTCAGACTAGCTAATTGTGCAACACTGTGTTCTGTACCTCTTCTGGTTCAGCTATTGCAAGCTTTGGATAGTCAAAGAGAGCTCAACTCACCTTTGGATTACAGAGTGTAGGTACACAAGAAGAGCTCTCTTGCTGATTGCTATAGGATGGGTTGTGTGGGCTTCTGCCCAAGCACTGAGTGCAGATCCTCTGCCTCCTGTAATCTGGCCCTAATCCAGTGCCCACTGAAGCCCACTCATGTTTGACTTGACTGAGCTTTGGACCTGGAGACTCCTGTAGAGTGTAGCAGCCATACTGTTATTTGGCAATGCCCTCTATAACATTGTCAGGATGATTTTAGTTGTCTGCTCCAGCAGTGCTAAGACATTTCTAAGAAGAAGGATGCAGTTGTGCTCCAGACTTCCCTCCTAGCTCCTGCCTTTACTAACCACCTGTGCAATGGCAGTTCTTAGAGGTTCAACAGCAACTAGGTGGGTAGGATTTCATTTTCCTGTAATGCACTATTTAGTATGGTACCATGTTACTTCCTTCAGGATATATGCCTAAAACCACTTCACCCCATTTTCAATAACACCTGTGAATTATTCAGTAGAATTTTTTATTTTGACTGTACTCAGTCTCTGGGGAAGAGTCTTGCTGCTGATTTTAAAGATGGCTTTTCATTTGGCTTGTGTTTTAGTATTCTTTTCTGTATTGTATATAACGTGCCTACCTTTGGAATTTTTCATTTTTTTTTACCACTAGTGAAGAATTGTACCTAATAAATGTGATATATTAATGTTATTCCTTACAGACACATTTGGAAGATGTGAACATATATAATAAAAGGACCAGAGTTTCTCTGAATACTTCCTTAGAAATTGAAACCTTTTACAAAACCATTTGTTAAAGCTACAGTATAAATTTTTAAAGAAATTCATTATTGGTTAATTTTAATGGTGTTCATAGTATGGACTCATGGAGAAGAATAAAGACAAAGAAATATCCTGAACAACTGACTATAAACAAAGAAACACCAGAAGGTATTCTTTGAGAAAAATACCTGTTTGACATATGAAATCTCTGATCACAGGCAATGACTTCTTTTTACAGGAATTCATAGCTGGTTTGGTGATTTGGAGAGGAATATTCTTCACCAGTACAATACAGTCTTTTACATAGCAGGCGTGATCCTTTAAAAATGTTCAATTTAAAATCAATAAAATTAAATCTGTAATGCAGTTTTGCCAGTAGTTGCCCCCACACTTCTCCCTCCTGGCATTTTTTGAGAAATCAAGGGTTTGCCACAGGTGGAATAAGCATGTCTTGGAAACAATTCCTGGGGCACCACAGTATTTCAGCTGGGCAGAGGAGTCAGAAGCACAGGCTAATCTACAGCAGTGACCAGGCTGACTCCCATGGCCCTTGCTAATGCTAGTCTCGTTTACAGTTTTGTCCTTTGTTAACTCCCCAAAGCTTACACAGAGTAGCACTTGAAGAAGTGGCTGGACTTTAGGAAGCAGTCATTTTGAGACTCCTCTTCTGGTATGTTAGAACAAAACTGTGGAGACACATATGTAACAGTGTAGTCTATGGATGTGTTATCTCTGTTCTGTTGTTTGACAGGCTTTTGATCCTGTGATGACTCATTAAAAAAAAGAGTTGGCAGAGAAGCCACGATGGGCCATGTGCCCCACTGGTGATAGCAATGAAAAAACAATGTCTTGGACTAAAAATTTGTCCCAGCCTTTGTTTCAGAAGATACCTTTTGTTATCACTCTTTGCTTTGAAACACATATTCTTACAATTAATTATGCTCAATTTTGGTCTTGTACTAATACATTAAAATAGTTCTGGGACAGTTATTCTTTTTTAGTTGGATTTGAGATATTTGTCAGTAGTCTGGAGAAAATTGATAATGCTAATCAAACTGAAATGATAATCAAATTTTCTCTGTGCCTATAGTGCAAATGCTGTAATTGTACACTGTATTTGTTTATGCAAGTAAACATTTGAATGTTTAGAACTGATGCATATACATATGAACATATTCCTTAGCTATTTTGTACACATACTTAATTACATTTAAAGATGCATTTGGGGTATTTCTTCATGCATATGCTTATTGAATAGCTTACTGCATGCTGAATATTTCTGATTCCTATTGCAGGAAGGTTTTGTATTTGTAATTAATAGGTGGTTCTATAAGCAAAGGAATTGATGGCTTTCTACAGATTTGAATCTTTTGTGCCTTAACCATTTCGACCACATTTTGAGCCTTAACCATTTCAAGCCTGTCTCAACAATAATTTTTTCGTGGCTGACCTGGCAAGATTGATGTGCTCTGTGGTCAGCCAGTATTTGTAGGTTCACTGGACAACAAGGCAAATACTTATTGGAACTGCTGTGTTCTTCTTCCTCTTGATCTTCAGCAGTATTAGTGTACAATGGATTTCACTGAAGAGTTCAATTCCAAGAAGCACTTAGGATCATAATTATCTTTGAGATACTTGCCACATTTTGAAATGTCTAGAAACTGGCTAGTGAAATCAGAAGGTATGGGGCAGGAGACACACAAAGGAAGAGATAGGCCTCTGGATACAGTCAATCAAATGCTCATTACCATAGGAATCCAAGTTAAAAAAAGAAGAGAAAAATTTATGACATTTGACTAACAGTATCTGCTGTAACTTTTCAACAGCTCTAGGACAGAGTTTGTCCCGGATCTATGGTTACCCCGGAATCCATGTCTTGAAACTAAGTTCACTGAAAAAGCAACAACTAAAACAACAAAGTGTTGTATGGCTTTACTGTTGCACACAAAACCTTCCAAATAAAGAGCAGTAAATCAAAGGTTTTTTTCTACTTAGTCCTAGAGAAAGCCTGATGCAATAGAGTAGGGAAATCTTGCAATCACATGATGATATGGGCTATAAATACATTGTTCTCACACAGTGTTTCCTCTGATCTAGCCAGAATGACCTATAATTCTCTTTGCTTGGATTGTTTTTACCTTGAAAAAAAATTCCAAAATTTCTGATGCTTTTGTATCTCTTTGGCCTGATTTCAGTCTTTTTAAATTTTTTTTTCTTTTTTCTAGTATTCAAGGTCTCTTAGCACCTGTTGTGTGTCTCATTTCCCACACTTTGTGTCATCATGTGATAACACCAGCTGAAGGGCTGCTTCTAAAACAACAACCACAAAGGCAGACTGTGGTTTTGAGAAAGGCACATTTTGCAGAGGGTGACATCCAACACTATCATGATGCCACCTGCATCTATATTTGAAGTAGTCTCAAAAGTAATATGAATCATGTCTGACTTGTATAAGTGGCAGAGGTCCACTGTAGAAACTTGAAAAGAAAATTAGCTGCTTTTACAAAGAAGTTAGTTACGAGCAAGCAAAAAGCAGCTCATTTTAAGCACTGAAGTCAATTACCTCCATTAGGATAATTTGAGGCCCTAACCATACAATCATATACCATGACTCTTACTCCTTAGCTCTTTCTCAAATACAACAGCCCCAAACTCTGTAGCACATTCCCATCCTACCTTGTGATCCCAGAGCAGCTGTATGCACAGAAGGTCTTTTTGCTTGGAGCTGCCCCTTATTCAAGTACTGTGAACATCTTCTTTCCTAAGACCTCATTCCCTGCCTTCAGCCATATTGAGTGAAGAAGGAAGTGACACCTGCTGCCTACCTGAGAAGAAAACTCACCACCCTCATGGAAGAACTATGATTGGGCAGCAACAGTCAAAAACCCCCTCTTTCCTCCCCAAACAGCCAAACAAAACTAGGATAGTATCAGTAGATGTCTTTCAATGTTCAAGTACTTCAGCTTGAAGGGCTGGGTCTTTCACATCATTGCTTTCTCCTAGAGGATATGATAGTTTTTGAAAGAAAGGTACTGCCAAAAGACCCCCAACACATTAGAAATATTAAACCTCCCCCCTCCTCCAAAAACAAACAAAAAACCCCAAAAAACAAAAACCAAAAAACCCCGACCAAAACATGCATAGATGACTAATTAAAAAATACTTTCTGTTATTCCCCCCATGTGAATGGGAACAATGAATGGCCTCCTCTGCCCACCTTAACCTGTGAAGAAAATTCAATGCCATAAAAATTAACGCTATACTCACATTCATACTGAACAGTCACCTACATAGTAGGTCTTGATACGCTCCCCACACCTCACAGTTCAGAAATCATGTTGATTTTAAGACTTCAGAAGACAACTGTATGCAGTTGTGACCAGTTTGCCTCCTTCAGAATAACTCATCCTCTGGTAAAGGCTCAGGATTTTCAATTCTCAAAGTGCTCCTTTTTTATATTATTACAATTACAGCCATCCCACGATCAATTGCACTACTTGAGAATGTTTCCTCACAAGTTACTTTCCCTGGGATGGACAACACCTGTCCATTTCCTCAGCAGGAACAGTCAGCCCAGCTAGCTGTTAGTCAGCTTTTAAGGATAGCTACCACACCACATATTTACTTAGGAGAATAAACAGGAAACAAAATATGTGAGAATTGGGATGCAGGTTGAAAATGTAAGAGTACACATCTTGGAGATCCTGAGGCCCCCAGACTGTGGCGTATGAGCTGTGTATATTAGATATACAGTAGTCAAGACAAATAGATGGTAGGAGTGGAATATGTGGAGAGGGAGTGTTGCATAAATGACAGAGAAGCAAATTGTAGATGAAGAAACCTAAGAGAGCGGCTGCAAGCTTAGATAAAGGTCACTGAGTTTTTCTTACACATGCAAGTAAAACAGGGTCAGAGCTCATACTCATGCACCCTTTGCAGTTTCTGGTACTTCTACAGTTTTAGCACACTTTGATCCTTGACAACTAGCACTGCTACCCCGGAAAATGTGTGGGCATCACTAGAGTGGACAGCATGTTACACAAACCCTTCCCATTAGTTCTGAATAAAATAAATCTGGTTGGAGTGGGCTGGTGGGGATTTTTGGATCTCAGTTCAAGCTATGTCACGTGTTTGCTGGGTCAATGCACAGTTTCCAGTCTGGTTTACCTATAAATGTAGTCCAAAGGAGCTGTTGTAGAAAGGGAGGCAGAACAGAGCGGTCAGAGGTTGTTGGCTGCAGGCGTCGACCTTTTTTTATTGTCTTTCAAGCATTTACTCAAGAGATCAGGATAAAAAGGTACATCTAAAAGCCATGTATCAATTAAAATAAGAACTACTTCAGATAGTTTATGTAGGAGACCAGATTATGTGCTAACATTAGACACTTCTTGGTTTATAATCTGTAAAATGATCAGAATTCCTGGACAAGACAGAAAAGAATGTTTGTCAGAAAGGAACAATAAACTCACAGAGAAACCAAGAAAGTAATTCGTGTAAAGATGAAACCTGTCTCAAGGTTAAAGGTAGTTCCATTATTGCTGAATGCCAGAGCTAAGTTGTAAATCAGCAGGAACTTCTCTGTGGGTTATAAATGAAGATAAAGTATTGTCTTCCAGCTCTCACTGCTGATACCAGGAAAAGCCTTACAGTCTTCACTGGCTGTTAAAAGAAGCATAATGAAGTGCAGTATTTCTAGTTAAACAAATTACACATGTTATTCTTGGTAATTACTCATTGTCTTTTGCACACAGACTGGAGTTTTCATTCAACTTTTTGTAAATGTTTTTTGCTTTTGCAGAGATCAATGTTTCATTTTGTGATTTTTCAAGGGGAGACATTTTGATTTTTCAGGATCAGGTTGTTTTTGAGAGCAGAGATGGAAATACTGAAATCAACTCATTTTTCTTTCTTAGTGGGAGGCCCACAGGAAAGAGTAAAAACAAGTTTCCTCAGTCCAGACAAGTTTAGCAAGATAGTGTGAGCTGAGAGTTGAGACATATACACTGGTCATCGGCAGGCCATGTATTTCATGAGCATAGAGCCCTTATTGTTGATGGTGTACAATTCCCCCAGCAATTGTCACACTAATATTGCATAACAAACCACTTCGTGCTCAGTAGAAAAAATTTACACTAATGAATGGGGGTTCTCTTTGAGAAATAATGTTATGTGAATTCTCATGTCCATGAATCAAATAATTGTGGCAGTGACCCAGTCA
>VZTJ01000494.1:87778-156112 GCA_013397795.1 Orthonyx spaldingii | reverse complement strand
GTGGCCAGCACACTACCACATAACACATCTCTGCAGCAGTGGGTTATTTCTGTCTTTGAAGGTATGCAGAAACTATTTCTTCTCTTTAGAGTCCTTTTTAATTTTTCTAGTTTCCACATTTCCTTATGCTCAAACTAACACTCAACCAAATATCAGCCTGAACCATCTCAAGCTAGCTTTCCACAGCTTGCTACACAATGCAAAAAATGACTGTTTTCCCTTGTGGAATCACAGAGTGGCCAAATTTCACTCACAATAGTTGAATAAAAGTAAAAGAACCAAAATTATATGTTATTTGAAAAAAACCCCAAAATTATATGTGTTGCTGTTTACAGACATATAAATAGTTCTGTAAGAAGCTCACTTGTACTGATAAATTGTTGAGCTTCCTAGGTTATCTTGTTTGACTGTGTACATTATTTGTGGATATCAGTAAACTATTTTCATAGAAAAAGTAATTTACTTGTATCTGTTACGTCAATACTTCATCTATGATAATCACCTCATTTAACAGTGCTGCTTGCCCTTTCCAGGTGACTGGAATATTGACAATAAAATGAAGTAGGGTATTTTAGCTATATTTATACAACTATGAGCATTCTGAGACTTGACAGTTTCATAAATATCCAATGTAAAATATCATTTTTTTAACAGCATTGGCAGAGAACCACATAGCCAAAATCTGTCAGACTTTTCTGTCTCTAATCAACAAAGCCAAAAAATATGTACATCAATTTAAGTAAAAAAAAAAAAAAAGTTGCAAAGTGTTGTTAGTAAAATCTCTTTTTGTGTCTTTGTTTAAGTTATGTGCTTCACTTGAGCATAGTCTTTACACTAAACTGATGTTCCCTTTTTCAGTCTCCAGACTGAAAAAGGCCAAAAGATTTGATATAATTTTTTTCAATGTTGACACCTGTCCTGCCACTATAAATTGAACCATGGCTTCAGTTCCCCAGAACTACAAATATCTCCCAGTGTTTTCTGGTTTTGATTTTTTTTTTATTGTTTGTGATTTGCTGTGTTATTTTTTGGGTTGTGTTGGGGTTTGTGGGGTTTTCTGTTTGATTTGGGTTTTTTTATTGTTTTTGTTTTCTAAGGGAGTGGCTAGATTTCACTTAAATAAAACACAATAAATAATGATGAATAGTAGACAGAAATGGTCGAAAACCTTACTGGCATTCTAATGTGCTGAACATAGTACTCAAACACTCTAACAGCTTTCCCTGGTTTGCTTTGCATGTGTAGCTAGTTTCAGAATGTTGAAATTCAAACAGCAGGCAATTAGGAAAGCTAAACATCTTATGTCACAGTCTGATAATATTGCCTTTTATTCCAGCATTTGTTAAAGGTTGAGAAAATGATATATTACCTTTTGTGTTCTTCTGAATCATAATTTAAATGAAGTATATAGTGTACATCGTACATGCATGTCAACAGGCTATATAATGATCATCCATTTTTTTTCTAGTATCTGGTTCAAATATAAGCACAACATTAAATTATATATTTAAATGTAAATTTCTTCACTCTTCTAACCATGCTTGTCAAGTGGTATAACAAGTTATGCTTAAAATCAAGTACTCTGTCCCTGTTTCTCTTAGTGGAGTTTGGTGCTCAGACATTTATGTAGGGAAGATTTGAGAGTAAGAATGATGACTTCCAATGTGCTCCTTTGGCAATGAATTAAGGCAGATTTAATGAAAGTCTCTGTTCCATTTGTCTACCTGTCATGTTGAACTACTATTTTTTCTTGATGTCTACAAACTTGAGAATTTTGGAGAATGTTCTTCAGTTTAACAATTTTAAGCAAACAAGCAAACAAAAATCCAATCCCATATTCCTTGGATGAAATTTGTAAAAGTGATGGTGTGGATTATGAATTCTAAAAGGTTGCTTTTTATCCCTACTACATTAGATATTTTAGAATTTCTACTATTTTTCCTGCTAGCATGACTTCTTGGAAGTTGCAAATGTGAAAAATTTGTGTCACAAATATTATGGCTTTTTCGTGTAACGAAGACTATTGGAAGGAAACACATATCAGTAGGTGTTTGTAGTTGAACAATCAGGTAACTTTTTCTTTTCCCTTATTTAATGTATACAGATTAATCAAAACATTCACTTCAAAAACACTTAATACAATAATGCTTTAGAATATTTTAGTTTTCAACACATTCAATAAGAAATAGAAGTACAGAATGTGCAAAAACTGCAGGTCTAATTCTGAAATCAAGTTACAATGAAATTAAAAGAACCTATGTCAATGGGAAAACAAGTAAAATTTTACATCACAGAAACAGCAAAAAAGACCAGGCTGTATAATTACCAAACTTTTAGATGATTACCATGATGCATCTCTCTGTCACATGCTATTATTTACATCATCCTCATCTAATACGATGTAGTATATATCATAGTGAAATGGCTTTCACACCTGTTATTAACCCAAAAAATGAAGTCTGTAGCAACAGCAGTCTATGTATCTTCTATGTGCATTGTTTCTATGAAATAAGTGTTAAAAAAGTATATTAGTATCATTAATATATATTGATTTCAACCGTAACAGTAGACTAATGGTGAGCTCTTCTGAAAATGTCATGTATTTTCATCACTGCTTACACATTTCATGGTGGATTACAGTATATTCATTCAGCATGAATGAATTTTACAGGTCTGATTTGAAAACTTCTAAATACAATGGGTGACAAGAGAAGTGTACAGAAAGCTTTTTGTCATCTAAATTAAAAACATTTTTTATCAAAGAGTAAATTAATATCCTAATAGATTGTGCTAGTTAGTATTTATAAGCAAGGTGTAGACATGTATGATTATTATACTTGTAGATATATGACTGATGATGAAAATCTTTCCTAGTCTCTCACACTGATCAAAAGGATTGGTTTAATGTGTATCTGCTCTATAAAGTCTAAAATATTTGTAGCCATTACATGCAAAAATGTGAAGATTAATCTGTGGACAAACAGGAAAGATTAGAATTACTTATTACAATTTCAATCTGCTACTACAGAAATTATATTTCCTATATGTTCCATAAAGCAGTTTTTAATAAGTGGTTGGGAAAATACATTTCAAGGTATTCTACTTTGATTTATTATATTTAATGCTCGTTTATGTAGCACATAAATTCTCCAGAAGATTAAAATTGATAAAACCTGTAGCCAGGAACCAGCTATGAAGTGTAGGCATTAAACAGATTCTTAGATTAGCAAATATATACAGGCCTATGCCCTTAACAAATATTTTACATACTGAAGAAAACTTAGAAACCTAAACCAAGAGGAATTTGATGAATGTTCTTGAAATGAATTAAATTTATCATTAGTGAAGTGTCATTACTTTTACTAGCATAGATTTCCCAACTCTTTATGCATGATTCTTTCCCTAAGAAAAAGGGCAAAACACATAATGAATTCTGATATGGAGCTGCTTGTGTCTGTGCTCAACCAAATTGAAAAGAAAAGAAAACCATCCGGTTTTTAAGATGGTTTTATCAGACTAGTTGTAGAGGGAACACTTTGAGATCACCCAGTACATTTAAATCTAAGGAAATGCAAAGATACTCTTGATTATTCGATATTATATGTTGCTCTGTCCCATTATGTAAAAGCCTTTGCTTTGCCTCTTGTCAGTTTCAACAAGCAAAGTGTAATGCTCAGAAGGATAACATGATTTTTAGGAGAAAATTAATAGGAGAATAAACTGAATTTAGTTTCATGATAGTATACTATAAGAACAATTTTTGTTTTATTCAAAAGTTCCACCTTCTGAAATAGATCTGTTTGTCTTTACAGGTGGAAAACAGAAAACTTTTAAGTGGGCTTTATACTATGTAGAAAATCATTCCAGCAGCAGCTCTGTGGGCAGGCTTAGAAGCATTTCCATTATAAATTTCTGCTCTCCAGGATTTATAACCTAGCTGTAAAATTCACTCCAGACTGGAACTAGGTATGAAAATTCTTACGATCAAGTATTGTATTTTTAGCATACTTACATAGGAAAAATACTTCAAAGAGAAATTGCAAGGCACTAAAAAAATTGTGATACTTCTTCATAAAGTTAACTCAAGTCCAGTTTAACAGGGTAGAAACTGCACCCCAAAACCTTAAAAATACTTGAAAATTAAATTAAGAACAATGTTTACAGAAGGGAAGATGTGAAAGCTCTAAACCTTCTGTTTGTGCAGCAACTCTATAATAGCACAAATTATAGAGTAAATTTTTTAATGCATTGTGCTGATGATCTGTAACTCAAAAACAACAGTGTCTAGCATTCACTTTAGAGCAAAGCAGTAGTTAGGAATGTGAATCTGAGAGCAAGGAGTGAAAAGTGAAAGAAGGGAAGACAGAAAAGAAGCAGCCTTGTTTGAAAAGGTCTCTTTAGGATTTGTTCAAAGAACATCTTCATTGCCAAGATCACTTGTCATGAATCTTGGACCCAAGATACCAGGGTAAAACAATGTTGGAAGGAACACTTCCCCTCAGTCAAGGACGATTGGGTTAGAGGACACCTAGAGAGACTTGACATCCACAAATTGAAGAGCCCTGAGCACCAAGAGAGCTGGTGGACACATCCAAGAGCACCAAGAGAGCTGATGGAAACCATAAAGAGGTGGTTCATAATCCTCTTTGGAAGGTCGTGAGGATCAGGAGTGATGCCTGAGGACTGGAAGGTAGCAAATGTCACCCTGAAGGCAAGGAGGACCCAGGGAACTACCAGCCAGTCATTCTCACCTCAATCCCTGAAAAGGTGGTAGAGCAACTCATTCTGGAGGCCGTCTTTATCCACATGGATGACAAGAAGGTGATCAGGACTAGTCAGCATGGATATATTAAAGGTAAATCATGCATGACCAACATGATGGCCTTCTATGATGAAACAACTACCTGGATGGATGAGCAGGGAAAAGTGGATATTGTCTACCTTGACTTCAGCAAGTCTTTCGACACTGTCTCTCACAACAATAGATAAAGTCAGGTAGTGTGGACTGGATGAGTGGGCAGTTAGGAGGATTGGGAACTGCCTGAATGGCAGATCCCAAGAGGTCACAATGAGCAGCATTGGGTCTAGTTGGAGACATGTCACTAAAGGTGTCACCCAAGGCTCAATACTGGGCCCATTGTTCATCAATGACTTTGATGAAGGGGCAGACGCCTCCTCAGCACATTCACTGATAACACAAAGCTGGGAAGAGAAGCTGATACCCCAGAGCGCTGTGCAGCCCTTCAGAAGAACCTCAACACACTGGAGAGTTGGGCAGAGAAGAATCATCTGAAATTCAACAAAGACAAAAGGAGGGTCCTACACCTGGGGAAGAATAGCCCCATGCACCAGCACAGGCTGGAAAACAGCTGCTGGAAAACAGCTCTGCGGAGAAGGACCTGGCTGTCCTGGTGGAAAACAAGCTGTCCATGAGCCAGCATTGCCCTTGTAGCCAAGAAGGACAATGGTGTCCTGAGCTGAATTGGGAAGAGCATTGCCAGAAGGTTGAGGGAGGTGTTCCTGCCCCTCTACTCAGCCCCGGTGAGGCCACACCTGGAGTGTTGTGTCCAGCTCTGGGCTCTGTAGCAGAGGGGAAAAAAGACACATGGACCTCCTTGTACCTCCGAAGAAGATTGTTTATTGTAACAAACCAAGCCTTTTTTTTCTCTAAACTCAAGCAAACTTAAGAGAACTTAACTGAACCCTAACCAAAACAAGCACTCATTGGCTGCCTGCCACTGCGGTGTCGCTGTTCACACATCCCTTTATCCAATCAGCTCTCTGTTCATACGGTGTTCACACGTCTCCCCAACCAATCATTGCCTCACTATCGAAGGAGGGTGATGAAGCTGGAGAAGGGCTGGGAACACAAGACCTATGAGGAACAGCTGAGGGAGCTGGGGTTGTTTAACCTGGAGAAAAGGAGACTCAGAGGTGACCTTATCACTCTCTACCACTGGCCAAAAGGTGGTTGTAGTCAGGTGGAGGTTGGTCTCTTTTCCCAGGCCACTACTGACAGAACAAGAGGATACAGTCTCAAGCTGTACCAAGGGAAATTTAGGTTGGATATTAGGAAAAAAAATTTTACTGAAAGAGTGATAAAGTACTGGAATCGTCTGCCTGGGGAGGTGGTGGAGTCACCATCCCTGCATGTGTTTAAAGAAAGATTGGATGTGGCACTCAGTGCCATGGTTTAGTTGAGGAAGTGTTAGGGCATGGGTTGGACTCCATGACCTTAAAGGTCTCTTCCAACCTAGCGATTCTGTGATTCTGTGATTCTGTGACTCTCAACCGACTCTCCGGCCATGTGACCCACAGCTGAGCCCTTCTCAGAGTGCTTCTTGGCGAACGGAATTTAACAAATTCAACAAATTTAACAAAGGTATTCTTATTTCCCACAGGGCTCCTCTACAAGAGAGACATGGAGCTCCTGGAGCAGGTCATCAGGAGGAGAGGGGGGGCAACAAAGATAGTTGCCCCTATGAGGAAAGGCTGAGGGACCAGGGCCTATTCAACCTTGAGAAGAGATGACTGAGAGGCAACCTCATGTATATCTGAAAGCAGGGTGTCAAGAGGATGTAGCCTGGCTTTTCTCGGTGGTGCCAAGCAACAGGGCAAGAGGCAATGGGCAGAAACTGATCCACAGGAAGTACCACCTGAACATGAGTGAGAACTTCTTTACTGTGTGGGTATCCAAGCACTGGAACAAGTTTCCCAGAGATGTTGTGGAGCCTCACCCACCAGAGATATTCAAGAACCATCTGGACACAATCCTGTGCAAATGCTCTAGGGTAAGAGCTTTCAGCAGGGAGGTTGGACCAGGTGATCCATTGTGGTCCCTTCCAACCTCACCCATTCTGTGATTCTGTGATTCTGCAATATTGTCTTTCATTGTTCGATATGGTCACAGCAGAAGCTGGAACAACTTCCACCTTTGCATGACTGTAGCTACGTTCTTTTTATGATGACTCTTGTGTTGTATGATGAGGCACTTAGAATCCAAGATCCTTGAAGGTTGCATATTAGGTTAGAAACCTGAGCTTAAACCCAAGCTTAAATAAGAATTAAATTTCATACCCTAGGCACATTTCTAATAATTCTAATAATAAGGATCATGATTTTCATGTGGTTTTTTTTCATTTATGTCAATTATTTGTCTTCATAAGTAGGACTCCTCTCTTATAAGTCAAAAAATCTTTATCACTTTCCTGACTTATTTTGAGTTCTGTTATGTTTATAGATTTGCCATCTCCCAGTCACAGACAGTAGGTCATTATTTGAACTATTGACTTTTTCTTAATTTTACTTCATTCTAAATATCTTTCCTGTTTAGAGACACTGAACCAAAACAACTACCAGCTTATTAAAATCCCTTATTTTAAATACAGGACTTTTGAAATTTGAAGAGAAGTTGTAATTGTTTCTTCTAAAACCAAATAAAATTTCTTCTTATATTTTTTTAGCAACATTTAGTAGATTAATTCTCATATCAAGCCACCTGGACGAGTGATTTCATTATAAAATTGCACTGGTATTATGTTAATGTCTATCACAGTTTAAAATCAAATACTAATGTCTTTTCATCTCATCACCAATGGCTGACACTTGTAAAGAAGAAAGGGTTCTGATAGATCATATTTGCAGCCCAAATTCATTATCTAGATCTAATAAGACATCCACCTGAAGCTTGGAGAATTAATAGGAAGCAAACCTAAATGTTTTCGATTCTCAAATGTGTTTTCCTCCATTACAGAAATTTATGGGAAAAGAATTCATGTCTTTTATTATTTCATTTTCTAGTTCATATACTTCACGAATATTAAAAATGGTTTTCCTTGTAGACAGAAATTAACTAAAACCTTACACATAAACTTAGTGTAAAAGATACTGGATAGCACAGCAAAATAAGAACTTCCAACTTCAGTAAATTAAAGGCAAAATTTCAAATTTTTGGCATCATATGACTAAATATTAGTTTCTAAACTAGTGTAATAGTCTAAGGAGTAGCTTATAATTTATTTGATTTAGGGGTGCATTTAATTCATGCTGCAACTGAACCTTGATCTTGAATGAACTGTCAGATATATTTATGGTCAGTGGCATTTTGACCCTTCTGTACAAGTTCGCATCATATTTTCTGAAGCAAGCAGCTGATGCTACTCACGTAAGATTTAAGCAATGTCATAAAAAGACATATTGAACAATTACTGCATCATTAATGCAAAAAGATGTCTACATAAAAAGAAAAGCAAAAAGAAAAGCCTTTTAAAAAAGAAGCAAAAAACTGAAACTCATTTTAGGATCTTAAGTTATCTCTGAACAAAAAGAGAGAAATACTGATACCATGACAGCACAGATAATATTTCTGCTTTGCAGATTTATTTTTATATGCTACGAATCAACTACACTGAGAGCAAATTCAAAAAACAAAGTAAAAGTTGGCAATGAGAGTTTTTCACCAACTTGGCTGAAGTATACCTATCCACAAAGCATGTAACTTCGAAAATTTTTCAAACTGTAAGTCTCCTGAGCTTTTCCAAAAGAGGATTGCGAGCTGCAGCCAGTGTTACAGGAAATGTCAGCTGCCTTTCTGAAAGGCTAGCAATCAATAAAAAGGGCATTTTGTTCATCTAAAAACCCCAAAACATGACTTTATCATAGCTCATTCTTGGTTTAAGCAAAGTAAATAATGTATCATTTTAACGTAATTAATTTATTGTAATTTCTGCTGGGTTACCTTGCAAGAAAAGGAAATGCATGGAAATGCCTTTCTGCTTGTGCTCACAATGAGGCATGAAAGTTAGTTAGAGGAAACTAAGTGATAAGTGATGAGATTGTGTGCAGTTTACTTCAGCAGGGATTGTAGCTCAATGTAGGAGTTTTGAAGATATTAAGGTTTCAGATATTTCTCTAGTCATTTTTCTCCAAAACAATGACAAAAACCCAGTAAGAAAGCAGAAGGAAGAAAAATGATCATTCTCAGATCCCGTATTAACACACTGTGTTTTAAACAAGTAGAAGCAAGCCTATGAAATGAGCATAGTGGGGGTGCTTTGTGTCTGTTTATTTGCTCTTCTCCTGTTTTAATTATCTCTCAAGAGACATAGGCAATAAATACTGTCTGTGATGAGAACATTTTATCACACCATTGAAAGAAAGTTATCTCCCCAGGGACAGTCCTTGCCTTGTGGGTATTTATGGATATGGTGATAATGCCACTTCCAGCAAAATTACAATTAATTATGTATCATTCTTTGTTATTCTAAAAAGACCAGGGAGACTAAGATTTACACGATTATATATTTGCAAAGGCAGTTTTCTCTGCCTCCTCTAACACTAACATGCAGGGAACGTTATGATGTCACAAACCATAAAGGCAATAAAATTTACAGGTCAGGAAAAATACACTTTATAATTTATGCTTTGCTACTAACGTAAAATGTGCACCTGAAATTTTCCATTCAGAAAAACATCCTTATTTAGAAAAGCTAGTCCAACAAGTGCCTTAGTTCTGCACAACACCATGAGGCTAATGCTCATGCTAACAGGGTTCCCTGAGCTGGAGACAGTGCTCAGCTTCAGTGTAACAGGCCAGGTGCATTTCATAGTGACTTGTCCTTTCTTTTAATAGATTTACTACAAAGCCTAGCAGATTGGAAAATAGTATTTATTGGAAATATTTCTCCTTTTTTCTTCCTTTGAATGTTTTAAATACTTGATTTAAAACTTGTGGAAGTCAGTGGGAGCATAGAGTGGATAAGTTATCAAGGAAGATTTGTAAATGTTAAATACTTTGGACTCTTACAGTATTTGGTCATCATCAATATCTCTGAAAAGTATTCAGATTGATCCAGGCATGATCTCTGAATATTATCAGAGCCACTGTTTGTAAGTATAAATGCAAGCACCTACTAACACTCCCTGGTTTATGTACAAACACTCCAGCGTACATCAAATGCAGCCCTGGTAGTTTGCACACACAGGCATAGCTCCTCTAACCATGAGAGGTAACAGCCCAAGTTGGGGAATGGCCAAGTCGGGAGCCCTGCTCACAGGCTGGGAGCATTCCCAGCGTGCCGCACAAGCCTCTGCACTCCCCAGAACGCTTTCATCTTCCTTCACCTCAGGCTCCAGATGTGGGAGGCAGCAAGGTGATGGGAGTTCAAAGCAGCAGCCCGTGAAACAGGCTCATCCCGCCCCTTCCAAGGGGGAGGCTCCGCCCGGCAGTGAGGCCGTTCCGTCCGTGCAGCAGCGCGGTGCGGGGCCAGGTGCAGCTGGCAGCCCACTGCGAGCCCCACCAAGACAAGCTGCGTCTGGTACTGGAGACGGTGCACAGGCTGCGAGATCAAAGGGTGCGAGGTGTGGCGGCCGCTCCTGGCTCTGAGCCCTGTCTGCTGCAGCTGCCTGTTGCCACAAGGCAAAACGGGCTGTGCAGCTCATAGCTGTGTTTGCTTTGGGGAAAATAGGAGTCTTCAGTGCCCCTGCACTTGGGATCCCGTACACACCAGGGGTAAAGGACTGGGAATCGAAAGGAGGCAATGTAAGGACAAGAATCACAGACTTGGGAGGTGGACGGTGCCAGAGGAAGACCTGAGGAGCTGCATCCCTGCATATCTCCTTGCATGGTGGTGTGGGAAGTACACTGCAAGGTGGCATGAAACTCACTGGATTTGGATGTCCAGCCAATCTAGTTATTAGAGATGGGAAATGCTAAAAAGAGTTTTAGAAATCTGAGCCAAATGCCTGATTGCTACTTGAATGACGCTTTATCATCCTGAGTGGAACACAAATTACTGCTGCTCTTTCCTTGCTGGAACATATTTCATTACTTTATTTGGCCTCTGTTTTTTGGTAAACATAAGCTACTCTTGTGTTAAAAGCAAGGTAAATCTCAGAAAGGTTTATCTTGTTCAGGTAAGAAAGTTCAATATTTGCTGTCAACAGAAGAAATGGATTTTGAAATCTCTTGAAACTCCAGTTTCTTCACAACACGCAGCTTGCAAAGAACAATAATGAATGTACTGGAGCTTTCAAAATGTGGAATTAAAGTTTTTTTGTAGTAAAGATGGCTTGAGTGGAAATTTTTTTCTCTATTTTTACCTTTTCAGTCTGTTCAATTGTAGAAACCCTGTTTACACCACTTCATAACAACAGTGAGCATTTGAAAGAGAAATGAGATTTTGGTGAAAAAAATAAAAAAGATAACACTGAACCATGAAAAAATATTTAAGCATTTCAGAAATTTCTATTAGAAACAAGATTGAATGTACACAAGACAAAGTGTGTCTTCTCTGGATGTAAAAACTAAGCAATTAAAAAAAAGAGGAAGCTAAAAACCTTCCCATACAGCTTTCAAAAGCACAAAAAACACCCCAGGTTTCATAAACAAATAAATAAATACAACTTCTGCAGTGTTAAAACAGACAGAAGGCTTATGCATCAGGATGAAAAAGTGAAGACATTTAAAACTGGGGCTTTTCTCAGACAATACTTTTTTTTCTGTTTTCCCTCTCTCTCATTCTCTCTCTCTATTTTTTTTTTTTTAATAAATGCTATTACTTTGAAACTCTCCTGGCATTTTGCAAGCAATAAAAAAGGCAAACAGTGTTCTTTTCTGTAAATTGCTCCTGTCTAGCCCTCTGCGTTCTTGCTTAAATGGAATATGTAACTACTTCTATTCTGCTTCTTTTGAGTTTGATAATTGTTACATTTGCAGGCAAATAAAGTCACAGAAATTTCCATAAAGGCAAAGGACTAGTGCTACACAAAGTATGCTTCAGACATTTTCCTTTCAATTCATATTTTATCCTGTTCCTTTTAGAAAACATTAAACTCTCAGACTGACTAAAAAGCAATATGGATCTTCCTCTGATTTTGTTAAGATTAGTAATGTGTTTTTCTCTAATTAATCACAGAAACCACTTAATATTGGGGCTACTGATATTTTCTTTAGACAGTATCCTGACCTATTTTACAAAAAATTATATCTAAGTTATGAACCAATCCCATTGGTAATAATCCTTCTGGTCTTTTAACAACAACAAGTAGACTGACTCAAAAATAACCATATTCATTATTTTTCAAGAAAAATGTTTGAAAGGGTTCTTTATGATTTGAACTTGTCAGTATAAATGCTTGCTTTCTTCAAGCAATGTGATAATGACAGTTTTCAAAAGGAGTCTTTTTAAGTTCCAGTACAATTTATCCCAGGAGATACCATTCAGTTGTCTGACATCACAAGTGTCTTAGTTAGATAACTCCAAAGAATTTATCTTACTCTCTCCCTCCATTGAACGGGCTCTTAATCAAGCAAATATCTAGGCTGATCACTTGCCCCTTGCACCAGGTTGCTTTTCACCAACTCTATGTTTCTGGTGGTAACACACATAGCCAGCTTTTTGTCATCCCTGCCTCCGCTCCTAGAAATGCAAACAATTTTCTGTTTTATTCCCCTGAAAGAGAATTAATTAAAAATTGTACTTTCAGAATTTTCATCTTTTGTCTTTCTTCAAACACAAGTTACCAGTAAAAGAGGAAATAGGAATTTTGTGCACAGTGTTGCCAGTTTTTGCAGAGCTCTAGTAAATATGCTGCTGTCACCTAGCAATTTTACTTTTTTCACTTTTCATATTAGAATGCCAACAAGTGGAAGGTGGTATACTATCAGCCAGCTATCCTTGAAATAAATCTGCAAGAAATACCTCATGAAACTGACTTAATTCTGTCTCCACGAAAATATCTCAAAAAAGAAGTTTGCTGCAATAAGGCAGTGATTTCCAGCTGGTGTTTCAGGTGTGCTTGTGGGTCTGAACTCTGTGTTCCTGAAGGGATTTTCCGGAGCATAGGGTTCATTTGGGCTCAGCTTCAGAAAAGCATTTAAGGAGTGCTGAAGCACATCACTAAGTGACAAGCACCAAAACACAGAAGCAAATGTGGAGACATTAAATATATATTTAAACTGAAATGTGTTATACTTAACTGTAAGGGGTTTACGGCTGGAACTGTAAGGATCCTAGCGGATTCAGTCATTGCTTCTGAATTTGATCAGTTGCTGAATCAAAAACTCCACACTTTGTCAAATCAAATGAACCTGTGGCTATGTCTGTACTTTATCACAGAAGCAGACTAGAAATTTACTATTTAAAGGAATCTCTGAACAACTGCCATTGCTTACCTTGTAAGAAAAGGAATGTTCTTCTTCTAGAAATAAATCATTCTATAAAAATAATTTCTCATATTGTTTGTATATCTGTTTGTTTTTACTTTGCAATCACAAGGAAAAATTTTACAAAACAGACAAAAAATAATAGAAGCTTTACCTTCCTACTTTAGCATAGAGATGCAACTATTCAACATCTGATCAACCTTAGCATGCAATTATAATAAGATACACTGGTACTTTGCAGCTAGATGTAATACATACAAGCAAGCATGAAGTCTGAAAGGACATAGAACCAAGTGGAAAGAAGGGGAGGAGAAAAATGGTCTAGATGAGACAAATATATTTGGTATCCTTCCTCAGCTGGCTGAAAAGATGTAACTTAGATTATTTGAAACTCTTTTAGTTACACAATGTGTACTTACACCTACAGGCCTCAAAATATTCTATAATTTAAATTAATTTATGTGTATGTATATGCACCTAAAATACACTTAAAAGTATAATTTGAACATTTGTTGTAATTCACAGTGCTCCCTAAATTAAGATCTCTGCTCCTGCTCTTCCTTTCAAGTACTTTTAGTCTGTCAGGGTCTGGTTTTGTGAGCAAACCCCCATCATTACAGAATGATTGCTTGATTACTTTAAATGCTTCATTACTTTCTAAGTATTTTAGACCTTATTATCTTTCTACTAATTTAGAAAGTAAGACCTGAATCAAATGACATTGACATTAAATTCCCAGGAGTGGTTATTTCAACTGAATTTGAATTTTAACTCCTATAAAAGACTTTTTATTTTAATATCTTTTGTTTGGGACTTTTTAATGTCAGTGCTGCTGATAGAGTTGGCCTCTAAAATAACTTTTTTCGAAAGAGAAATAATTCCAAGAAATTTTCCTTGTCTTACATCCCCTCTCACCATCCCCTCTTACAGCCTAACTCTGTAATAGCAAAGGTTTTGTTTGTTAATTCTTCAGCATCTACTAATGCTTGTGTGAGTTCACGACAACCCGAAATGTACAAACATCGGAAAATATGACAGTTCCTGAATGAGTGTATGGTTTGAACACAAGATTTTATGAGGGCAGACTATCAAGAATGAGGTAAATCCTTTAAGAATATTGTTTACATGATTAGCAGAAGGTGCACAACTGTCAAATTTATTAAATATGTCATGATTTTAAGAAGGGATTTGAGTGAAGGGAAGGAGATAAAAGTTTGCACATATTTATATACTGCATCTCCATGGGGATCAGCATAACAAAGCAAAAAATGTATTTGAAAATCTGTGAAATGTTTGAGAGTGGTTGAAATCTCAAGTCATTCAGCAACAAGTCAGCCTTTACAAGTTGAATGACAGGAAATAGTTAAGATAGTTATCAGAATCAATGAGACTGAATTTGAGTAGTTTTATGCTCAACGTGATAAAAGAGCAGGAGCCAGTGGAGAGATGTTCACACACACTAATAAAATGTTCACAGCAATAAATGAAGAAAATAATTGCAGCAGCTTCTTGCAAAACCAACAGAGCCCTCCCATTCATGGGGGAGTATCAGCACAGGCCAGAGTAACTATGTTATATCACAGCCATTTGAATTAATCTAGCCTCAAGAATTGATTAATACATCAGACCTAGGAGAGTGACAATACTTTGGTGAGTGTATGATATCTAATTAAACAGTATGTGCGAGAACAGCACTTCTGTCTTCCTGGTGTTGAAAGTTAATTTCTGTGCATGCTGTTTCTTTCAGGTATCATTTAGTAAGGCATGACCTGCTTGGCCCAGTATGGATCTATTTTACGAATGTGTTAAGGTGAGGAGGTCTTAACCACAGTATTGTACAATACTGTCCTGAAAGGGAACCTTACACCTTCCAACTTCAGCTGTTTCATCCTTACATGAAGTGTATGATCAGGATTTAATTTCAATAGTGGGTTAATATAGAACAAAATCTTACCTAAATGTGTTTCTTATTCCCAGACTTTTTAGCAGGGTTCCCTGTTGGTTGATACGTGAAGGTTAACTTCCAAAATAGGAAATAAAAAATGTCCAATTATTTTATAAGCAAAAATGGGTGCTCTACATCTAATATTTGCTGTTTTCATTTCAAGTTCTATGAATCTGGAAAATATCCTTGACACACTGAGGACAATTCATATGAACCTTTATATTTGGAAATATCTAATCAACCTCTTCTGTCATGTAGAATCTGCTGGCAGCATATTCTTGGAGTTTAGCATCTCATTTTTATGAAAGAGGTAATCCATGTTGCTCAGGATTATTATTTTTAACTGCTTGGGTGCTCAGAGTCAAATTCTGTTAGGCATCTTTGCAATATGGGAACACAGACCTGATAAAATGAGTGCAGACTTGTCTAAGCTACACATATCTAGCTTCCTTAATCTCAGCATCTGCAAACTTTGTAAAAAGTTAAAAATGTTAGGGAGAGAAGGTGACTTTGAAGTGGAAAATGAAGGCCTGAGATGTATTCCTATGGTTTATATCAGTTTGGTGCTATGAAATAAATATCCTAAAATTATATGCTGAATAAGTCCTTTGGCTGATGGTGAAGTATGGATCTGAAAACATTTTTGGCCTCCACAACCTCCTTCTCTGAGACTCCTTGTATATCTGTAGACCTGTGACATTCAGTCCCATTCTGAACATGGGCATATATTTGGGTTTTTTTATTTACATTTCAAGAAACAGTCAGATGTTGAACATACCTTTTTCAATAAATATTTTTCTTTTAAATTTTAATTATTCCAGTTAATCAGTGGGGCTACATTCTTGGTGGCTTAACAGACTAGCTTTCTGTCTCTTCCAGAAAGAAAAGACATATTGCAAATTATCTGTGACTGATGCAGTTTTTCTAATTTTCATAGAAAAATAAATACTACATTAATACAGTAATGTACTGAATTTATATAATATTTTCTTAGATTATTTTAGTCAGGCTTCCACATGCAATTAGTGTTTGCAGTGACTGTTAATGGCCTGTACATAGTATTTAGCTTCAAGATAAATTTTTTCCTTTCTCAAGGACTAATTTGAGCAACTTATGATACAATAGACTGAATTTTTGAAAGCATTACTGCAGACATACTGAAAGACATATTTTAGTCTCATGAGAAAAATGTGATTTTGCTACAAGGTTCTTGCTTGTTTGTTTTATTCTTTTTTAACCTTGTTAATTTTTCTTTTTTTTTTTGCTTCAAACTTTCTGGTATTGAATATTATCCATTCTGAAGGGAACTGATTATTCCTCAGGGACTTCCTCAGGGAAGTTACTGTTGTAAAAATCAGGACAGGATATGGGCTGGCTGCTGTTTTCAGAAACTGTGAAGGATACCTGTTTCAATGTTCTTTTTAAGGTATAGTAAGACATTTGAGCATCTGAGTCCCTGTTGATGTGATCATAAGTAGGTAACAGTCAAATCCAGGCATATTAGGAGGCAAACTGCAAAATAGCTAAGATTAAAACTTTAAATCAGAGTTTTCAAATGTTTGAACACACAAAGGAGAATCATCTGAAGTAAAAAGAACCAGATATATTTACCAAAGGTTATAAAGAAGTTTTGTGTGAATGATGATCATGGCCCTACTCATACAACAGGCTGATTTAGTATCTGATCTTTGAGTTGTTCTTTTCAACTTTTAAGTGGCATTCCAACTTGAAATGTTCTCTGCCTGTAAATGAAGTCTGAGATTTGTCAGGAATTGTCGGTATTTATAAATAAGAGATGTATTCCAAAACAGTGTTTGTATTTCTTTTGTTTCTGCTAAGCCTTCTAATTTTCTGTTTTTAACCCTCTATATCTTCTTGATTAAGACATATTTTTGTTTATTCAATGAGTGCAGAAAACAAAATAAGTGAGGAACAAAGATATGTTTGCCTCATCATTTAGTTCTGAGCAAGGACAAAGCATTTTTTTATTCCCACACGAATACTCAAGACTGAGGTATTGTCTAGTTCAGGAAGCAGTGTGAAGCTACCAGAGTGAATTTACATCATGAAACAGGCAAAGACTGTCTATATTGTCCATGTTTTGAGGGGATTTTTTTGGCTGAAGTAGAGCTAATTTTCTTCATGATTACTAGATTGGGTCTATATTTTGTATTTGTGTTGAACACAGGGTTAGTAATATAGACATGTGTTTGCTATTGGTGAGCAGGACTTAGAAAGAGCCAAGGCCTTTTCTTGTATGGCCTCACTGGAGAGGAGACTGGGTGTGCATGGGAGACTGGGAGGAGACACAGCCAGGACAGGTGACCCCAACTGACCAAAGGGATATTCCAGACCATATGGGATCATGCTCAGTATGTAAAGTGGGGGTAAGAAGGAGGAGGGTGGGATATTTGGAGTGATGGTTTTTGTCTTCCCAAGTCACTGTTGCATGTGATGGGGCCGTGCTGTCCTGGAGATGGCTGAACACCTGTCAGCCCATGGAACTCAGTGAATTCATTCCTTATTTTGCTTTGCTTGTGTATGTGACTTTTGCTTTCCCTATTAAACTGTCTTTATCTCAGCCCATGAGTTTTCTTTTACCATTCCTATTCTCTCTCCAGTCCTGCTGGTGGGGGATTGACTAAGTAGCTGTATGGGACTTGGCTGCTGGATGTAGCGAAATCATGATGTTGGGACATTCACCTCAAGTGCATTACCAACACTGAAAATCAAAGAGATGTAGTTTAGTTTCCAGAGATGAATGACAGAAAATGCTGCCTGCCTTGTACTGAAGCAAAGAAAAGGTGTGAGTGTTCACCAAAATGTCACGAGTTCACTCCAAGTCTAATGTTTTGGGCTTCTGTTCTTTCTAAACCAATGGGATAAGAAAGAGGCATGATCGTTTTATTCTATCTCCATGCAGTTTTCTCTTCTGACAAGATATTGTCCCAATTGCTTTTCTTGTGGGATGTTACTCAATCTTTTAAGTCTCAAAGCTTTAGAATATAAACAGAGACCTCATTTTTTTTCCCTGGATTTTCCTAGTAAATGACACATCTGGCAAATATGTTTAAGTGTAGCATATAGTTCAGTGTGCAAGACTATCTAGTGATAAAAAGGGAACTGGAACAACCAACCAAACCATTTATGTTTTTCAAACATGTTAACTGTGGTCTATACAGGATTGCCCCAAATGGCCCAGTAGACCTTTCACTGTAATTAACTCAAAAGTATGGAAGCATGTCAGACAGGAGTCAAGGGAATTCTCTGAAAAGCTAAAGAATCTTTCGTGGTAAATGTGCCGTGGTAAAATGAAGATACTAAGGATGCAACAGTAGATGTAGTGACTCTTGCAGCTTTTGTAGTTATGTATGGTAGTAAAATAGAGTATGTACATAGTATTACACATAGTAACATAAGCTATTAGAGAAACTGGAATATATAACAATTCTTTAGAGCAGGACTGATATAGCAAGCTCCTTCATGAACAAAAGATAAACAGATAACTGGTTCTATATTTTGCAGATCTGGTTAGGAAGCTAAGACAGACTGACCTGCATTTCAGTCAGCTAGCTACAATTAAGACATTATTTCAAAAGATCATGAGATACTTCTGGGGACTTTTAGTACTGATTTTGCATATTAAAATAGTGAGATTTTTAAACTCCCTTGGGAGCATATTCACTAAATCAGCTTCAGCAGATTTATAGTAAACTAGAAACAAGAGAGAAGAGCACCCTTATGTGGAAAAATAATTAAATTTCTATTTCTATACTAGTCTACTAAATAAACAAGAAAATAAAGGTGACCCAGTAGGGAAAAAAAGTAGCTTGAAATACAGCTAAAATAATTTGATATTATTATTTGCAGAATTTTTTTTAGAAATCTAAAAGTACACCCTGCAATTAATAGGGATTTGGAAGCATCAAAGCCCATGGAAGAAATGGAAACAAACTTGGATAAGGACTTATTTTTCATGATCAGTTAAAGACTAAAGATATTACTATACAGGCTCTATAAATGCCAAGGATGATTTTATCACAATTAAATATGCCTGTACGCAAAATCCGGAAAGACTTGTGTCTCACCAACTTGAAACTTAAGAGAGTTTCAGTCTCAGGAAAAAATGCCAGTTGAACAATACTAGAATTCTTCAACAGAGCTCCTATTGACCTTAGTGAAAAAAGCAAACAAAAAAACCTAACAGAACTCAAAACCAAGCCAACCAATAACTACAATAACAAAAAAAATCCCAAATGACTAAGAAGAACTTAAGAGAATTAGTAAAGACCGTGGTGGTGTTTGACACCAAATACTCCCATGCAACAGCTTCAAGAACATAAAGGCATAAAAAATGTTGTTGAATGTGTTCAAGTATTTTAGATAATATGACCAAGATGCAGTATGTACAATAAAGTTTTATTTCTAGATCTGAGATCTTGTGCTAGAGTCTTCCACATATTACCATCATCCATCTCTGCACAGACTGCTTAAAAAAATGAAGTGTTGATTAATTGTTGTGGTTTGGGTTGTCATTTCTTAATTTTGATAGTTCCTGAAAGAAATTGGGATGCTGGGAAAAAGAAAATTTATTCCACTTCCCTTAGTTGTAATACTTCGAAAGAGAAAAAAGATATTGTATTCTATTAATCCCACTGGGTTAGAAAACAAGATGTAAAAGCAACAGATTTTATTGGTCCTATGTTAGAATTTCATCTTTACCCTACGAGTGTGGATCAGAAAATCACAATGGCCTCTATTCAAAAGCAAAGTCTATAATTTCCTTTTTAGCATGGAAGGTTACTCAAAATATCAGATTAGAGAAAGAATACAATTTAAAGTCCTAGTTATTAATGTCTTCATTCCAGCATAAGTCTTTATTGGTCTCCTTAGACTAAGATCTTAGGTGCTTTGATGTGAGCAGTTTCATGATGCACATTCTTCTGATCTCCCTTTCTTGTGCTGACCAAACTTCTCTGACTTGTTCTTCCTTTCCCCAATGTCCTGAAATCTCTTCATCTTCCCAATATTCTTACTACGGAATCTAACTCCTTATCTTTACCTATGCTCCCTTCAGGAGTACAATGAATACATCTCTTCATGCTTAAGATTTTTCCCTCAGTATCTGACTCACTAATGCATTTCCCATTACTTTTTCTTCTCTATTCTCTTCATGGTAATTGCTATAGCTTTTATTTTTCTGAACATTTTTTTTCTTTTCTTTTTGTACATCTCCTATTGCTTGCTCTGTCACTCTCAAGAAAGTAAGAATAGCTGTACTAGATGATGATAAAGATCCACTTAAATTAATGCTGAACAGACGACACTTTAAATATATAGTGTTTATTCCCATGATATATATTCAATATATCTCATAGCTTCAGATGATGTGTGATTCTCTGTAAACCGGATTCTCTGGTGGGTGATTCTCTGTAAACCAGAAGCTGTGTCTTTTTGCAGAAATACTGCAGAATAAATGAAAAATTGTCCAAAATCAAATAGGTTTTGGCCTTTTATTCTTTTGTTGTTTTTTGGTTTTTGTTTTTTTTTTTTTTTTGGGAGGGAAAGATGCTTTCAGAATACTATATTTTTCAGTCAGTTTTGATACTCAGTAATGTAAACATGTGTGTCATGTTCAATTAAAATTGCTCTAACCCATGTATTAATGCTATGCTATTATCTTCTCTTGATCCAGTTGACATGAACATTTCTATTTAAAATAAGTAAAAAGTCCTTAGAATGGAATCAAGAAAAGGGAAGGTAGAAAATCTGATGCATTTTCTCTACAATTGCTTAACTATAATCATTTAAATCTGCCAAGTGGTTTGAAATGCAAGGCCATGAATATGAAAAGTTGTTTTATTATCTTTGCTGTTCAATGGGAATGGTATTTTTCAAAGTTCTATCTCAGAGTTTTTCAGGTCATATTCACTTATAATTTTGGGAACCTTCATCCAAATGGTGACGGCAAATTAGAACACACACACTATTATTATTATTATTATTAGTAGTAGTAGTAGTAGTAGTAGTAGTATTTTACTTTATTTCAATTATTAAACTGATTTTTTATCTCAACCCATGGATTTGACTTTTTTCTGATTCTCCCTCCCATCCTACATTTTGGGAGGGTGGAGGGGCTGGGAAGGGAGCAGCCATGTGGTACTTTGTTGCTAACTGTGGTTAAACTATGACAGAGGTCTTCAACAGCTGAGAGCATAGATAGTGTAATTTCTGAAAACGTAAATAAAAAATAAAATCAGAAACAATTAATCTCTGCTCAAAAAAGATCCAGTGCCCTGATTTACCAGTCAAATTTCAAATTCAGATAGCCATTAGGCATCTGAAGCTTTTCACAAACTTAGATTGAAGACATTCACTGATCTCAAAAAAGCATCAAAGGGGCATGCGCAGATAAATGAGACAAGTTTCATTGCCAGCTTGTTTCACTCAGCTTGTATGATAAATATGAGGATTCTTAGTTCTCTGTTATTAACCTGGAAGCATTTTATATTTATATATGGACAGGAGTACATAGACAGAAATGACAGTAGCTGGCATGAGTTAATATCCACAGTTCCATATCTGAGGGTAATTTGCTAGTCTACCTATTTCTTAATCATATCAGAAAAATGTCCTTGTGTTCGTGAAGACACAGAATCAAGGCTATCTTTCAATACTCCTCCCAGTTTTATATTTTAGGATTACATGCCAAACTGCTGATGACACAGAATTTTAAAAAACGGAAAAAGTAATTAGTGCTTTCCATCAAGACCACTCAGATTCAACACTCTGCTCTTTTCCTCATCACGATTGTAAGTCTACTTGAGAAAGTAGGCTAGCTGCCACAGACAACACAGGATGTAACAAGTGGCACTGTGATTGAAAATACAAGATTAACATCATGACCATGTAATTCTTTATGTATTGGCATCTGCTAGCGTAGTTCAAGCATGAGCTCATCTCAAGCTGATAGCTGTACATGGTCACGAGTCTTAGAAATATGATTGATGGTAAGGTAGTAGATACATAGTTTTGCTTGTGAATACATTGCCAAACACCTATGTAGAGTCACAAAAATAACAGTACGGTGTCATGCTGTTGGGACTGAGGCTGGTTTTACTTGATAGAATGGTGATGGATACATAGAAGGACTTCTCCTTCATAATCTGGAATAAAATTCAAAACATCTCAGAGCTATCGCTGCTGATTTGGAGGTTTTTTACTCAAAGCTAAGTTTTCATCCAATTATGGGCTCACTGACAGTGAGGAGAGCAGGCCCTTGCTCAGACCTGTGCCCCAGTAGGAGTTTTTATGGCGTTTCTGGCAAAACATGTATTCTCAGCACATTTTCATTGTCAACGGAAGTGAGAAAGACAAAGCAAAATTGATTCCCTTTGTTATTAGGTGGTGGTTAGTAGTTTATTTGCAGAAGTTTTCAGCTCCTAAAAGTAAGAGCATTTCATACTCCAGTGTAGACAATTGCTGACTTACAATGAAGGTTTGTGTCTCTGAAGGCAAAGTGAGCTGCACAGGGATGTTCTAGACATAAAGAACTGACAGCAGAAACAGTATGCAGTGCCCTCACTAAACAATTGGGCATCTGCCCAATTAAGCTGGGGTAAACAAAGCCTTTTGAAAGTCCTCTCTGCTCAAAAAGCAAAAAAGGACCATAAATTGTATAGCTATGATATTAGAATGATAAAATTGAATAATCTGAATCAAACATAGATATCTATTTTCCAATTTAAGTGTTTGTTTCCCTACTTTTCATGCAATGTTAAGTGTTTTCAGGTCTTATTCCGTCTCATTAATGACAGCATTTTTTCAATATTTCCTCTAAAAAAATTGATAGAGTATTAATAGTGAACCTTATTTGAATCTTAGGTATTGCTTGTGTATCTTTGAGTAACCATTAACCTTTAATATAGAAGTTAGTTCAAAAGAAAGAGCTGAGGAGGAAATTGCATGTTATTTCTACTCTATTCCAAAACAGTTATATAAATCTTTATCTAGGCTGAAAGGGCAGTATGATCCAATAAGAAAAAATACATGTTATGTCCCTCTCCATCTCTTTGTGCACAGTAGCCTATTCTCAGGTTGTTGGTTCCAGCAGTCAGCTTGAGTTTGGAGAACTGGAAGTGTGTCAGGGAGCAGATTCAAGTTGAGAGGCTCTGCCAGCTCTGCCCGGCCCAGTGCCACCCTCAAGCTGGTGACAAGCATTTCTAAATCCAGACACTGGCTTCAGTTTATCCCTAGCATGTAATGCTAGCACCAGAAAAGGGAGCCAACATGTAGCTCCCTGTTTCCTACAGCAAAGACAAAGGTGAAGAAGCAGAAGTATCAGCTTTGGTACAAATGTTCTAAATGGAAGGATTTTTTCAGGCTTAAAGGATCATTGAAGTGTGCCTTTTTTTGTGTGCCTGCTTTCTTTTTAAAATGGGACTTCTAAAGTATTTGTTTATGTAGCCTTATCTCTTTTCTCTATTATAGCAGTTTCCTGATGTGTTAAGGAAAAGAATCAGTTCAGCTTCTAGCCAAATCATTACACTTATCTGGGGATATTTTTGCTTTCTCAGGGCAGCTATATTGGTTACCTGCAGTTCAAAAATCCTTCCAGTGTATGTGCTGATCTCAAACACTGAATTAAACAGCAGTACTGCCCTTTAAAGAACATTCACTATTTCAACAGTATGAATGCACAGATGACTATATATGCTTTTCAATAAAATTCTTCCTCTACTGGCAGCAAAATGCCTTTCTTACACTTAAACTTGATTTGTTTTATTGCTTGTTAGCTTAGTTTATAGAAGATTCTACAGCATTTTTATTGCCTCATGGGTTTATTGCATTTTTTAATTGTGATATAATGTGCCAAATCCCTTGGCAAGGGGGAACTATATTATAGTTTTATAATGCACTTTTTTTGAGGAGCAAAGTCTAGGAGGAAAGTCTATGCCCTAGGGTAAAAACTGGTGACCTATTTGGTTCAGCAACATAAGATCGAGGAATCTGAGCTCAACATTTCCATCTCAACATCTCTTTTTTTCTTCTGAATTGAGACAGTCTACATTTAAAGTTTTATTTTTATAAACAAAAATCCCATAAGTTGTACATGGAAGAGAGTCTTTCTTGTGAATCAGAAAACACTCTCACAAATAGCTGTAGGAATAGAAACATAGTCTTTGCAGTATCTTTTGTAATTGCTGCAGATAGTTCAGATACGCTTCTCTGATTTTTCATGTTGCACTTAAAGTCAGGAGATACCAAACAAAAAGGTTGTGACTAAGATCTAGATAAAATCTTGAATTTGTAGACTAAACATGGCCTCTCTCTATGAATCATAGAATTATAGAATCATAAAATCATAGAATGTACTGAGTTAGAATGGAGCTATCAGGACCATTGAGTCCAACTCCTGGCCTTGCACATTCAGTCCCAAGAGTCACACCATGTGACTGAGAGTGTTGACCAAACGTTTCTTTTGAACTCTGTCAGGTTTGGTGCTATGACCCCTTCCCTGGGGAGCCTGTTTCAATATTCAACCACCCTCCAGGTGAAAAGCTTTCCAGACATTCAACATAAACCTCCTCCAGCTCAGCTTTATGCCACTTCCTTGAGTGCTGTCACTGGTCACCAGAGTGAAGACATCTATACCTGCCCCCTGCTTTCCCTCATGAAGATGTTGAAGCTTGCAGTGATGTCTACCCTCAGTCTCCTCTTCTCCAGACTGAACACACCAAGTGACCTCAGCCGCTCCTCATACGGCTTCCCCTCATGGCCCTTCAACAACTTCATGGCCCTCCTTTACCTATTAGGATCTAATAGCTTTATATCCTTCTTATATTGTGGCCCCCAAAACTGCACACTGCACTTGTGGTGAGGCCACCCCAGTGCAGAGTAGAGCGGGACAAGCCCCTCCCTTGCCCAGCTGATGCTGTGCCTGATGTCCCCCAGGACAGGGTTGGCCCTCCCAGCTGCCAGGACACTGCTGACTCATGTTCAACTTGTCATCAACCAGGACCCCGGGTCTCTTTCTGCAGCTCAGCTCTTCAGCCTCTCATTCCCCAGTCTATACACACAACCAGGTTTACCCCATCCCAGATGCAGAATCCAGCACTTGCCCTTGTTAAACTTCATATGGTTGGTGATTGCCCATCTCTCTAATTTGTTGAGGTGTCTCTGAAGGGCCTGTCTACCCTTGAGAAAGTTGACAACTCCTCCCAATTTAGTGTTGCCTCCAAAATTAACATTCCTTTGAGTCCTGTGTCCAAGTCATTAATGAAGGCACTGAAGAGAACTGGGCCAAGGATGAAGCTTTACAGGACCCCATTAGTGGCTGGACACCAGTCTGATGTCCTGTGCCCGATCTGTGAGCCAGTTGCTCACCCACCACGTAGCACAGTTGTACATCTGCATGCTGGATATTTTGTTCCAGAAGGACACTGTGTGCAATCATATCAAAAGCTTTGCTGAAGTCCAAAAAGATTACATCAACTGGCTTCCTTTGATCAGCTGGTGGGTTACCTTGTCATAAAAGAAAATCAGTTTTGATAAGCAGAACTTTCCCCTCATGAAGCAATGCTGGCTGTGACTGAAGACTGCACTGTCCTTCAGGTGTTTTTCGATAATTCCCAGAATAATCTTTTCCATTGTTTAACTAGGTACTAAAGTAAGACTGACTGGACTGTAGCTTCTGAGTTTCTCCTTCCTACCAGCCTTCACCAGCTTCCAGTCAGCTGGGACCTCTACAGATTCCCAAGACTTCAAAAATCATTGAGAGAGGTTTTGCAATGACATCACCTAGTTCCTTGAGGATTCTTGGATGAATCCCATCAGGCTCCATGGTTTTGTTGGGATTCATCTGGAGTAGCAGATCCCGCACAATTTCAGGGTTGACCAGGCCTTGATCATTCTCACAGCCCTGACCCTCCAGCTCAGGGCACTGAAACCCCCTTGGTCCATCATATGTGTTGAACACAGAGGCAATGAATGCATTAAATACCTCTGCCTTGTCCCTGTCCCTGTTTGTGAGCTGACCATCCTCATCCTGTAACAGGCTAATGTTATTTTTACACTACTGATAGCCATCAATATATTTGAAAAAAACTCTTTTTATTGTTTCCCATATTTCTGGTCAATTTCATCTCCAATTGAGCTTTGGCTGCAAAAATTTTCACCCTACAGTAGCAAGCAGCATCTCTGTATTCTTCCCATGTCACCAGATCTTGCTTCCACTGGGCACAGACTATCCTTTTTCATCTTAGTTCCAAGACAAGATCCCTGTTCAGCCAAGCCAGCCTTCTGCCTCATCTATTTCTCTTGTGATATTTAGGAATTGCCTGGTAGTGAATGAAGTAAAAGAATAGACTCAAATCCAGAGATTGCCACTGAATTAATTACAAACTCATTATTTCTATCTGTAATGATGATTAAATTCAACAAAACTATTCTTGGATGTCTATCAGTGTATAGACATCTGCAGTTGTGTAACAGTTCATTTTTCCTCAAACCATCCCCATGTCACATGCTCATTTTGCCGTTTTAAGAAAAGTAGTAAAGTACAGTATACACTGCCCAGTGCATTTACCTTTGCTTTATAGACTTTTCTTCCTTAGCCACCTGAAAGATTTGGTGCTTGGCCTGTAGAAAAGGTGAATCTAATAATAAGTCTACTCCTCTCCTGCAGTACCAGGAGTCTTCAGCTACAAGGATGCAGAGGCATAAAAAGTAGGTCAAAAGTCATTGCCATAATTCTACAGTGTAATTTCTGTTGCTAGTTTTGGGGTGGGTTTTTTTTGTTTGTTTTTTTTTAACCTGGTGGAAATGTTTTTGTCTAAAGTGGTATATGTGATAAGTTATCATGTCCTGGATAAAATAACTCTGTCATTATTTTGATTGTGTTCTTATTTCTTTTTTTCCATCTTATCTTCTCTTCTGTGTTTTTTGTTTCACACTACAACTCATCATGTTCTGAAGACAGTGAGGTATTTAGAGGAATAAACTGTCTTTTTCTGTAAAATTTTACCGGCTCATTGTTGGAGTATCCAAGGAATACTATTGCTGTAATTATTAAACAATACGGTATATTAAATAATATAAATGAAAATATGATTTCCAGATGAACTTTTTCTGTTTTGGACTAGAAGTTGAAATTAAATCTAACATTGCAAGTTTTACTTTCAGTGCCTGTAGAAGTTCATCCGCAGTCAATCAGTATGTCAGTTTATCCGACGCCACTGAGCTTCCCAGAGAGAGCCTGAGCTTTGAGTAGTATCATCTCCATCAACGAGCATCGTGACATGTCAGAGATCCTTAAACAAGAATCTTGAAACTTTCATACTTTTTTTGATGCTTGAATAGATAAAGACATCTAAATCATATTCTGCTGTTAAGGATACAAACTGTCTGTTGTGTTGCGCCATCACTACTGTACCATGACATTTTGCTTAAAAAAAAAAATCATGAAGAAAAGAAATTAATATAGGTTATGTAAAGGGCAATTAAGACAATTAATAATAAGATAAATAATAATAATAGCTATGGTGGCTAAGTCATAAAGGAAGCATTTTACAACTATCTTTTTTGAGGCTACCTGTCATATGTAAAGGAAGCTCCCAGCACTCCCAGCGCTGCCAGTCATTACTGCATTCTAACTAAAATGAGAAAATGTCATAAAATGCTCAACTTACAGTTTCTATAAAGTTCTACAAATATGTTCTTATGATTGTAGACATGGACATCCTAGTGAACATATTTGTTGTTCTTATTTCTCATACTCATGCCACATGGTGGCTAAGTAGCTTGTGCCTTTTCCTAATCAATGCTCAATGGATAACTCATAATTTCCTCAGGATAAGTTCTAATTCAGCCTTCTTCATCCAGGATAGATTTGGCACAACAATTTTTAGAAGGAAAAGAAGTCACTTGATTATTGCTATTTTGGAAGTGCAACAGCTGTCAGCAGACAGAAACCTCTATTTTTCATCCAGAAGATTAAAGTAGGTCAAGCAGCATTTTTTCATGCAGACAACATTCAGTAGTTCAGACTGGGGTGAGAGTTTGGCTGACACTTGCCACTCTCAAGGCTTTAAGCAAAAGCCAGTTGAGTTTTGTTGACACTCGTTTCCTCACTGTCCTGTAATGCCTTCTCATTAATGAATGCACTTGTTCTTCCTGCAGCAAAATGCATAATCTAGAAAAGCTCTCTGTTGACAGATCTATCTCAATGATAATGTTCCAAGGGATTTGCATACTCGAGGTATTATAAGAGTTTGGCATTTCATTCCAGGCTGCCTCACAGCTAAACAAAGTGCTCAAGTTTTGTCACTGAGGTCAGGGTCAATGTACTACCAGACTGCTTGCTGATCATTTAAAGGGCTCCATTGCATCTGACTCCCTGAACAGCTGCTTTTGGCCAGACACAGAAGACTCCAATCCTGCATTCAGCTGTTAGTAGGACTACACTTAAAATGATTCAGCAGCAATGGTTTTTTCCTCTCTGACAATGCTTTTAGTCCAACTGCTAAGAAAAAAAAAATAAAGGCAACATCTCAATCTTAGAATGGTTTGGAGTGGAAGGGAACTTGGTTTGGAGTGGAAGGGAAGTTTGTTATCTACTCCAACCCCCTTTCACTGAGTAGAACACCTTCAACTAGACCAGGTTGTTCAGAGCCCTGTCCAACCTAACCCTGGATATTTCCAGGGATGGTGCATCTACCACCTCTCTGGGCAATGGTTTCAGTGTTTCACCACCGTTATCATAAAACTTTCTTCCTTACATCTAATCTAAATCAACCCTCTCTTAGTCTGAAACCATTACCCCTTCTCCTATCACAACAATACCTGCTAAAACGTCTGTTCCCACCTTTCCTATATGCCCTCTTTAAGTACCAAAGGACAGCAATAATATTGTGTTTCCTAGTGTTGGCAAAACCAAAAATTATTTATCTCTTTCTAGCTCTTTTGATTTATTTGATTGTTATAATTTTTTTTTAAAGTAACAGTTAAAAGTCTGGCAGTTTTGTTTATTTTTCTGTGCAAAAATTTGGAAGTTGTTAAATTTTACCCCAAGTAAATTTATTCTAAGGGGAATCTGGTTTCATTTAAAAAACTCAGTTGTGGTGGAAAAGTTATGAAGTTCTGCTCAGTTGTCAAAATGTCAATCTCACATCACAAATGTGAGATCACAGTTTTACAGCATCCAAAATAAACAACTAGTTCAGGCTAATGAGTTCCAAAACAAACTAATACTGACTTTTAATGCTATAACTTTTTTTTTTTTTAAGTGAGATATAATAGGGAATGGATGGATTACTTTGCCTTGCCAATACTTTATACTGTAATTGGTAGCTACTCAAATAACTCCTATATGACACTGTGTTATAAATAAACCAGAAACCATTTTTTTTGTTTGAAATTTTCCTTTGAAAAAGAAGCAAGACAGAGCAGTACAATAGATCCCCACCCCTTATATTTATTTCTATGTGGCAAAATATACAAAGGGAAAAAAATCTGATTTTTTATTTTTCACTTGCTTATTGGATGCACAAAGAACTTAAAAAAAAATCTTACATCCATTTGCTTTTGGGAGATTTCCAGTCTTCTGTGATGTTGTTGGAAATGGGGAAGTGTAAAATGGAAGCTTCTGTTCTAGCAACTCTATGACTTGACACAGAAATAAAAGCCTTTTACAGGGAATCCATTTGTATTCACTCTGGATTTCAAAATTATTTCCATCCACTGTCAGCTCTGGAATCTGTGTACTTGTAAATGCAAGATGTGCAGATGTCAGGAGAGGCTGCCAAGAGTCTGGAAAAACAGCAGAAGCTGGTGTTGTCTGGTTTGATCAGGAAGGGGTTGACAGTCAGACAGTGAAAAGATCCATTTTGTATGACAAGAAATATTTCCATATATAGAGCATCAATATGTGTGATCCTTATTTTTTCTGAAACTTGAATGCAAGTGTGCCCGGGAGGATTTGTCTGCATATTTAGAATGGAAAAAGACACTGTGGCCTGGAAGATCAGCAAAGAGGATGTCAAGGGAGCTGAAATAATAAACACACTGATGCTGGAAATTTTGCTTTCTTTCTTCATTCATATTCCACTTGGTATAAATACAGCAATTTTTTAACCATGGAAAGTAGGGAACTGTTTGGAAAGCATTTCTTATAGTGGGAAGACATCACCATTAGTTCTGTACTTGTTCAGTACAAATACATAAGTACAAGAAGTACTTGCCAATAAATATTTTAGTGTACATTTGCTAAACAGTTAGTCTGAAAATATACTACTTAAGGTACTTAATACCTAGTTTTTTCTATAGTCTAATGGTGAACACATAACTGATTTTGAAATTTTGCAAGAATTTTTAATTTCATTGGTGGTTTACTTTTTAAATTTTGTGATCTGTAGCTTTAGGTATTATTTTCCTATGTGCAAATGGAGTTACCTAGAAAACTTGTGTGCTTAAAAACATGTCTCTTGGTTTTTTTACCCTCAATGACCTTTAAGTTACAGAACTGAAAAAGTAATTAGAACAATATGATCTACTGGCCTATTACCTAAGTTAGCCTTGCACAGTGATTCTCATTACTTAGTAAGGGATGGCAGCATAGCCATTGGTGTGCAAAATATCTGAGGAGGCCTATGTGTGGTAAAAGTTTGTATAGTTGGTGCCACACTGTTCCTTCTGTGAGCTCAGATATGGAACCTGTCCCTAGAAGAATGGCAAGAGAAAACTTGAAGGAAGAAGATGAAGGCAGGTGAAGGCTGAAAGCAGGTGCCTCCTGGTACCAGGAAGAAGGCTCCTGTTACACCTGAACATTTGCAGCTACTGGATAGGTTCACTGCCCTCAAGTCGAGGAGAAGCTGGCTGTGCTTTCATGCAGTGCATCTGAACCCTGAAGCACAAGGGACCAGCAGGAGAAAGTGACAGCTGGTGGTAGTGAATGACTCCGTGCTGCAGGGGCCATAGGTCCCTGACCTTTGTCACGAAAATTTGCTGCTTTCCAGGGGCTCAAGTTTGGATTGTTGTGTAGCAACTGATGGAGCTTTCAGTAAAAGTCTTATGGTAGTTTTTGTGACGTTTAAGCAATAATACAGCTTATTTTTCATGCACTTTGACACAAGCTTCCTTACCTTGTGTCCAAGGCTTTTGCAGTTTGTGCTATTGAGTTATAAGTACTTTTGAACTAGGCTTGACTGTAGTTCAGAACAAGCTTAGTTATAAATATTGGCAGCTTGAGCGGTCGAGCCCTGAGGTAAACTAGAGTGACATAAACTTTTCTCACATCTCACAGATAACATATGATATTATTGACTACAGGCTCAGACTGTACTACTACTATCTTTTTTCTCAGGTGTTCATATTTTTTAAATTCTTGCTCTTCCTCAACATGCCTGAATTGCAATTTCAGTCACCAGAAAAGGAATCAAAATATTGAGACATATATTCCTTGTGCACAAACTAGAATGAAAAATCTGTGGTGGGCTGAGAAAGAATGCATGTGTATAAAGTTTTAGGACTTCCATGGTTTTATATCATCAGTATATTCTTACAAAATTGCCAGTGTACTGATGCCTTTTCTACAATATACCATTACATTGATAGGAACACTGTTTTTTTTATAACACTGTTGTAAAAGTTAACTATGTAATATGTAGGATTTGAAAACAAAGGAATGCATAGTATGATCATTTAAATTATTGTTTTACTTGGTGTTTTGAGGATGTGTGTACTTACCAAGTAAAGGAAATAAACATTCATATTTAATCTTTTTTTTTTGTGTAAAAGTGATGTCAAATAATACATGTAACATTAATAATACAACTTTACAGAAGAATAAACATTTTCATTTTAAAACATTCCTGTGCCCTGTTTAATATCTAAATAGGGATTAATAAAAAGTTCCAGGTTTTGCCAGCAGTGATTAGATGGAATGACCCACTTACGTGAAACAGATCTTCATTTAGTTCTTGCTTGTATCATCTAAAAAAATAAACAATTTATAATGAGTACCTAGATTCCTTTCAGTCATAAGAGCAGAAAGTGAATAGCTCATCCTTTCTGAAGACTGATTCATTCTTTCTTTGATAGCAAAAGAAAGAGTGAGAAATGGGAGACAGAGGCATGGAAAAGACTATCCACCAACCGAAAGCCTTCTTTCTCTTACCCTGTAAAGGTGAGGCTTATAAAACTCTTATTTGAAACAGTAATTGGTCTAATGGCAGAGTATTACTGTTTCAGCGATTATAAAGAAAGCCAAGAATGCTGAATTTGAGCTTTCTAATGGATTAATTGTAGGTAAGATCGTAAAAAAAAAAAAAAAAAAAAAAACAAAGAATAAACAATCAAACTTTTAAACAACATGAAGGTAGAAGAGTAAAAGCACAGTATGGAAAATGCATCTTTTGAAACTCTTTATTCCTTTTATACATTCAATAAACCCCTTTCCAGAGTGTCTGAACTGTATAGAACTTTCCTCTCTGAAACTATAGCTTGTTGTCTGTTTCCCTGGTACAGGAAAGACACTTCACTATATTCAAGGCTGTTACAGGTAGGTTTTATTATTTTCAAGGGAACAAATCTCCCTAAGGCTTTTATATATGTACATATAAATATATATAGACTTATATTTGAATTTGCACATACAAGTCAATAATTATGTGTATAATTATATATATATATATATATATATATATGTATTTTTAAAGGTACATGAAAGGTCATAGTGTGGTTTAAGTTTACTTTTTTGCTGCTTATACACTTTAGATTGAGGGACTTTTCTCTTGGCAGCTGAAAAATAGAGAGAGAGAGAGAAAGAGTAGCTGTACTGCTAGCAAGCCACTCACATTTATCATCATCCTGGGCTGACACTGTGGAGGAAAGTCTCAATACATATTTAATTAAACTTCTTGTTCTTCCTCAAATGAGGGCTTAGGATATAGGGAAACATAAGATGAAATGTGCGCTGCAGCTGAATTTAGCATAATGCATCTATGACTCTCAGTTTTGGAAGGACTCCAGATCTAAATAACTGGCAGCTAAAAAAATGGGGTATGGGGGCAGGGAGGATTATCCTGTTTACCAAAAGGCACTTTTATTTTAGTGAGATCTGGAGTTATCTTTTATTGCTTTTACTTTGGTAGAATTAGAATAAGAAATGGAGCTTTAATTTATCTTAACATAGAGTAAATGAATGAAACTAAATTAGAATGATCATAAAATTATGGCAGCATTCAAAAACTAAGAGAGAATTATCACTCTGTGAATGGAAGAGCTTCTTTATGAACATCACAAGTAGCACCATGTCCCAAACTGAAACAAAGCACATAATAAAAAAGGGGAATTTATGGCTGCTTCAGTGTAAATACAAATATTTTGTGAACTGTTCCAGATTATCACAAAAAAGCAATATAAAGAAGCTGTATTTATGGACTATCTAACTGCAACAAATATCATGTTATGCTCAATGTAAGGAGTTGCGTCTAATATTTTTCCCTTCAACTCCTTGGATTCAAAGGCTTACAAAATCCTGCAGAGGTAAATAAAGTGTTTACATATTTTTGACGCATATTTTCAACACATAATTTCAAAATTATTTTCCAAGATATCAGAGTTCTGAATGTATTTTGCACTAACTGACATCCTGAGTAAAGAGTTAAGCCTATTCTCAACTTGCTAGCACGTGCTCCAATATGAACTGTGAAACCTTCACCTTCCCTTTCCTTGTTGAAGATATATTTCAATTTTCAAATATCCCAAAATGCATGATATAACACTGTTAGTGGACACTTTGACATTTCCTGCCCATCTCCCAGATGGTAAAAGCAGCCAGTGTTTTCTGTAAAGCATTTAGAGGCTTGTGTATGGCAGCAGACACTTATTGTTAGGTGTATGTCTGAACACTTTTTCCTCACCCTTGAGACCAGCAGAGAGGGCAGAGCACTGTCAGCTCATCACAATATCCTTTACCATCCTTCTTCTTCTCAAGAAAGGACTAAGTGATGAGTTTCAGATCCTGAGGAATATTTCTTAGATGTGACTACCACACCAAGGAACCGGGAGAGCTACTAGGAGTGACTAAGTGCTTTTTTTTTAAATAAAAAGTTTAGTTTTATTGTTAATGAGGCTTTTCTGCATTAAATAATCTGGGCTATTAAATTGTTGAAACATTAATGTGACTAACAACAAATTCTTATCTCTCTGTAAGAGATGTATTCACTTTTGCTCTTTAGAAGATTTTGAAGTGTAAAAATCTTTTTGCCTACTTTTCCTAAGTACATAGTAGCCTTCCTTACTTATAGTATAACCCAGCAAAAAGAAATTTTCCATGGTAAATGCTATATGGTTTGTGATTATGTGATTATAGACACCTCATATAACTTGGGTTGAGTATTTCGGAGCTGAGTGAAGCATGTCTTCATTCCAAGTTAATTTGTAGCTCACATTGCATTCTTTTATGCTTTTGAATCCCCTGGTACTAAGAAGAGTAATGAGTTCAGGCCTCAGATTCGATCTTCCCCAGGAAGTTTTTGAAGGAAACCAATGCAACTGCTGTGATTCAAAGAAAGCTCAAAGCTTATTCATGGTCTGAGCATGACTGCTGGATTGTAGTTGCCATGAATTTAGGTGTCATTTAGTTCTTTTCCAGCTGATTTGTGAATTGTGATGGAGCTAAGTCAATTGCTAAATGCCCAGGTGCTCAGATGGAGTGCATGTGTGTATACTTGTCTGTAGGTAGTTATGGCACTTGCACTCAGGAGGCAGTTCAAGTACTTATGTTTAGATACAAGATTTAATAGCTGAGAAGCAGAGGGAGTATTTAATTTATGCACTGTCAGGCTCGGTATTAGAGAACAGCCTTCCTAACTCACTCAATGACCAGCACAACATAAAAAAATTTTACTTTTAAAACTTAAAATGAACGTTAAACAGAATCTTCATATAAAAATTTGAACGTTAAACAGAATCTTCATATAAAAATTTGATTTTCACCTGCAAGGAGATAGCATTACAGTTTTGAGATATCTTTTGAGAAACTAAATTGTGTTTGTTGTATGTGCATGTGCACATGCATGTGTGCATACACATAGTATTTGGTTTCTTGAGATAGCTGCTTTGATGCATGCCACCCCTGAGGATATATATGGTAAGTAGCTTAATTGTAATGTGGCAAAAAGTGATCCTCATACAGCCTTGCAGAGGTTTGCTGAAGAGCATATAACCTTGCAAAACCAAATCAAGTTTAATGTTGTTGTAACTTTTTTTGGAAATTAATTTTCGTGAAGAAAATTATGTTTTGTTAGGAAAAGGTTTCTTATGTGTCTGCACACAGAGACAGAAAGAGAGACTGCAGAGCCTACAGTTGGTGGATGGCAAATGTCTTCCTTCTGCATTAGAATCTACTCACAGATATCTGAACTTAGTTCAGAACCTGGAAACAATGGGGGCAGCACAGAAAGCTATGGAATTAAAAGTATTCTTGCCAGCAAGAGCTTATTACATTACAAATTTTCCACAGAATAAAACAAAAAATGTCCACCATTTTGGTAAGAGTCCTTCTGACTCTTGGTCAGGGAAAAATCTCAATGAAACAGTACATTTGTCTACTGGTTTAAAGGCAGAGTTGGGATACTAGTATGTATTTATAGTCTCTGTGGTGGCAATGGAATAATACAGAAAAGAAGAACAAGGGCAAGAGGAAAATGATAAAGGAGAGGAAGTGCATCAAAGCAGTAGTCAACCAATATTCTAGTTGCTACTTCATTGCTGTGTGACAACATGAAAAGCATGCTGTCAGCTCCTCAGCTCTTATCTAATAACCTTTCTGCTTCACCACTATGAAAGGTAGTCAGTAACATTGTCATAGTAATTGCCAGAGTGCAGCACCATCAATTCCCACCTCATCAGTGGAAATCTACTTGCTGATAATTTGTGAAATTGCAAATTCTAAGGTGTGTAAAAGAACTTGTTGATAGGAGAGAAAGCAATGACACATCAACAAGAAACACTACTAGGGTTTTCATAGTCCTGAAAATGCTTTTTGTAACAGGCATTTTTAGCTAATATATCCTCTACCTTGAGTAATAAAATGCCAATGAATCTTAAGACCGTCATAAAGGGTCCTTATCTTTTGAGGCTTTTTTGAACAATGTCTTTTTTTAAGGAACCTGCAGTTTCATGTACCTGCCACTTCTGGTAGTTGCTCATTTTATCATTATCTTTTAGAACAGTAAGTTTAGTCAATGAAATTCCATTTATCATCATCTCACACACATTAATTTCATATATGGCTGTGGAGTTCTTCATATATTAATCTGATTCCAGTTTGGAGCTGGACACACCCAGAGAAATATGATGTATCCACAGGCAGAAAGCTGCAGTAAATATAAACAACCAGAAATAAATTTAAAATGGAAGCAGTGATCTGTAGTTGCCAGTTTTTACCAGTTCACTGTAGTTACCACCTGTAGTTACCAGTTTTTCACTGATGTCATTTTCTCAACCTCTTGAGCTCTAATAATAGCACACTTTGCAGAATTGTGAGAACATGAAATTTTATTTTTAAACTTGTAGTGTTGTCTGAACTGGCAGTTGGATTTTAATTCTCTACAAGACTCAGTCACTTCTGAATTATGCTATTTTTCTCCATAATATGCTCATTTCCTGATATGTATTGGCACCAGCTTAAGATCTGATGCTGTACACTCTGGGAAAATCAGATATATAATGAAAAATGTTTAGCTTTTTTGTTGTAGTCACAACATTTTATGCCTGTGTGACATATTTTTTTCTTGTTTGCTATTTCATATTTTTTACACAAGCTTAGGCAAATTGAGCTAATTAGTTTAAAATCAAATCAGAAGATTTACTGCTGAAATAGAGATTCTTAAATTTTCTTTTTAACAGACAATTATGATGATATATCAGGTGTCAACAGGAAGCATAGTCATATAATAAATCTTTTTTATTCAAAATTGTTTTAAATTGCATTCAGTTCAACTACACTTAAACACTTAAATGTGCTAAGTAAAATGTTTATAAAACATTGCTGCCCCTACTGAGTATATAAATTAAAAAACAAGTTTTGTAAGCTAGGAAGAGGGAAGATATATCCTTTACTGTATATCTAGTACAGGTATTTTTATATATCAGAATAATATTTCTGTATTAAGCATTAAAAAAAGGGACCTAGGACGAGAAATGAGACATATTAAAGGAATCTGGAAGGTGTACCATTATATTAATTTATATGAAAATGTATTATCTTAGCTCATATAAATATTTTTTACCTTGGCTTTTATATTTATACCTTGTATGTGTGAATCTCTCTGCATAGGCAATGGAAACAGGTAAACCTTAGATGAGACTCATCCCATCTTAAAGGGAATATTTCAGGTTATTCAGATGAACTACTTACAGCATGACCTTGAGTAGAAGTGGAGCTTAGTTCTCAAGTGAGTTTCTGTGGGATGGCAATATTTAGGTAGTGTATTGCTAGCGTAATAATTCTCAATTCAGTATGACTGAGAAAAGAAGGCACATTCTAGAAGAGCAGAGATCTAAACATCCAATCTGTGTTTGGGTCTCTGTAAAAAATAAGTTCTATTCCTCTTATATCTTTGTTATAATACAACAGGACTGTATAAGTCTAACACAACTATTTAAACATAACTGTTTGGGGGAGAGAAATAAGAGAAATATTGCAAAAGAGTGGGAAATACATCAGATGACACTCTGTATTCAGAAATTAAGACAGGCAAAGATCTTTTTCCAGAAGGCTGTAATAAACCTTTGTTCATCTGTGCTAGGCTTTTACTCATTTCTAGTCTGCAAATTTGAAATATTTATGACATATACCTATTGGACTGAAAATGTATTACCTCTCTCTATAAATATGGCAATTAACAAATAAGGAATGACCTGATCCAAACACAAAATGTGATTTTTAAGGGTAAGTTTTATGAGGTTAGGAATAAATATTAAAAAAAAAAAAACAAAACCCAAACAACAAAAATGGACAAAAAACTCAAAACCAAACCAAAACACATTATAAGGACAGTTTGTACCAAAAAAATCCTCAGATTTGCCATGCTTTTCTCCACTTTTGTACATAAATTGGGGAATGGCCAAAATCTTTCTTCTTTTTGTCCTTTTTAATTCTGGAAAACAACATGTTTGGAATTAAATTGACAAGCTAACAAAGTAATCTGTCTGGACTAGTAATTAACAATAGTGGTGGTATTCTTCAGGGATAAAATATGGTAGTGTCCAGAGTGCAGATAAGAATGTATATTTTTCTATTCCAAAATAAGGAATTAAGTTGGTCAAAGACTTGCTGGTTGTTTTAGAGACTCATTTTCCTTTAAACAAAACTCCTCAGTAGTTTTTAAGGATTTTAGATTAGTCATTAAGACCCTAAAAGCAAAACATTATTGTAAGCCAGAAGGTCCCAGGACTACTGACCAATGTTGTCTTTTCTCATTCTGTCAATAATCAGGCTTCCCATTTACTTCCATTTGGAGGTTTATGTCAATCTCCATGATTTCATGCACCGTAGACTGAGTTGATATATCTTAATGAAACCCACAGAAACACCATAAATTTTCATCTTTTCCCTATCAAGATGTTTATGCATTTATTTTGTGAATTAGTTGAGTATTTAAAATAGTATTTTTAGTTTTCTAGAATTTTAATTTTAAATCTTTTTGTTTACCATTTTCTGAAACTATGTTAAATACACATTCAGTTTTTTCCTCTAAAGTAAACTCTTATCCAACTAAGAATATAACAAAAATGTTTTTCAATTTTGTACACAATTATGTCACTACATTTTCATTTTTTTAATTGGAGGATATATTATTTGTAATTATCCATAATTTGCACAGCAATCCCAGAGTTGGCAATAGGTTTCTTTTCAGAAAACTGGTTCAGAGTTGTCCCATTTTTCTGAAACCTTCCTCCCAAGGGCTCTGATGTCTGTAATTTATGCCCTAGTTTGGTGCCACATTGCTCTGTGACCTTGACCCAGTCTTACTAACAGTTGTTAAGTTGTGAGAAAGTCTGTGAAAGGAAGAGATATAAAACAAGTAAAAGCACACACAAAAGTACAATTGTTGAGACAGTTCAGTCTCAAAGCAACGCAATGATTCACAAGAAGAAATACTGATGTGAAAGTTTACAAAAATCCCAAGGATAAGGTCAAAGAATCAGGAGACAAGAGGTCAGAACCCTTGGCAATTTCTCCTGCCTCTGGCTGCCAAGCTTGCAGACACTCAAGGATGGTGAACATATTAAAGCTTAGTTGGGGAGTTTGGTAATCCTTGTGGTTTAATATATCTCTTGGTCAATAAATATATTTGCACTCTCAGTTGTGTATATTCTGTTTACAGAATGTGCTTCAGAATGGCAAAAACTGTCAGAAGGAGGTGATTTGGAAAGGAAACATTACCACTTAATTGCAATTTGTCACTTTCAATATTAGACAATGGTTATAGATATCACAGAAACACATATCTGTGTTACATTGAGGTAGCACTTCTGGCAGCAGTATTACCACAAAACACACGGATATAGAAACAGGGTATCTCTCTTCCAAAAATTTCCTCCAAGTTGAGCCATAATAATGTCTTATGTTTACACACAAAAAGATTTGATATTTAAGTCTAATTACTGAAGCCTTGTTTCCTAATGAATATTGAAGTAATTGTTCAAAATGTGCAATTCTTCCACTGACATCCTATACTTTAGATCTAAATTTCAAATGATGCTGAAAATAAGGGAGAGAATCTGGAATCAGAGAGAAACAAAACCACTGCAATAACAGATTAATTATTTTAAAGTGTCCCTAATTTCAGTTCAGGTCCAGATATGGTTAGTAGTCTAGATCCTACAATTTGGATGTTGGGGAAGAACCCCAAATTTCTTTTTTAAAGCTATTTGTAACAATAAAAAAAAAAAAAATGAAATCACTGTATCATAATGAAGAATCAGACCAAGGAAAGCCAAAGTAAAACTTGTTTAAAGTCTTACTGCTTTGCTAAACTATATAAAACGATCTTATTTGCTTTGTGCATCAAATTATAGTTTCCCTACTAGAAGTTCTAGAGTGTGCTTAACTTAAAAAATTGAAAACTGTCTTGAAAATTAAATTAATAAAAATGGAACTAAAAAGGTTTTTATAATTGTATAGATTTTCAAGGGCAGTTCATGAAATTCTGCATGTCATTTATTCTGTCTGAGCACAGGCAACAGGTGACTCACAGCTTCTTCAGGTTAGATGATGAGTTAGAAGCCTGAAGTGATATCTTAATTTTACTCTCACAAATGTTTCCATGCAGAAATGCTACCATCATATCCATTTCTCTCCTCTTGCACCTACATACAGTACACAGCCATCCTTGAAACACCTGAGAATTGGTGAAGTCTGCAATTGGTAGGTACAGAACCTCTTTCTTAACTGACCTATTAACAATAATAATAATAATAATAATAATAAGAAGAAGAAGAAGAATAAGAAGAATAAGAATAAGAATAAGAATAAGAATAAGAATAAGAATAAGAATAAGAATAATGTAAAGTAATCCAAATATTTTAGATTAAGATGTAAGTCATTACTCTGAACATAGAAGCAGGCCTTCTAGACCTTCATGGCCAGAGGCAATTACACCTAAGTTTACAAAATCGCAGCAGGTATTTATAGGTAAAAAAAAAAGTTAGAAAAATCACAGCTATCATTGTGCCACCATAATTATCAAAATGCATTTTCTTGTCTTTTCAGTTTGATTTTCCCAGAAGAAAGAATTTCTTTCTTTTGGAATGAAAAAAAATTCTGTTGACTTTTTTGGATATACATATATTACAAAAAAAATGTTCCCCATCCTCATCAGAAATTCAAATCCTGTGTTTATAAATGCCATGTGATTTCTTCCCAGGAACTACAGCAAGGAGATAACTTTTTAAGCCAATTATTTTTTGAATAATTTTCAGCAGATGATTTACATTCCTTCATCTCTCTGATGAGCCTAGCAGCTTATATGAAACCATGATAGCTCTGTTGTCTTTCCATGATAGCTCTGTTGTCTTTCAAGACTCTCTGCAGGTAAGAGTATAATCTTTTCCCTAATTACTACTGATGTATGATAAAATATAGTGTAGTTTTATAAGGTTGTGACACACTGAAACATAAAAGGCTCTTAAAAGGCTCTGTGCTCCCTTTTCTATAAGGTCAGGTAGTTTTCTTAATCACTTTTGTCTGCTGTATTAACCTTCAAAAACTACTTATGTTTAGTGTAGCTAGGACAGTTAAACCTCTAAAGGCTAATTCATTCTCTGCTTCCAGGCAATCAGAATTTAGCCTTGTTTTGCTAGGCTACATCAATTTAACCTGAGTGTGAGTTTGACCTATTTAATATTACTGTAGTGTTGATGTGACCCCTCAGAACAAAAAGGTTTTTTTTCTTTCATTACTGAGTGGCAGGTAGAAATTAAACTAAGAATAAAGCAAAACAAAGGATAAATTAGGGAAAAAAACCTCAGGTTTTAAAGTGTAAGCCCAGGAACTGGAACTAGCATTCCTTTAGATATTCCTTTTCTAAATACCTTTAGCAAAATTCTCATGTTTTATAGGAATCTGAGGCATCATTGGATACTACCTGTATCACCTCAATTACCTTTGCCTGGATACACAAGATATTAAGGAATAAAATTAGGCTTTGTCATCAGTGGAATCATACAACAGAGCTCCCTTCTCCTGGGGTGACACCAACTAGTATACTGCAAACAGAAAGCTGGTTTTATGATTTTATAGGGTATGGTGTAAAATGTGCACAAAGAAAAGAGCTAGGAAGCAAGGGAGTGAAATTTTAAAAGGAAATTCTGTAAATGAAAGCAAGCTTGTAGCTGTACGTCTCTGCAGTTAAAGTGGGCATATGAAAAAGTCTGCTCTTCGTGGCATCAGGAGATGCCTTTGAAGCATGTGAATGCACTCATGACTCCAAAACCAAAGTAGTAAAATGACTAAAGAATAGAATAGATATAATAGAATCTTTCATTTACAATACACGCAATCACCTAAAATGATCCTCTAGTGTAACTACCTGACCTCTTCTGGTCTGATCAAAAGTTTAAACATCATTCAAGGGCATTGTCCAAATGCCTCTTAAACACTGACAGGCTTGGAGTATCAACCACCTCTCTAAGAAGCCCATTGCAGGGTTTGACCACCTCCTTAGTAAAGAAATACTTTCTAATGTCCAGTCTAAACCTCCCCATGTGCAACTTAGAACCATTCCTACACACATCCTACCACTGGATACCAGAGAATAGAGACAAGCATCTCCCTTTTCACATCCCTGCCTCAGGAAGCTGTAGAGAGCAATGAGGTTGTCCCTCAGCCTCCTTTTCTCTGAACAAGACAAGCCCAAAGTGCTCAGCTGTTCCTCACAGTACAGGCCCTCCAGCCTTTTCACCAGCTTTGTTGCTCTCCTTTGGATGAATTCAAGAACCATCACATCATTCTTAAATTGTGGGGCCAAGAAGTTCACACAGTACTCAAGGTGAGGCCCTATTAACACTAAATACAGCAGAATAATCATCTCTTTTGACTAACTGGTTATACTGTGTTCACTGCACCCCAAGCTGCAGTTTGCCCTCTTGGCTCCAAGGCCTGCGGATGACTTACACTGAGCCTGCTGTCTATCANACACAGTACTCAAGGTGAGGCCCTATTAACACTAAATACAGCAGAATAATCATCTCTTTTGACTAACTGGTTATACTGTGTTCACTGCACCCCAAGCTGCAGTTTGCCCTCTTGGCTCCAAGGCCTGCGGATGACTTACACTGAGCCTGCTGTCTATCAGTACCCCCAGATCCCTTTCTGCCAGACGGGTCTCCAGCCACTTCTCTTCCCATTTATAATGTGTGCAGGGCATTAAATCATCCTACATGCAGAATCCAGCATTTTGACTTGTTGATTTTCATCCCATTAATCATTGCCCAAAACTCCAATCTACCTACATCAATCTGCAAGGCCTCCTGTCCCTCAAGAGAGTCAACAGCACTTCCTGATTTGGTGTCATCACCAAACTTGCTAATGGTTCTTTCAACTCTTGCATTCAGATCATTAATAAAAGTATTGAGCAGGATTGGTCCTAAAACTGAATACTGAAGAACACTACCCAGAGGTACTACCACTTGTCACAACACTTTGAGCTCTGCCCTTCAGCCAGTTCATCACCCGCACACCCAGCATCCCTGCTCTCAGCTTTTCCTGGTAGGAGAAATGCTCTAGGCCCATAAAACCTTCATGGGTCTCTTTTGGACTCTCTCCAGTGTGCCCACTTATAATTTCTTATATTGTGGAGCCTGGAACTGGACACTGTACTCCAATATGCAGCACCGGGATACTCTTTGCCACAAGGGCACTTAGCTGGCTCATGCTTCACTTGGAGCCATGGAAGCCAAGACTGGCAGGTCCTTTTTTTACCAAGCCACTTGGTAAACAGGGGATTGGCAGCCCCTTTGTGTACTGGTGTTGTGGGTTGTTCCTCTCCAGGTGCAGGACTCTACGTCTGTTGAACTTCATGAGGCATTTCTTCATCTTGTTGAGGTTCTTCTAGATAGCAGCATGATACTCTGGCATATCCCTCCTCCCAATTTTGTGTCATCTGCAGACTTGATGAGACCATGTTCTGCTCCATCACCCCGCTCACTAATGAAGATGCTGAACAGGATTGAGCTCTGGGCTACCATGTTCCCTGGCTACACTGCTAGGCAGTTACTGGCCCCCAAATAGACTTCATGCTTCTAATTCTTGTTGAAAAAGAATGTCTGTCTTCCCACTGCTTTTGGAAAAAAAATAATACTGAATTATTTATTTTGTAAAGCACCATGCTGTTATGAAAACGTGAAACATCCCAAATGCCTAGAGACGGGTCAAATTAGTCAGATTTAGGTTAAAAAAATAGAATTGTATTAACAATAAGCACAAGAAAGCACAGACTGTTGTAGAAAAATGAAAGCAATTCCAGCAGACAAATAAGAAAAGACTTCAAATAAAAGTAATGAAAACTCTTCTCAGAAAAATAATTCACATGGAAGAATGCACTCCTTTTTTACAACAGTATATAAAAATATAAAAGAAACAATGAATGAAACAAAAATGTTCATGGATATGGAATTGGACAGTGTATTCTCCTCTTCCCCATAGCCATATAAAATGTAGTTTGAAGAACTGTCACTCTCAGGGTAATATGTCAAACCAGATTTTGTCACAGGTCAAAAAATATGTATGACTGAGAAAAAAGGCTGGCAGTGATCTATGAGGAGAAAAGGGCAATGTTACTATTGGATGAGCTGAAGATCAAGAGATAGGATGCTCTTCAGCAGATGTTTTTTCCTTTTAAATTGAGAGATGTTTAAAACTGTTCAGGCTGTAAGGAAAATGCCCTTTAAAAACTTTTAGCCAGAGCACCTAATCAAAATTGGGGAGTGAGGCGGAATGGGAGGAGGGGAAGGTGTATGTATATGTGAACAGCACATGAGATTCACTGGCATCACATGGGTAGATGTAACAGACCCTATTTATGGGAACCTAGAACTATGATTTCTTACAATGACAGGATCATTTTAATCTATATTTTTATAGTCAAATTCCTTGTTAAGTGACTAATTGTCTTTTTTTATCCTAGTTCTTAGATCCTCTAGGGGGTTTGGGTTTTTTACATTTTTTGATCATTCAGCACCTTATATTATTATGAAAATATCATGGATACTGTGCAAAACTAATCCTAAAATCAGTTTGAAGGAACTTCTCTAGAAACCTCCCTGTGAGCTAATAACAATCCCTCCAAAGCTGTCAAATACATTGTCCTGTTAGTTTTTAAGGCATTTCACTTCTTTCTATTTGAATGAATCCATATTTCCTTCAGTATAATTAGTAATTTACTATGGGCTCTAAATATCTTCTTGAAACCTAAACAAATAATTTTTTTGACTCGAACTACTGTGCCTTTAGAACTGTTTGCTGTTGGATCACCCATGCTTCTTACACTTGCTCTCCACAGCCATCTCAAACAAAGAAATGTGATAAATCCAGTGTTTTCAAATATCATAATATCAAATACCAGTGTTTTCAAATATCATTTCGGGTTAGTTTATATAGCTGAATAAGTTTGAATAATTCTGGTACCTTAAAGGGTGCGAAAGAAACAGATTTTCCTGCAGCTATTTATGACCAGTGATTGAGCAGTTACATCTTCAACCTTGGACTGTTGGTAGCAGGCAATAGGACCTGGTTGTCAGCAAAAAGTCCCAGGACAGAAAACCTGTTAAGTAATTATCAATGTTCAATATGCTTGAGTTAGTGAGTGAGTTAAAGATCCTATGTAATCTTCATCATAGCAGAAATACTTCTTGAAGTGATAGCACATCTTCTGGAAGATTATATGTTTAATATATATATAATAACATAATATAGACAACATGTGTTTTGGCAACTACAGATTCCTCAATATTTTTGAATATCTTTATGAAAAAGTTAAAATGGAAATATAAGTGACTTGTGAGATTTGTTACCTTACTTGTTTATTTTTCATGTCAGAATAGAAAAGCAAGACAAAATTACACAAATTTTACCACCTAAAAGCAGATTTATTTTCTTGTCATGCTAATAAAATCATTATCATCTGGTGCTAGTAAACCAGCATTACAGACAGATTTTTTTTCCCACCATTATTTCCAGAGTTGTATTTGTATACAAATACAAAATGTTAGCACTTTGTGGTACATGCAGAACTACTCTATATCTCTAAATACACAGTGGCAAAACTTAGTAAAGCCACAGTTACTGAATTGTGCCCTCTGGTTCTTGTTAACATAATGTCAGATGAACCATCAGCTCTTGACTTGAAGTGTGTCAACTTGCATTATGCATAACAGGTATATGCATAGATGTAAATTTTTTGAAATGCAAAAAAAATCAATAATTTGTTTCACTTGGGCTGCTGGTTCACAAGTGCTTGACAGAAACATTTTGTGTTGCCATATGCTCAGTGTCATGGTTTAAGAATGGTACTCCCAAGTTCAGTGTTCCCACTGAGACTCTCTAAAACAGGTACCCCGTGTGCACTCCTCCTTCCTCTCTCCTTATCCCCCTTGTGGTTGGCTGGAGAGGAGAATTGGAGACACAAAGATCATGGGTTGAGATAAGAACAATTTACTGGAAACAGCAATGAAATAAGAAAACAGAGGAATAGTAGCAAAATTAATAATAAAAGCATACAAAAGAGAGTGTGATTCACACGCAAAATTACTCACCATGGAGCTCAACCTAACCACGGCCATGCCACCCCCACTGCTTCATCCCTTTCGGAACCGATGCCACTCCACTGCTCCTCCATCTCAGGACCACGCCATGCCTGCTTGACCAGAAGGAACGCCTTCTCCTCCTAAAAGAGTCCCTTTCCCCCTGCCCAGCAAGGATGTGAGGGGGTATAGAACAACTTCTGGTTCCTAGCTATGCCCCCTCCTGGCTACTGCAAAAATTAACCCTGTCCTAGCCAGAACCAGTACACTCACACTATGGAAATTAACTGAATTAGCATTTAACACATTGATTATTTCAACTATCCTGAAATCTGTGAAGACAATGTAGATAATTATTTATAACCTGAATGATTCCATTCATAATAATGTATGTCCATTTATTTAAAGTTCTGTGTTTGGTTTTGTTACTTCACATATCTTCAGCCCCAAAATATACAGTTTGGGTTTTTTTAAGATATAATTGAAATTTATGCTTCTATGCAATCTCTAGAAATAGACTATCCAATTGTTAAACTTTCAGGAGACTGTACTAGATGCATTACAATAAGTAATGTTGTATCAGAGTGAATAAGATAACTGGAATTTACCATTATAATTATAATATGAAAAAAAGGAGTCCCTGTACAATAAGTTCTAATGCTGTTCTAACACAAAATTTTATAACTTTTTTTGCAATGGCCATTTACCCTGAATGGTGACCCATAGTTTGAAAATGAACTTGAGTTTTCTTCCAGATAAATGTACACTGGCAGTAGTAGAACAGACTACGTTTTAAGACCATTAGAATGAAATAGCCACACATGTTAGCTGAATATTAATAAACTCTATATCTGACTTATAACTAGTGTCCTAACTTTTCTGTGATTCTAAGAAAACTAAATGCAAACACATTTTCAGTCTCTACAGTCACCCTTGCAAATATTAAAATATTTTTTAAAGACAATTTTACATCTTCATTCCAAGAAACTTAGGTAAATTATCCACTTAGGTACAACAATTTTGTGTGGAACTGGCATGAATTCTTGATCTTAGCCATGTTAAATCCTATTAAAAAAATTTGTTATGTATGTCTTTGGAAAAAAAAAATCAAGTTTTTCACTCTGAGCAAAATAATTCTCAAAAAAGCAACAGAAGTTATTTGGGACTGCATTTATAGAATAGGATAATTTAGTACTCTAATTATTAGTCAGTATGTAATCTATATCAGTTCTGTTTAGAGCCGACTGCACTCCTCATGCTACACAAATACTAAGAGATACAACATGTCTTGACTAGAAGAGCTGGGTGTCAAAGATGAGAGGAATTTCTTTATTAAATGCTCTTATTTGTGTGATAATTCCCATGAGCGTGCCATAATAGAGTATTTTCCGCATGGCTTGACATATAAATACTCAAGGGGAGTGGGGGAATAGCTAACATCCACGCACAACTTACACATTTTTCTTTAACCAGTTTTGACTGTGTGGACACATTTTTCCAGCCTTGATTTTGTGTCATTTTTTGTTTGAACATAATTTTCAAACTTATTTCAATACCTGACAATTGCACTGATGTTTTTGGTAAATATCAACACTATGGTAATTATGAACTTATGTCATGAGTATTTTTAATATTTTCCACAAGTTTAAGAAGATGCTATATATTAACACTTTCAGTCTTGTGAGAATTCCATAGAATTCAAACATTGGCTGCAAGATGAAGGTAATGTGTATTTTATTTTCATGCAAATCCTTAGAGATAGAAAGAACTGTTTTACAGACACACACACACACACACGAGAGAGAGAGGTGTGAAGGTGAAAAGCAATAACAACCAAATCTTCATATAATAGATGAAATAATTGGACAAAATGTTATCCCTTTATCATATTTAAAAATGGAAATGCAAAATCACCCAAAAAATAGAAATAATCAAGCATTAGTTCATTAGTTGATTGCAGATTGTGCTAAAATATGATTAAAATTTAAATGAAATTTTCTGGCTTCTAAGTCTAAGGGAGAGGATTTATCACTTTAGCTGAGACGAAAGAAGGGATCTTCAGCTGGTGGTAAGTTCCAGGAAAAGAAATGTGTGTGTAGTCATAGGAATTTTGAGCTAGAACAGTGTTTCATGTCTCATGAGAAGCATGCACAGACACTGCCTGCGGGCACCATTCCTGCTCAGGGTGGTTCCACCATTCAAGCTGCACAGACCAGGTAAGTACCAATGAGTGTTCAGGCAAATATGTTTAAAAGATTTTTTTTCCCAAAAATAGACATATAAGGATCACAGAAAGAAAGTGAATGTGTTATTGGCACTTCTTAGGCTTTTTGCAAACAGTCTGTATTTAAAATAATGTCAGCATAAAGTTAGACCTGTTTACTTTACAATGAACAGAGTACAGTTAAGACTTTGTGGATACATTATTGGAGTCAGTTTGCAGGACTTACTTCAGTTTTAAATCACAATGACAGTAATCTCTGAGAACATGCCAAACTCAGGCTGGCAATTTCCAACTCCTGCAATCATCACCCTCAAGAAATTATATAGGAGAAAAAGAATTTAATAAAGTATCATTATCAAATCATGAACTTGTCCGATGTTTTATGAACAAATAGAAACTAGAAAAATAATTTTTCATATGTGTAACAAAATAATTAGGTTTCCAAGTGAAATATTAGCAGAGTATTGAAAATTGTACAGTGTCTAATTAGACCCTGGTCCCTAGCACCATGTCTTTCACACTGACCGTGTTCACAGCCATAGCAAATATATGAATTCTGTTAGCTTGGTCACATTATTTCTAAGGTTTTCATGGTAATTTCGAAACTAACAAACAACCTCACATTTAAGCAATCTTAGTTTCATTTAGAACAAGTGTTTCAGTATAACTGATCCACAGACTTTGAATACTTAAACATGAAATATTTTCAGAATTGTTCTATAAATCGTGGTTGTTTCAATCCAGAATGTATTGTAATATCTTGGTGCTGTATGAACTATGTTCCTTTTTCAGCTTGTGTAACTTCAGCACCAGTGACCAACGTGTTTAGAGATCAATGTGTACACTAACAAAACATCACTCTGATCACATCATAACTGATCTTCAAACACTCATTTCTCAGGTCTAGGAGACAGAAGAACATTAGTACTGTAACAACTCTGTTTGGATTGTTTTGATAAAGGTGACATATGAACAATTCTTCTGGTACTACTGCTGATTATTAAAACTTTTTAGTAGTTTCTCCTGGACTCAAGTTTTTTCACCCTTTATTTCTGTATAACACGGTACCTCAGACACCATGAAAAAACCTAGGTCTTTCACGGACTTTGTTTTTGCAATTTCAAATAATCTTTCAGTAGATTTCATTGCAATTGTTAATGTTATATTAATATTAGATAATTTGTTTTAAATTACACAATTTGAAATTCTAAGCCAAGATGTGAAGTATTCAGCACGATATATAAACACTTTATCTTTTTTGGTTAGAAAAAAGTCAGGTGTTTTGAAAAGGAACATTGGCAAAAAGACCAAATGCAGTTTGATGGTTAAACATCAATAATTTTGACTTTAACTCACTTTCCAAGGAATATGGCTGAAAAATGTATCAGTTTGACTTGGAATTTAAAATTTCTGATAGAAATGCATAATCCTAGACTGAAAGCAATGAAATAATCAATATTTTTATACATATGATTTATAATTATATAAAATTATAATAATTTGCTCATTTTATTTACTCACAAACAGAATAAAAATCCCAAGTACTTATTACATAGAATCTTTGCAAATATATTCAGTTACAAAATGTGCTATTTTCTATAACTTTGACAATTCCAATCTAAGAAAGTTTTATAATTTCCTCCTTGCCAAAGACTAAGATTGATGGAAGGAAATCTAAGCACCATATATTATTTGCAATAATTGCCACTTATATGGCTTGTCTGCATAGATCTTTTGAGATTTAACACTACATGACTGAGAAAAAGATCTGTGGGGGCGACTGCTATTTTTATTGTTCTAGGAAATAATTGCTTAATTTCAGGGCACAATACATAGATAACTGGTTTTGGTTTTTGCTGTTCATTTTGTAAAAATCTGATGAATTAAGTAAAAAGAGATAAAAATCCGGGTTATTACGGTGTGTTACTTCAAATTTTGGATTTATTACGAGTAGGCAAAAGACCTGTGTGGCTTCATCTACTCCAAGATAGTAATAAAAACTACTAAAATACTGTCACAGTGATTTCTTTCTGCTATGATCATGTATATATATTATATGATGAATAAAGAAAAGCAATTATATAAGAGCAATCATGAAGCAATTATTTTCTTCTCGGTTGAAAAACAGATTTATAATAAATTATTTAATGGTTGACTACATAATTTAGATTTTACATTCTTTGTTTCCAATTAAAAGTGTATGCAGGAAGAGGACAGCACAGGCAAAAATGTTTAAAAAATATACAGCAGTTTTCTTTGAACAAAAAATGTTGACATTATCATTTAACATGTATTTAAAGGAATTACTCTCTTCTTTGAAAAAATACAGCACTTCGCCAGTTACAGAAAAAGCAAGGATTTGTGTATATTTTAAAATCTACCAATGATTTTAATATACATACATGTATACTGTCTTTGTATGTACAGCTGGGACATTAAATTTTACTTGGACCAAAATGGAAAAATGTTCTTTGTGAATTGACCACAAGAGTAGGTTACTGACATTTTAAAACAGTTGAAGATACCACTTGAATATTTCACTTGAGAGCCTGCCAAAGTTTCCCTTAGTTTCCCATGCCAGACCTACATTTAAAACAAAAAAAAATTAAATACATATTATAGATGTGTATACCATAGACACTTTTTTGTTTGCTTTTAAGTCCAGTTTCTGCTGTATGTAAAATAAATCTGTTCCTTATTATTCTCTAAGGCACCATCCCAGAAACAGCAAGAGATGTTTCTGGCAGATTTATTGTGATTGATCCTTCACTAGGAATGAGGGTGGAGTATCTGAATTAATTCTTCCCTACTGCTTCTGTTTGTTACTTTTATGATGGAAATTGATAACATGAATGTTACATGCATTTTGCCCATCTGAAATGTGCCCATTAGAGTTTCCTGGTGATAGCAGTTTTAGTGAGTAAAAAGGCATGACTGCTAACATGAGAACACTTCACAAGAATATCTCAAATTTCTATAGCTCTAGAAGTCCAGAAGGATGATCTTTCTTGCTAGTCTGATGTCTAAAAGGTTTCCTTGGAAATAAACCATCAGCTTTATTTATGAAAAACAGGCAAAACACCAACTTTGAGAAAGAGGAACACTATTTTACCTCTGATTTTAAAAGAAAACAAAAACTACTGAATGGATACCTTCTTGAAGTGCCTTCTATTCTGTTTTTTCACAGAGTGACATTAAAAAATAAATATTAATAAATAATAAACATGTATTTGCAAGTTTTTATTTTAGCATCTACTGATTTTATTTTTGGTTATTCTTTATTGCCCTAATACACTAATAAAAGTATACCTTTGAAAAGACTGTCTCAGGATTGGTTTATAATGATAAATGTTTTAGGCAGTGCTTGCTTTTGTTCATCGTTCCCTGCCAGGCATATGAGTACTGAAAATAGCAAGTCACCTCTAAAGATGTGTCAAGTGACCGTAGCTAATTTGAGAACCCTGTGTCATTTTCAGGTCTGTGAACACTGCAAATTTCAGCTCCCCTGAATATTTTAAAAGGGATCAACCCAGTAATGACACAAAATTGTACTCAGAATCCTCATAATTAGACAGCATCAGGATTAATATATGGATAGTACATATTTTATATAAGAATTATTATAGAAATGTCAAAAATCAATGTAATCTTTTGATGAAGAATGGTATTTTCATGTATTGCAAATTCTCAGACAGTTTGTACTCTTCTGAGGTAGAAAGGCACTTGAAAAATGGCTTCTTAAAGAGTTTTAACTCTACATAAACTGTACAGACTTGAGGTATCTACTCTCAGCATTTTAGGTTGGAACTATCAATTATGTGTGTTTTAGTCTAGTAAAATATTGTGCAAAACCCACATTTCCATTATATTTGAATAACAAAAAAGAATTAAGATTAAATTGATATTTAGAAGAAGTGCTGAAATTTTAAAACATAGTAGGCAGAAATAATGTAGATCTTATCTATGAGGGGGATTTTTTTTTTCCACATCAATCATTTCTCAGACTAATTGGTACTTCCATGTTCCAATTTAAGCAACTACTTATTTCACTGCTAGTGTATTTGCAGAAAAGCATTTTTTTGAGCCAGAGAATATAGTAGGAGTTTATATCTTTCTTGTGGTTCATATTTGCTATGCAGATTTAAAGTATCACTTAAAAATATATGCTTATTTTAAATAAGAAGTTATTTATACTGCACAATGACTTAAAACATGTATTTAACATTATGGAGTTCTTTTATTTGAAAGTCTACTAAAGGACACACATACTTTTGAATCCATAAGATTATGTCTCCTTTTTTAAGAACAAAAATTGCGTTACTATATTTCAAGCACTGGGATGATATTTTTGTTACATTTCACTTACTAAATTCTCCAATGTGTATTTTAGGATTACAGCAAAATTGCACAAAATTTCTAAAGACTGAGGATTTGACTGATGTTGATTTAAACTGGTGACAACAAACCAAACTTGAGTGTCTCACACATGTCACAAGGACCCTTGGACCCTCTCAGGGCTGATGCTCTTTTGCCACTTCCACAGAGCAGAGTAACCTCTTCAACCTGCAGATACTCAGTTAACTAGGACACAAGGGCTAAAGGAGGACTCCAAATTTCCTGTGCTTTTTCTGAGTTACAAGCAGTAAAGTAGCCCAAGAAATGAGTTCTCAGGCTGCATCCTGTAAGTGGGGAAACTGCAACTGTACTTGAGCATGACTACAGACACTCCAGTTTCTTTAACTATTAATATAAAGGCATATTCTTTCTTTGCGTAAATAAGAATTTAAAATGCCTATTTCTAGTTTTGCAAATTGCTCTTCAGTTTTGGCATTTTTGTAGAGGTTTTTGTTAATCAAACCCTGGACACCAAAGGAAGAGCAACTATTTTGTCGTCTGCAAAAAATGGGAGTTGCTCATCACAGAAAAGAGCCCCAAGGGTGTAATGGAAGACATGTGATCTCTTACACCCCTGTGTGAGGTCATCTGATAGTTCATTACTCACTAACTGAATGAATCCTATGTACAGTTGATGAAAAAAAATGTGCTTTAGAGTCACATTTTTCCAAGCTTTCTCAATAAAGGTCTTACCTTTAGCAGACTGCACAGTTTGCTGCTCTTGCAATGAACTCCAGAAAGCCTGAACTGTTCCTTAAGTGGATTAGTCTGTTTTATCGGGCTTTCATTTCACTTAGAGTCCATAAGTTCCAAAAAGCAAAATCAAACAAATAAACAAACCACAGAAGAAATACTTGTCTAGAAAAAAAAGAAAAGTGGAAGTTGATTTTGTGGGTTTCTTTTTTTTTCCTTCTTTTTTTAATGTGTCATATACCATAAGAAGTAATGCTTCTGTGCTATGAGATGAAATATTTGCAGTATATTCAGGATGAGATATTAGTGGCGCTCTTTTATTTCTTCAGTGGAATTTGATTTGGATTTTGAAGACCTCAGTTCATGATGGCAGGTATCTTGGCAAAACAAAAGTTTATTCTGTCCATATTTATGGCCTTTGTAAATTGGTGTCTGAAATAAATGTATATTTGTTCCACATTGTAATAAATAACTTATGGTACACATGGTTGAAGTGCAATCCCTAGTTATGTGTATAAGAAGCCTTCAGATATGTTTTGGATTATTTATCTGTCATGTGTTTAAGGAAACACTGTACATTGTGTTTCTTTGTGGTGTTTTATTTGATTTTGCTGTTTAAAATAAGAGGTTAGATACTGGACCCACTATTCAAGCAATCTTTCTTTAATATTTTGTTCACTGAAGGATTGCAAGGCTACTTCTGTAAAGAAGTGTAGTTCTTTTTGAAAGTTATCTCAATGGACATTAACTACCAGAATGACTGAGCTCATATCTATTTGTGGTAACAGCTTAAAACACTGTACATGCTTCTCTATTCAATCAAGAATTTCTGTGGTTTCTTCTTCATTAATGCTTATCTAACTTATAAAAGAGCTAGTTCTTTGTAGCTCTTAAAGAAATCAAACTATTCTACTGAGAGAAAGAGCTGAATTGACTTGGGCCAAACGAGTGACCCTACAGCGCATTCCTGGAAAAGAAACACTTTAGAGAAGAAAAAAAAAAAGAAACCCATATGCTATGTATTGAACTCAGCAGACTAAGCGCTGTCATGAGCTCAGCTTCATTTAAAGTGGATGAAGTAGATTATAGTTATATCCTTTCCTTAAACCTCTACAACAAAGGGAACTGAGAGAAAGTGCCTCTTGTAACATCAGGGCTTAGTGGCTCTTCAGACCCACAACATCAATCCTACTATTCTTCAAAAAGAATGTGTTCCTATTACTTTATTAACTGTATCAACAAACCCATTATTTTTTTAGGAAATAGACTGAGTTCAAATATTTCATTTCATTTTTTGAGATCATTGCTGCACTCATGAGTAACATTTCTCCCACCTATGCTGCAACATGAAACCCACTCAAAAGCCACCCCCACAGCATGTATTGTTTTTCAGTCACGGTGCAACCCTTGTTCTGTGCGAACTGGGTCCCTTGGAGTTTTTTATGTATTCTCTGTCTCACATCTACCAGGGAGTAGCAGGGAGGAAGGCAAGGGAGGGCCTGTGGCCCTGGACAATGGCACCAGACGGCTGCCTGTGCTTGAGGCATGCAAGCCCGGGGATATTCTCAAACATACAACATACTTGGCAGCTTGGTGCCTGCAGGGTCATTTTGGCAACATCACTACTCTCTAGGGATGGTGCAGATTGCTGACAGGTTGTAAAAGTAGGCACTGCAGCAGAGAAATGGCATTTACAGACTTGAGGCCAAGTTCAAAGAGAACTTAAATATCATCATGGATACAGCTGCTTGTCTGTGCCTCGGGAAAGACCCAGAGAGGGAACTGTATCGCAGGCAAATGCTTTTCTTTAACTCTTCACTTCAGAAAATTAAATTTGGATTGATTTTTGTGCTTTCTTAGTGTTATCAATCTGAATTATTGGAGGGCCTGATGGTTTTAGCTCAACAGGTAAGTTAGTAGAAAAGGCAGTAAGAAATACAGCTAAAGAGGTGCTGAGTGCCACTGTAAGGTGTTTTATGTTAACAAACAACACAAAACCTACCATTTGTCATCTAGGTTACTATAATCATATAAATCATATCTCTAGACTCATCTTTGATGGCAGTGTTGGAATCATTAAGTTATTCCTGAAAAAAACCATGGAATGGGTTTCTGAAACTAATAGTGGGAGGAAAACAGTGAGAACTGCGGCTGTGGTGTATATTTTCATGAGTCAGAGTCACTGTGCATGACTTTGGTTGCTAAGCATTTATTGTTTATTTTCCTGCTTTTGAAAGTGAATGAGTCAACAGGCATGTTGCTGATTAATTCCTGTTTCTATTTTGCCTTTTGAGAAAAATAGTATCCCTGAGAAAGACACCATCCTTCCCTACTGTCAACTCACAGACTGAAAATATTTTCTGTAGAATTTGAAAGAGAGTACATCCTTTCATTGTCACATTGATACGTGAAAGCTAAATAATGATTAGCCATTATTTTTTGAACAAAACCTTCAGTCTCCAGGCCCTGCTCTGGACAGTGTGGATTTTTAGGGGTTAGAGTTTGTGACTCTTAATTCCATGACAGAGAGCTCTAACGAGATATTACTTAGATAAATTGGAGTTAAAATAAACCTCTCTGGCAGACCATAAAAATGTTTTTCAGCTTGAAATACCACATTAAGCTTCAAATGGTCAAAGACAAGATAGTAAGAGCTTATTTCAACATAAGCTACATCCATTTATTGTTACTTTTTTCTGTATGTGGCAATAACTGTGCCCGCTTACAGTCAAATAAATAACCATCATCAACCGAAAATGAATCTTCCTGAAGCATGTTCACATAACTGAGAGCTCTCTTTAGTGCGTAGTCCTACTAATCCCCAGTTTTCAACTACACAAATAGTTAGCAAAGGATTTTTGCACTTTCTTCTAGACTTCTGAAGCCTTTTTACATAGATGTGCATAAGAATGACTCATATCCAGGAATATAAATCAGACACTTGCAAAATCAATATCACTTATCTGACTGATTCCTGTGCTCTTTGCAGACATTTAGAATTCAGTCTTAAAATGCCAGGTTTCAATTAACTAGAAACAGTTTATCTTAACTATGTCAGTTACCATTCTAACAACAAATAAAAAATCTCAGTGCAGAAGGTGAGTTTTATGAAATGCTAATGGTCATCTAAAATCATTTTGAAAAATGAAGAGAGAATGGGAATTTGAGTGTTGGAGCAATAATTTTTGCTACTTCTTTATTCTAACTATTCCTGGTGTTACCAAAAATTGGTAAAAATGATAATCCTCACCATTGATGCAGCATTAAGAAAGAGTCATTCTTTATTCATCTGGATGCATGGGGGGATACCTCCTCTGAAGTTTGTGAATGCTAAGTATAAAAAAGCTCCTGTTTATATAGTATATTTTATATACTATATTTTATATATATGTTCACTGATTTTCACAGAATAAACATGCATATGAAAATAATTTTCCTGAAATCATTAACATATATTCCCTTCCCTTTATAAGTGAGTTCTTCTGTCCTGGGGGTGTCTTTGGTTATCCCTGATGGTGGCCAACACCAAAATCATACCTGACCACCTACTGAACTGGTAAAAGTTGGCACAACTGGGCTGATTGCTTTCCAGTGCTTCTTTCTACTGAATAAGCATTGCACAGTTCCATTCATAGGCCAGTGTTTTTTAAAGAATAGGCAATGTGTTAACCCACCATGTGTTCATCTATCAACATTGGCATTGTGGAAAAAAGATGAAAAACTAGATCATATCCCTGTATTATCTTGAGCGTTACAAGAATAAGGATCATTTTAATTTCCATCAATATTCAATAAATACTTATTAAAAATATTTTTAAGGTCAAAACTTCCTTTGCTTCAACTATATTCAGCAGAGTATGAATACTAACTGTAAATAATCCATCTAGCAACCCAAAAGCTTCCTGGCCTGCTCTCTTTGTCTGCTCCAAAATTCACAAAGAAAAAAAGGGCACAACTGACAAGACTAAAACAAATTTTCTACCTCCCAGGCTCTCGATGAGATAAATTTCTTTTATTTCTAATATTTTCTCTCAAATTCGTCTCCCCAAACAATGTCTGAAGAGATTTTTGTAAGATTAAGAAATTGGGAACAGTCACGTTTAATGTCAGCCAAAGCCATTGAAACTGTGCCTTTACATTTGTATGAACAGAGACCTTAATTAGCTTCATTTTACTAAAGTCTGTGAACAAAATCCCTAGCTTATTCATCATATTTCTCTCTTTTTGAGTTCCTGGAATAGTTCACAAAAATCCTGGTCCTGTGTTGCTGTTCCAGGGATGGAATGTAGCCAGAAGTACACCCTGCAGGTGAAGGTCATATACAGGCTTACACTTACTAAATACTCTCCAACATCATTCTGAGCTTATTTAAAAACCTGTGGTGCTAGAATTCAGAGAAAAAGAAAAAGTTTACAATTTTTTTCACTCCAAAGAAGGCCCAACTCACCTTGTAAAATGCTGTTCAGAGAAATCAAAGAAAAGATGGAGATGAAAAACCTGACTCTGCTGAATCAAAACTTCCACTAATCCAACTGGAAGACAGTATGACACTTATGTCCCTGAAGGAACGGAAATTATGGGAGGCATTCAGGTATCAAAACAGAGGACTATAGTGTCATTTTAAAGCTATCTGGTATTTCCTTCTTTAATGATTTAATGCAGAATCTGCAGAAAATCCATGTCATTCTTGAGAAGCATCTGGATACATATATATGTTACCATGGCATCACATATGTCCTGCATTCTGATGGTTACAAAAGCACTAGGAGCTGTAAATTACACTTGGCTGACAGGTAAAAGAATAGAAGAGGTCTCGCATCTTGAGGTTCATAATGTGATATTGGTACTGAAGTTTAAATGAATTGAAAGAAAAAGTTCCTTCTTACAGATGTCATGCCCTAAATCACATGGGGCACTAATATCCATCTGGCTGTAACCGGGCATTTGTCATTCCCTTTCTGCAAGTATTCTAAATAGAATGAATTAAAAATGCTTCATCTTTTCTGAGAAACAATTTTGGGCACTAATGCACATTTGCTTCTGCTTACATTCTTATTCCTAATTTCCCTTTTACTTTCTCTTCCTCACTTTTCATTTTTTTTCCAATCTTTACTTTCCTTGCCTTCTGTTAGAAACAACTTGCTTGCATTGCTTAACACTTCATTTTCACAGCACCTCTGAGACACTAGGAGTGAAAAGATAGCTAAAAAAAAGCTTATTAACTCTGATATTGAGCTCTGATATACAAATGTGACAGGCCTTTTAGCAGTAGACAATGTTTAAATTCTGTTTTCCTCATTAACAAGGCTGTACGGTAAGTAAGGAAAAAAAACCCCAAAACAAACCAACAAAACCCAAAAATACACAAAAACCCCAAATCAAAACAACAGAGCTACATCTAGTTCTTTCTGCATGTATTAATTTTATCATGTTTTGTCTTCAAGAAAATAAGATTATCCTCAAACAATAGTAAAGACAATAGCTTCAAATACACTTTAAATAACTGTTCCTCTTATCTAAGTAAAATGCCTTATTAACACCATTGACAAACCCGTCAAGTAAGTTGTTCTGATTTGAAAAAATTCTCAGTTTAAGGGAAAAAAAGGAATTAAACGTGTGCTTAATGATTTTTAAGTACCTTTTAACATATCATATATATTGGTATCTTTTAAAGCACACACAGCATGCTAAATGTCAGTTTCTTGCACTAGAATGAAACACAGTAATCATACGTATTCAAAACCTGAAAATTCCTTAACATTTATGGTCACAATCATATGTCACTCTGAATCCCGCTTGCTTTACCTAAATATGATACTTATATTAGCAGTACCTTAATTAGTTACCTGTACTGCTTTATCAATTGGCCTACAAAGCTACTGTGGTTCACTGTTTCTGGGATTGTGAATGGAGCGTGCTTACATACATGTGAAACAGTCTGGCATGGCCTTTACTCTACACTGTATAACCAACCAATCCTTGTTCTTGCTATAAATCACTTCAACAACTGACATTTGTTATAATTAACACAATTTGTCATCTCTCTTTGACAAAGCAGCTCCGCAGTCATCACAGTGTCATGGGTTCTAAACTCCTTAGCAAAAGCCAAAAGAGAGATGTGTTTCATTGTTTTGCAGAACTTACACATTTATAAATGGAACAGAAAATACAGTTTGAAGTGCTTAGGTAACTCTGGGAAACTCAAAATGTTAACTTTGCAAGAGATAAAACTGTAATCAATTCTAATTTTCCAGTCCTGGATGTAATAACTTCTGGCGATCTGAAGTGAAACTAAAAGAAAATATGTACTAATAATAAATCCTTTCATCTTAATGTCTGCAAATATTTTGGATACCATCACTAAGTTTAAACTAACAGTCATAAAGATTTTAATCCAGAGACTTTAATTATTCTGCTATAAACCCATAAATAGAATCAAACTAAAATAAGACGTAAAATGAAAGCATGTACACTTAGAAAAAGCACCCTAAATGTCACGTCTATCACTTTTGTTTATTAATATGGCATGCATTTTTTTTTCAGTCCCCTTAGAAAATTAAAAACCAAGAAAGAAGACATGATATTTCAGATGTCCATCTTACGACATGTGATTAATAAAATAGTATGATAGACAATAAAATCTTGAGAAAGAACAGGAATTAATCTCTATTTTAAAACAAAATAAAACAAAACCCCAAAAGCCTTATTCAGAGAAGATGCAGGGAATCTAAGGAAAAAAGAGAATCATCTCAGTTATATTTGAATAAATCTTAATTTGCTTTTTTCTTTTGGGAAACAAATGAAAGAAATAAAGATCTCAGAAAGCCATTCAGGACAAACCATCTCTGGAAAGGAAAACTAGCAGGGAAGTCCTACAAATTCCTTCCCACATTTTCCTCAAGTCAATGGTGCAACTAAAATATAATATTAGTGCTAAGAATACTTTATTTCCTTCTTTGGGAACTGAAATTCCCTTTTTAAACCCTTTATCTCATCCTGAAAGAGAAAAGAAATATTAAACTGGTAATAAAATAAATCTCTGTTCACATACAGGCCTTTGTACACTCTCAAAAATCTAAAAGAGGCCTTAAGTACAAATGACAGTCAGATTCATGTGGCTTGGATATGTGGAAAAAATACCAACTTCAGCCAACATAGAATCTGTTTAGAGGAATTCTCTACAGTATCACACTATTTTTATTGGGAAAAAAAGTGATACAAATGTTCCAACTTTAGAAATAGCCATGTGTTTGGGGATATTTCTGTTAAAGTCCATGCTGCTACAGCCTTGGGATTAGGCATAAATCCCAGCCTTTATTAAAAAGACCAAGTTGATCAAGTTTGTACTTTGTTTGTTATAGAAAACCAAAGTTTGAAAATTTATCCCATGAATGATGGAAAAAAAAAAACCCTAGCAAAATCAACAGGCAAATAGTGATAATGAGTAGTTTTAAAATCATTTATCTAATATAAAGCAAAGGAATGATTTATGAAGATCTTAATTATTTTCAGTGACTTGTGATTCTCTATACTGTTACTACCTCAGGATAGGAAGACAGTCATTATTTGTTGCAGGAGCCAAAATAACAAGACTGGCTTAATAACAACATAGGAAAGATTTAGCAAAATATATGTACAGAGAAGATAGTGTGCATATGTATGACCTCTCTGTTATCCCAGAGTGTTCATTAAAACTAATATGAGGAAAATGTCATCCAATCCAGGCCACCTGTATTTCTGATTTATCAGTCATTTAGTTTCATTTAGGTTGGATTGATTATTCTTAGACTTCATTGATTATTGAGAGTGAACTAGTTTGAATTATTTTACTATTACCACCATGTGGCTAATAAATGTTATACTGTAAGGGAGACAATGTTTCTTACATGCTCCAGTACCAAGAAACAGGACCCCCATTTTAAAGCTGAAAGAATGGTTTTCCTGAGGCATACAGAAAAAAAAAAAAAAAAAAATTCTAGGAGATGGATGCGATCCAGACAGGACATAGTGAGAAAGAAGGGGATACTTTTGCCAGAAGCAGGAAGTACCAAGCCACTGAGAGGAGTCCCCTGAGCAGTGGCCACCTGGGAACTCCTCAGCCATGAGGTGTGGAAATACAAGTGTTTGTTCTCACATGCTGACAAGCTAGCAAAGACCCTAAAAAACCTTATACATTAAGCAGGATTTTGAACATGCTTTTATAATGACCAATGCAACATGCAGGAATAACAGTGGTGGCACAGAGCAGAGGAGAAGGAAGGCTAGAGGTCATTGGGTAGATCTGCCTGTGGAGACTAGCTGCTCTCCTCTGCTTCCTGACAGACTCCTATCTTCTTGAGGTTTTTTCATACTTAGTGATACTGACTTTGCAATTCTCCCAGAAAATGAATTTGAATTTCCTTCACCATTCTGTTGAAAAGATCTGCAAAGACTCTCCCCAAGTAGTCGTTTAAAGTGTTCTTTTCCCCCCATCACAGACAGGTACATGAGATGGTTAGTCAGCAGTAGTCTCTTATGTATTCAAAGTTTGCTACACCCTTAGTCTCCTTGGACTAATTAAAACCCTTTTAAATAATTGTTGTTCATGTATGTTTTGTTTTCCAAGCATTTTCTGTCCTTTTACCTCTTTCCATCACCCCAAGGTAGATGTCTATTGGTCTTCCCCATGTTCAAAAAGAGGAGTAGTTTCTAAGTTTTAAGTTTATATAAATCAATAAGATTGTATTATTCACATATGAAGGGAATTTTTGTTATGTGTCCACCCCAAGACACATAATATTCTTCATTTTCTAGTCTACCTCTGCAATATTGTTACATATTGCTATCCAACCCAGCTGTTGCCCACTTAAAATTCATACACTCTTTCTCTAGACTTTATTAAGTAAAAAGTCTTGACTGAATGGCAGGCTAAAAAGACACAATGGAACTAAGAAAGAGAAACAACTGAAGCAATGTCAAAACTGGGGCTAATTTACAGCTGTAGGGTGTTGCAAGAGGTATAACAGAAGATAGTGACTTTCAACTGACCTTTCCCATTCTCTGAATTATTATTAGTCAGAGTACGTTGGACTATAAATTGCAGAACTCTCTTCTTTTATGTTAACAGATGATGACATAGATTTTTTTCTTCTCTATTTTATGCATATGCTGGAATTTTTTTAAATTTGAAAAATCACACAGTAAAACAAGTATTTAAACTATTAAAATGAATGCCACTGTTTCATAGAGTCACAAATGTCCTTTACTATAATGAACTCAGACAATGAGATAACTGTCACAGGAGGAGAAAGAGAGTAATCTGAAAGGTATTTCAGCAGACTATTTCACTCATGTATTCAGTAGATTGGGATTGCCCTTGTATGGCAATGGAAAGTTTGTCATGTATAAGATGATAAAATGTTCCAGTGTGATAAAATGTTCTGACTTGATAAAAATTTGGCAGCACTCACAGCTTCCCTTCCTCCAAGCAATCACTAGTCTCTCTTCTGCCTTGTAACAAACAAGCCAACACCCCAACAATCTGAATATTTGCTATTGGCTTCATGAGAATGTGTTAAAGCAAGTGGAACTGCCTCTGAGCAAGGAGTTAAAGGAGTTAAATTTTTTCCAAGAGGAAATAGACATCCTAAAGGAACACAGCACATAGTTATCACTAGGACTAGCTGACAGAAATAACTGACACAGGGAATCTAGTTCAGTGTCTGCAAACAGAGCAGTAGTTGTACAGAGTTGAAGCAATCAGATTCCTCTGTGCTCTCTGGTAAGCTTGAATCCCTGATCACGTTCACTGAAGATAATGTTTCAAAATCACCAGACGTTCACAGTTTTGCAAGTTTTCAATATACAGAGCAGGTGAGAGACAATCACTTCAGTCATGTGTTTTGTGTTACTAAATCCAACTAACTCCAAGGGAAAGTCCCTCCTCGAATGGAGACTGCAGAACAGGTTTATGGTTCAGCAGGGAAGTGAAAGTTGGTGAAAACCAAAGAATTTCACCTCTCTGAAATGCTCAAAATCATTTGTACTCACTTTACCAACTACACCACTTTTCTACTATTAACCAGATAGCTGCTTAAAAGCACCTAAAAAATCACAGAAATATGTCAGACGTGGTTTTGTAACAACCCGTAAGAGCTGTCTTTTATGAAGACGAGCAAACAAAAAAAGGCACCTGGCCTTCAATTCCCAGACAGGAGAAGTCAGGAATCCCAATCTGATCCTACACTGGAATTTTCTAATGCTATACTTGGCAGTGCTAAAGGATTTTAATGTAGTGGAGGTAATCTGCACACCAGCCAAATCTTTCAATGCATCAGCAACTGACACAGTTCATGGAGTTTCATTTTAAAATGCCATCAATTAAAAACAGGGAGGGGGGACTAAATTGCTCACAAGTTTGCTTGCTTCTGAGGAACAGAATAAGATTTTTATGAGCTGTGAAAGGAGGCAAAACACTGCGTTTTAATGACGTCTCAGAAGAAAATCAGTTTGCAAAGCAGAGAAACTAATTTTTAAGATGTATGTGAGCTTCAGGGAGTTTGAAACAAGAAGACATCTAATTCATTGAAAAAGTGTTTTGAGGTCAGCATTTTCAGAAGATACTGCAGTGCGCTCAGTATCTCTTGGAATGTCTGGTGTGACAGTCCAGCTTGCTGCTGTTTTGTGGCTCTTAGAGGAAGGAACTAATTACATCAGGCATCTTGTATTAATTTCAAGTAGAAATCCTGTGGTAAATAATTTGAACTTTTTCTCTACCATTCTGGTCTGCCCAATGCTATGAAAAGATGCTAATGACCAATTGCTTCTACATGGGCTATTTGTAGAGAGGAAATTTATTTTAATGTTAACATTTCTATAAAATAGTGCACAAAGTGTTCTGCTGTAGTATACTATCAAATGCTACTGAGCAGTTCCACAATTTAAATAACTTTAGCTAGATTGTCTCTGCTTAAATAGATCATGTTTCTGTGCCATTTTACTTCATTGACTGAAAAATCCCACCCTAATTTCTGAGTTTCTTGGGAACTAATTAAGTATAAATCTGTTTAACTGCTAGACAAGTTAAAGTAATAATCTGTTGAAAGTAATTGCAGTGGAAAAATTTTTAATTTAAAGTTCCAGAAAGCAATATCTACACTTTTAACATCACGAAATGTGTCCCATTAATGCACATAATCTCAATTTCCATTAGCTGACATAAGTATGAAAATAGAAAGGAAGCATGTAAAGCCAAAATAGAGGAAGAACTCACTAGAAATGGGATATGTACTGCAGAGAATTTAATTGACAATACTATAATGTAGGACTCAGCTGTCACAGGAACCACAGCAAGATAAAGCAATAGTCCACTCGACTGCTATGCTGACAGAACTTTTTAAAACTACCCTTTACACTGATGCATCCTTTTGTTAGTGTTCTGTTATGCTGTGAAATTGCGTAGTGTATTATGTCCGCTTTTCAGCAAAGCAATGGGAAGTAGAATATATGCATAAATATCCTCCAGTTTTAAATCAAGTTACCTGCTGTTATCCATAGACAACGCAGTTACCTGAGAGGATGTTAAAACTGCATATAATGTTTCTTTAAACACCTGAGACAAACTTAAATGACAAAATTTTCTGGGGAAGATTTTAGAAAAAAGCTGTAGAATGGAGAAAAGTGCAGTATAACTTTAGGAATAATATCTGTTAATTCTTCTAGATGTGCAGAATTCTCAATTACTCTAGGTCTGCAAAGATAGTCACAGAAAAAATAATTCTTACAAGTTTGATATGTTAATGTGGGATAAAATTTCAACCTCTACTATCAGACTCTACTATCTTTTAGATACAGTGACATGGTAGACAGAACAAAATATACTGAGAGTTTTGCAAGCATATCTTTGATTATTAACCTCAGGAAACTAAAGGCTATTGCCAAAAAATTAACTCAGATGCTTATGAATTGTTAGAAGCAGATACTGAGTGACCACACACATTATAGAGGTAAAAAGTCATTGTAAGCTACCTGCTTGCAAGAAGCTAAAATTGTGTGGTAACGGAAGGAGAGACAAAAGCAGTATAGAGAATAGTTCAACTGCACCTGTCTGCTCCTAAGCTTTCTTCGCTTGAAAAAGTAAAGCCAGTGGGAAACCAAGTAAGGAAAAACTTTTGTCAGCTGAAACAAATTTAAAAGAATGAGTGAAGGAAACTTTCTAGATGTTGCAAAGTGCCATCATTAAAACTGATTTCTTTTAACCAGAAGATGAGACAAATAGTTACACATAAGTCTATGATATTTTTTGGTGCACAGGGAGAAACCTTTAAGGAAATGTTTCAGGCCTGAAAAAATTATTGCAGTCAGGCTTTGGACCTCTTAGAAGTGGATTTAATGAAACTGCTGACACTACTTGAGCTATAGCTGAATAAATTGCCTCTGTCCTGGTGTAATGAATAACCTCAGCATCAGGGAGCTTTCCTTTCATACAGAAAGGGGAAAAAAAGTCGGATTTCCTATTTTTAAACTTCCTTTCATCTATTCATCTTTCTTTTTCTTTATGCAAGGTATCTGCATACTTTAACATTCTATTATTCAGAAGTTGTGCAAAAGTCCTGTGACATTATACCTCCACAGTAGTACATTGTGTAAGACCTGTCTGGTTATTATCTATGCCACCCAACAGCTGAAAGTGTTGCTCTCTTTCTGTTATCTCAGGCTCATGTGCCCTACCTATCTCACATTCACAAAATATATGGGGTTCCAGTAGGATGAGGACAGTCTAAACAAGAGCAAATTGTTCTATTTTCTTCTTAATTACTTTAACATCATTCTGTAAGGATCTGAAAAGAGCATATCACCTAATGGCTAGACTGAGTTCACTATGTAATATAATTAAGCTTTGGAAAACAAGCATCAACATTTCTATCATTTGAGATGAGACGTTTAGTTTATTCTGGTTTTATAATATGGTCACAGTTGCCCTTACAGAAGGAAACTGTCATATTGTAAGTTCTTTACAGGGTCTCGGAGTTTAATTAGTGACTGTCTCTTTAAAGAAGCTATTACAGAAAGACTTGCAGGAGAAATTTAAATAATTAGAGAAAGAAGGTTAATTTAAATAAAAATAAGAAGTCAATACATAGTAAATACTGATAGAAAAAAATTGCAATATCCCCTCCATTTTTGGAAGCAATGTGAAAGTAGCTATTATGTCAGCAATCAGCAATGTTCCAGGTATCCATATCTGTGAATAGTTTCCACTGCCATTAGTGAAACTCCGGTCGTGTCTGTGGGAAAATTACTTTTTAAGGACAAAAATATGATCCTGTAATGCTACTTGAAGTGTTTTTAATATCTTGCCATCTGTTTTTATGTGTGCTGGATTTGGCTTGGGTAGAGTTAATTTACTTCACAGTAGCTGGTATGGGGTTGTAGTTATTATTTGTACTTGTTAGGAAAATTAATCCATGATGTCAGAGGTTTATGTCCAAAAAGGAGACAGAGGAGTCCTGCAACTTTATTCAAATAAAGGGAGAGGCCATGGGGCATCTGAAACCATTGTTGATAATACAGGGGTCTTTTCATTATTGCTGAGCAGTACTTGCACAGAGTCAAGGACTTTTCTGCTTCTCACCCCACCCTACCTGCCAGGAGACTGAGAGTGCACAAGGAATTGGGAGGGAAGACAGCTGGAACAGCTGACCCACACTGATCAAAGGGATATTCCATGTCATATAAAGCTGGGGATGAAGGAGGAAGGGAAGGGAGGAACATTCAGAGTGATGGTGTTTGTCTTCCCAATCACCCTTATGTGTAATAGGGGAGCCCTGTTCTCCTTGGAGATGGTTGAATGGCTGAACACCTGCCTGCCCATGGGAAGGGGTGAATGAATTCCTTTTTTTGTTTTCTGGTTTGCTTGAACATGTTTTGCTTTACCTTTCAAACTTAAACTTTGTCTCAACCCACAAGTTTTCCCACTTTTATTCTGCCAATTTTCTCCCCTACCCCACTGGAGGGGAGTGAGTGCACGGTAGGGCTTGACCACAACCATGGGTCTAGAACTAGATGTGGTGTTTAGCAGGCCTCCTGACACAATAGCTGACATAAAACAATTTACTTCCAAAACATTCTCAATTCAAAGGCTTCCTGTGATGTCTTACCCACTCAGAGGAAAGTAATGCAAATCAAAGTATGTATAGTACATACAGGCAGAATATTAGCTTCATTGGAGATCAATCAAATGAGTTCCCAAGTTAGTTTATAATCTGTCCTAAGAGACATTAGGGATATGGTTTTACACTGTATTTGAGAGTATCAGAGGCTCACTATTATTCTTTATGAAATTATGACTAAAACTGGATATACTCAATGAATAAATTTCTATGAGATCTCAGCTATCTAGGATTAAGTTCACATGGGAACAGTTATCCATTTTTTCCCCACTGATGGTTGATTTAGAGGAATACAAAGTGAGAGTAAATAAGAAAACACCTTCTTTTTCCTTCTGGATATAGGACCTAAGTATGGTTGGAGGAGTTTTCCCATTAGGGGTTTTTATTTTGTCTCTATAATGCAGAACCCTTCCTGAAATGTGACTCTCCACAAAAAAAAAAAAAAAAAAAA
>VZTJ01000494.1:0-87715 GCA_013397795.1 Orthonyx spaldingii | reverse complement strand
AAAAAGAAAAAAGAAAAGAAAAAAAGAAAATAAGAGAAAAAAATCACATAGACATAATTTAATCTAATTTTATTTAAAAAATTGTCAACTTTGTATTTTAGTTCAGTAGGTCTTGCTCATCTCTTTCTAATGTGCTACACTTGTATGATTGACTAATACTGCTGAACTAAGACAGCAGAAGCGACTTGTGCAATGCCAGATCTCCTTTGCATCATTAGGGACAGTCTGTGAAGCAAATGTCATTAACTTGCAAGGAAAGGAAGCAAAACTGACAAATCCTCCTTGATAAACTTCCCTCCATTTGTTCATCAGTCTTTATTAAATAGCAAATTTAATATCAACATCCTTGCATAAGACAAGCCACTGAAGTCTTTCACCATGTAAATTAATGCTGTTTAAAATTAAACTTGCCTTTGGGTTTCATTTGAAAATTAATATTGTAATGTTTGTATGCTATGTTGTGAAGCCTAAATTAATGTTAGATAATGGAAATAATGAGATGGCTGCATGCGTGCAGATGCACTATAGTTCACACAGTGAAGTGTTAATTAAATGTTACCAGTGCTGAGAAATCACAAAATTTATTTCTGCTCTTCTTCTGTCTGCTGCACAATATGAAAAAACATGGAACATTGATGTAAGAGCAGAAGTCAGGGGCTTTCCATGCAGATTGTTCACTTAGATACACTGGAACAAAATATTAAGTTTCTTGAAGCAAATGTGTGATTCATTTCCATAGCTGACTGCATTAAAGTAAGACAAGTAGTAAATCCAGTGAAATCTCAGACAGGTACCTTTAAGAAACTACTTCAGAAATCCAAAGCACAATATGGGTTTTCCTAGTAAGAGAGTATGCCTGCTGAAGGAGTGGTACCTTCTTGATATCAAATTCTTGCTATTCAATTCCCTAAGCTCTGCAGTATTATCTTGTTTCTGTGACAGTACACCAAAAAAATGAGGTCTAGTAATACTTTAAAAGTCAAGAATTATATCAATTTGAAATGATCTGTTACGGTTCTAATTTGACATTTCTAAATTCAGCATTTTACATATATGTATTAACTAACTCCATGTATTATTTAAAAAATAAGTACTTGTATGAAATAAACAGTAAAAACCCTCACCATTATTTCAAAAGTGAAAAAATGCATTATCCTTCATTTAAATTCTGTTCTTGAGAATATATCCTTGAAAGCATCTTTTTTTTTTTTATTGTCTTATACCTGTGATTGGTAAGAGAAACATTCCCTTCTCTAGGTTTCTGTCTCTATGCTGGGAAATATGGGTTAAAAGTGGCTGAGCAGGGAACAGCTGAGTTACAGGAATCCAGGAAAAAATATAAACAAGAACGAAACGTGTTCTACTTGATTACAGAATGATTAAATATGCAAAACCAGTATTAATGTCAAAAAACTGTCAGAGTAATTTGTTTATCAGGATGGTATCTTCTTCACCAATGCAGATGAGTTTTTCAGCTAGTCTTTTCATATGGAAGCAATTCTCTTCCCCTGGAATTAGACATATGTGCTCAAGAAAATCTGCCTTTCTGGAATATCTGTGTGTGCAATATGATCTGAAATCACCATCTATGGTATTTCTTTAAAAGACTGTCTGGAGCTTCTGAGGAAATGAGTAGCTCACACCTTCTAACCATGGAGACAAAAGTGTGTAGTTGCTGCAATGCTCAACAGTCTTTGCCTAAAAAGTATTTGCCTAGTCTTTGCCTAATTGACTAGTATAGACAGAACGGAATTGGATGATACATTGAAAATGTACATAAAATACCCACCTTTCTACTGAAACCTCCCAGTGACCACAAGTATGTGTAGGAAAAAATGTTTTTCTCTCAAAAGGCTTTGAAACTTGACTAGAAGAGGAGCCACCTACAAGTCCCAGAATTTAAATATTGTTATTTCATATTTAAGTTAGCCAGAGTTACCTGAGTTTATTTTTAGGATCCAGCTCTAGAGAGTATTAGTGTTTACAGAAGTGAAAACACTAGCCTGATCACAATGCTGTGCTGGCAAAAAAGCAGCCAAATAGCATTCTTTCTCCCATATTTTGATTTTCATATGAAGACAACTTCTCTCTGCGGAATAAAATTAATGAGATAAAGGTCTTCTCTAATCCGGTTGATGATAGTATGGGAAGTTTGAAATTATCTTATTAATGAGCATATCATAGACACACCTGAAGATCTTGATTCAGCAAAATTGTACATGAATGGAGAAGAGAAATACCAGCCCACGTAAAGTCATGAAGATGTGTACCTTAACCCTCATTTTTGATGAGCTGGAACCTGACGGGATGTCTGGGGGTTACTCCTTTGATTATGTATTTGTACAAATTCTACTTGCATAGAATAATGATAAGCTTTGAATGATCTTATACGGAGAAGAACAAGGTCCAGAAAGAGTTCTATACACCTACCAGAAATCTGCTTTGATCAAAAGTTGCAAGTTAAAATACTTGAACATTATCTTCATTTTTAAGCCCAGTAACAGAAGTGACCATAAACCCAAGAAAGTTATTATTCTGCATACAATCAAGAAACCAAATCAGCAAATGCATAGTTTATAGCTTTGTGTATGGGATATTACTATTTATAAAAGCATACACTAAACTTAGTGGTTCCTCACAGTGTTTCATGTTTTGAGAAGAAACCTGGAAAACAGTGAGCTAATTAACAAAATGAATCATAAAACTCTATGTAACTGTGTCCTTTGGTAGCAGGAAGGAATAAAAACTTGTGAACTCAATACATTTCTCTTAGACTTAATGTGACAAGAGAAAATGTAGTTTTCTCAGCCACATATAAATTTGGCTTCCCTCTCTGTCCTTTCCAGAATGAAGATATTTCTGATTTATGTTAAACCAGAATAGAGTGCTCTGTCTTGTGGAAAAATTGGACAGGAAATGTTTAAAATCTCCTAATTTAATTCCTTATGCCAGTTTATCTCTCAAAGGTGTTTCCATTCACATTCTGAGAGAGTGCAATTTCCAGAGACCTAGAGGCACTCCCATCAAGGTGCATGTATCCCATCAGGGATAGAGTCCTATGTGAAATAGTTGACTGATCCACAGTTCCTCATGAGAATTGCATTTCACTTCTTTAAGGTTGTTCTTTTTATTCCTTTTTATTTTTTGATTCCAAACTAATGTTGTCTTCAATTTTCTTCTTCATGCCTCTTCAGCTGAAATATCTTTTTTCACTTAATGGACCTGGTCCTGACATCCAATGAGAGCAATCTACTTTTGAAAAAAAACATTAACTACAGCTTATGCAATGCAGCTTCTATTGATTTTGAACAAACTTGCCAGAGTCAGTAGGAGGTGAGCTATTACAAAGTGTTAGCAAAGTGCTGCCTGGTAAGTGGCCAGTGTTAGCCTCCCTGAGCTCTATTTTGCTGCAGGTAGTTTCAGGGTTACTCAGGTACAACTACAAGAAGAGCAGTCATCAAACCCTTGCCTGCACTAAAGTTCTTTTATGCTGTTTTGACACTACTGGATTGCCATACTGTACTTATAACTCTAATTTACACCTGCTTAATAAATTTTTATGCTGCTGGACTTCTGAGAAGCCTTGGTATGAATAAGGATCAGTGAGAATTAGATTCCACTTTTGAAATTATTTCTTTGCTGCCTAGCCTCCCCCTGGTAAACCCTCATCTTTCTCTTTGGTTGACCTTCTTTAAAGAAGGCATGTGACCATTGCACTGCTCAGCACCTAGGAGACATTTTATGTGATGGATTTGTTTCTGAAAAGCTTGCAATCAACATATAAGCAATTAGAGGCCACTTTATTTCCTGGCAGTATTAAGGGCTCCTGCTGTTTGGTTTAGTACTGGCAGATGCAAATAAGGCTTTGAAAGGATCACTGTAAGTCATTCAGACTGATGTAGTCCTTTCATTCCCCACAATGCAGTCAAATCCACATGAAAATCTGTCTCACATGATATTGGTAGTCAGCCAAAGCTCTGTCCTTGGATTTCTTCATTTATGGTAGAAATCACATACTATTTAAGAGAAAGAAAAGAAAAAGAAAAGGCAAATCTGTAGCCTTGGAGCCCAAATGACAGGAGAGTTGTGTTAACATGATGCAGGAGTTTTAATTATTCTGAGCTTGCACCTTTAGAGCTAGCCATTTCTCAGCCTAATTAACCTGTCTTATTGTACAGTCCATGTAAGGCGCAAGGCAATTAACATTTGTATAATAAATAAACAATTAAGAAATGTTTTGATTTCTGGTTACACTTTTTGTTATTCAAATTGCACTGTAGTTTCTGCCTACAAGGAATTTTCTTTTTTAAACACTTTCCATTTCATTACCGAGTGTCCCTTCCCTCTTTTACACCCAGGAGTACATCATATATAAAAATGAAACTATAAAAAGGTGTCACTAATGCAACAAGAAAATAACAGAAATCACAGGCCACCACAATCCTTTAAAAACTCATGTCACAAAGTATTGCTTAATTGTATCAAATCTTTAAAGACTTTAAAGAACTAGTGAGAATATTTTCTAGTTTTATGCTAGAATCTATTGAAACTGAGAACAAATTTTGGCCCAGATTTGCAAGTTAAGTTTACCTCACACCTTTATGAGCTAATATTTATTAGGTTTCTGAAGCACTGTTGTTCTAGATGATTCACATACCTTCCCCTTATTAATTTTTCTGATAGCACTAATAGTTTTGTATCCTTCTATTCAATAGTGAATTTTGTTAGGTATAAGTACAAGTTTTTTGGGCAAGGAGTAGAATTCTTTACCAGTTATGGTCTTGGGTCATTTTTTATGGGTCTGATAATGACCATCACTTTGATTAGCACCATAATTCCTTAATGGATAACTATAAAATAGTTCTAATTTATAGGTCCCATGGGTTATCATTATCAGACAAGAATGTCATAGTAGAATGTGCCTCATGGAATCATTCAGGCTGTTAATGGAACTAGTTAATCATGTCTATTAATGTCATTTGCTTGTTAATGACTAGTTAATAATCAGTTAGTGACATCTATTCAGGAAGTTTATGGTACTAGTTTCATAATGAGGTCCCAGTAGGTAAGTTCCTATGCAAGTAGAACCACTGAGGTCAATACTGTACTTCACAGGCAGGAGAGCTACTGTATTATATTATGGCACATCACTGTAGAATTACACTACAAACCCATAGATGAAATAAAAGGAAGGAAAGATTTTAAGATTCATAGATATTAAAAATATGCAACTGTCCAAGGATAAAATTGACTTAGAACTACCTTTAGGTATATGATTCCATTATATATGTAACAACCAAAAAGTAAGCATGAAATGTGTGCCTTGTAATTATTGCAGTACATCCAAGCAGATGTATTACATTTCAGCTTCTAGGATTCTTTGGTTATGAAATTGACAAGTGCCTGTAATATTGTCATCTTTACTCAATCATATATTAAAAAACCTTCACAAATCTTATAAATTCTACAATTCTCTTTTAAAAGCAGTCTGTATATTAAAATTCACTACTCTCTCAAATAATAAATGAAGTTTTCCACTATTTTGTTGTTATATTTATGCAGCATGAAAAATTCAAGGATTATGCTAGCAAAAAATCAGGACAAAAAAATTTCTAGGAAAGATATTCATTCAGGTAAAAAATAGCTTAGGTGTAAATAATCAGTGTGAAGCAAAAAGCAAAAGTTGTCAGCAGATGACACATGCTTCCTAGTCTAACATCATCTTAAAAAAAAAAAGGCCTTACTGTTTCCTATTGACAAAATGTACACATACACTGCCAATAAAATAAAATAAGTGAACGTCTTAGCATATCTGTCCCCCAGAGAAAATCTTATTTCTTTTTGCAGAAGTTATATGATATGAGAATAGTGTGAGCAATAAAATGGCAGAAGTCCCATTGGACAGATGATATTTTCTGTGGGAAGCTGCCAGTGTAAATCATACCCGTTACAGATTGCTGTGTGTTTGTATTTATTTTCCATGAGCCATATACTTCCTGGAAAAGGCTTGTATTTTCAATTTAAATTGTCAATGTGTGAATTTCATCTCATGCAAATATGAAAACCTATATCATAACCATTATTCAAATCCCTATTAACATAGTAGTTTTCATTATTTGCTAAGTGGTTTCCCACACTTCTTTGTAAGTAAGAAAACAGTAAGAATGGTGCCTGTCTGTTCTTGTATGATTTTTACTTTAAGACCATTTTAATTCACTCACTGTTTCTGACAAAAGGAATAGGGTACATTCACAAAAATCTGAAAATTCCCTGTAGGCTACCTATTCTGGAGTCTGAAGTCCATTTTGTAAAAATGAGTGTTTGTGGGAAAGCAGATGGAAACAGAGCAGTACCACTAGTCTATAGCAATTCAGCAGGTGCCACACAATAGTATGTTTATGACAATAACAAAGTCATGTTCAGCAGGTTGAGGAAGTAGTCTAAAATAAATGCCAATGATTTTGATCAGGCTATTGGACCTTAGATAACAAAATGTTTCATTCACAAAATGAGGACTGTGACTACATAGCAGGACTGAGAACTTCAAAGATTGGTGCATCTGAAATTTTTCCTCTGTTTAGCTCAAAATTTAGCTCTGCAAATTTAGCTCAAAAAATGGTCTAGTTTATTCCCAACTCTGAAACAGAAATAAACAAGAATTTAGAAAAAGTGAACCCTGTCCTGTCACATATAATAGTAAGTACCAGGCTGTAAGCACAAAAATATAGTCCAGTTTGTCCAGTGACATTATTTTCTTTTGCTTCTGACTGATCCTGTGAGGAAAAAATGATGAAATGGTATTCCATCTGGTTAAGCAGCTACTCTGTATCTTCTTCCCCTTTATTGTCAGATATTTCAGGCCTAAGCCACTTTATCAGTATCCAAAATAAAGAATAAAGAATGGTTGTATTAAACTTGTGACCAATAAATATGTCGTAGAAAATTCTGACTCCATGCTACAAGCCTACTCTAATTTTCTACCTGTCTTCTCGTACTCTGAAACACTGACAGGCTTGGGGCCATGACCACTTCCTCCGGGGACCTTGTTCCAGCACTAGACTACACTCTCAGTGATGAACCTTTTCTTAATATGCAGCTACCCAGTTCAAAATGTAGGTGACCAGGTGACTTGGAGATTTGACTTTCAACTGACTTTCGTACATGCTACTTTACCTTTCACTTGATCAACAATGCTTGCTGCCATAAATGGATCTTTGTTCAAAATCTATTCTACCTCAGCGAAAAGCCTCCATTTTGAATGACTTTTTGCCCAAACTGAAGCCCAGGAAGACATTTGGGCACATGCTATATTCATGGGATTATTCCCATCAAAGTCAAGTGGAAAATAAAGATGAAATCATGTTTTTGTATTGAACTGAAGCCTAGATATATCAATAGGCATTTTCCCAACTGATACTTTCTTAATGAGGGAACTGGAAATTAACTTCATTTCACAGAAGATCTGCTACATTATTGTGAAAACAGATTTCTCCTAGTCTTTAAAAAAGCTCCCAAAAATAAATCTAAGGATTTTGTTATTAGTTGGCTCATCTTGTAAGACTACCTCAAGGCTGTGTGACTCTTCTGTTTAACAGGTGCATAATTGAGAGCAGAGCTGGCCTTTTATCTTAAATCATGTCTGAGTTAGTGCCAAACAAGACAGCTTTTTAAAATCTACATGCTCAGGATTTACTGTACCATAATGTGTATAGGCTGACCCTGGAATTTCAACATGTTGGGAACAATCAGCTGGGTTACGGGTTTTCTGAGGGTCTTTTCCTCTAGCACTGGGTCATGCATATAGCTGCAATCAAAAGAGGAGATATTGAAGCTTACATTATTTATTAACTTTCTGTGATATATGTTTGGATTGTTCAAATTCCTAGAGCTTATCCTACTTTCTTTGAAAACAGTAGATTAGTCTGTTTATCTACTGGAATTTGATTTACAGATGATATCATATTTCTTTTCAGTGACAATATGAGAAACAGTTTTATTGTTAACTCTTCATTAATTTCTCAAGAATTCCTTATTACTCAGCCCCTTGGAGCACAACCTGCATATTAGACTATTTGCATTTTATCCCAGCCCTGTTCAGAAAACTGTATGCAATTTCAGGATTTTTGCTCCCAGCTAAGGATAATTTGTTCTAAAAAGACATGATGGTCCCCATCAAATACATAGTACTACCTTCTATAGGAGAAGTGTGATCATAAAAAGAATGTTAAGGACGTTAAAATATCCAGTACTTTAAACTTGTCTATAAAATAATTAAAATTAAAATATTAGTACTTTTCTAGAGAAAATTCATGTGTATAGATTGCAACTTACTAAAGATAATGGAAAATTGGAATGAATTGGACAATGGATGCATCAGATAAGGTATCCAAAAGATGTGAGAAGACTGCTGTCAGAAATTTTGAGGTGACTTTTGACAGAAAGAGCTTGGAATCAGGAGGATTTATAAGTGTCTTCCATGTAAGATCTAATTCTACTCTAGACGTAGTGTAAATACAGCGCACCCAAAGTCCAGATGTAGAGAAACTGGAAAGAAATTCCAAGAATCTGGAGTTACCAGGTGTGAAGTCTTTGGGAAAGTAACAACTTTTGGATCCAGCTGATGTTAGAAATAGTTTGTCAGTGTAGAGCAGTGCATGACTTAGGAGAGTGACCAGCTCTGTACTCACATTACCCATAACTCTCTCCATTATTTCTGCATCCAAATTGTGGGCATGATCCTTGCACAACCTGACTGCATCTTTGACAGATAATAAAGAGCTGTCACTGTTCCTGTTCACTTTCAAACTGTTTTGTACTTCAGTCTGACATTTTGAATATTTGATTTCTTAAACTGAGAAAGCAGAGTCTAATTTATCCATTTTTAAAAGCTTTTTAAAATCTTTATCAACAAAGTCTATTTGACACTATGAAGAAAATGCAATAAATATAGTACATTATTTTATCTTAGGTTTTAATAATTTCTAATTTATATGGTTGATATTTTCAAAAGAACTGCAATGAGGTATGACTCTCAATTAATTTTAAATGCTAACTTGCTTACACTGTTATTAGGAAATCCTACTCCTAATATCTCACAGTGGAAAAATTGATTAGATTCCCAATGCATTCTAAGGTGTTTACTGAACTCTCTTTCTGATATATATTTTTGTAATATATTACTCTGCCTGTGTCTTAATTTAAGTCAGGGGCTAGTGCTTTTTTCAAGAAGTTGTCTTAGTTACAGAGGGGAAATCAGACTCTGAAATAATTTGGTCTGGAAGCAATTTTCCAAGTGTACTTCTAGAGCAGATTTCATCCTAGACAGATAAATACAAGTAAAATCAAATTGTGAATGAAAATCTAGGTCTGGACACACTGCAGACTTTGACATTACACAGGAAGTGTAATTGAGACTCAGCTGAGAATGATGAGAAGTCTAGTACCAATCTTAACTAAAACCTATCAACTAAAAGCAGCACTTTATTGTTTTGTGTTTTGATCAATGATGTCATTCAATGAAAAAGGCTAAAGACAAGTTTTGAAAAGGGTTTTTCCCTCGCAATGTAAATTTTCAGAATGTGATTCATTTCACTGGCAGCTACAGAAGCATCCTTAAAATTGGCAATGCATTTGCATTTCTCTCGATTCATGCACACAGGTGGTCTCAGATGGTGCTGCACTGCTTTGCTAATTGTCTTGGAGATCTCACAGTCTAATCCTCCATGTCTGCCTGACACAGGGTGAGGAATCTAGCTCTCAGACGTGCTGGGGTCTCCAGCAGCCTATGGAGTGAAATCAGTCTCTTCTCACTGCTGAACTGAATATAGCTCCCTTCCATCCCTCAGTACTTTGTATAGAGACTTGTTTTGGCTCCAGTCAAGTGTAGGACACTCAGTTGTTCCATTGTTACAGCTAAAGCATTTGATAGACAGTGTCTCTGGAACTTGATCTGACCCAGAGCTGCCATGTCAAGTTTGGCCACTACTAAATAGCAGTAAAGTTTCAAAGAATTGCCAGACAGGTCTCAATACAATCTCAAAACAACTTCAATGCAAAAACTTATATCTTAATTACAAACCTGCCTTTTCTACCTTTTTGAGATGAGATGAAGTGTCTCCAAGGAGCTGTCTGAAAGACTGACTGAACTACTAGAAGTTCTTAAATTGCCATGGACAGATTAGTTGGCTTTATTGGATGGTATATGCTCAGCAGACGCATTACGTAGGCTTCAGGACAGAACTTAGTTTTAACGAGCAAGATATCAGATACCTCAGAGGAAAAATCAATGTCATACCCAGCTTCCTCTTCTCCTCATTACTCCAGAGTTGAAGATATCCCAGGTCATTTGGACTTACTTAACCTAAATCTATGAATTATGAGATTAATGTATGTTACCCACTTAAGAAATATGTCCCACCACTGTTGCTTGACTGGAAGGTAGGAATGCAATGAGATCCATGGTATCTTCCCATATTCCCAGGTTATCACTTCCTTCTGAATGTGGGCTGGATGAAATGGTCAGTTTAACCAGATTTCCTTATGTGGAATGGGCTCTGTAAATCCTCACTAGCATTTAGATCACATGGCATATGAAGAATAGTAAATTACATGGTAAAATTTCATTATTCTCACTATAGGAAATGGCTGATTTAATAGGACTAAAAACTAAATTGAGTTTGTACAAAGCACTGAAATGTTGCTTATTTTTTTACCATCATAGTCACCATACAGTGTTATTAGGATGACTTCTCCCCTTTATCTCTCTTTATGGCTAAGTGGTGCAGAATCTAGGCTTTCTAGCAGATGTCATGCCTTGGAGCTTGATATTCATTGCTTTTCAAGGATTTTGAAGGAGGAACTTAGTTACTAAAGCAGTGGTGGTTCTTTTTTTACCAAGTTAGTGGAAAATTAGCCCTATTTGTTGCAGGAAACATTTGTAGAAGGCACTAGTCCCAAAAATAATGACAACACTCTATAGATACAGTTGTTTTCAAACAAATAATATAGGTTTAATATATAAAACTAGAGTAAAAGTCAGTTCTAAATAAAATGTTTGATTTGAAGAATAGTTCAGTGACTTGTTCAGTCATAACATGGTGATGTTTTGGTGAAATATTCAGTTGTTGAACTACAGTACTTTTTTTTTTATATATATATGCCACTGTTCTACCTGAATTCTCTTGTAAGAGAACTGCAACTTAATGAGCAGACATAAAATTTCCACCAGTGAAATGGTAGCAGGGAAGAAAGATTTTCTTTCCCTTGTCACTGATCTTTTTTGACTTATATTAACAATATATTTTTCTTGTTGATGCTGGACACTAAGAGTAAGCTGTTAAAGACATTGAGGATTTTTCCCCTTCTCTAAGTTTCACATAACTATGTCCTCATTTATGAATTGTTAATAGACAAAGACAATGAACTACAAAAACCTAGGAAGCTGAGGAGAGAGGGGGAGTGTGGGGAAGCTCATAAAAAAGAAAAAATACTTTAGTTGTTTGGACATTAGTAATACCAGGTAATACACATGGTCCAGGCATCTTGGGGGATAGAGTATGAATTTTATAAATAAAGAATTGTGATGTTTTATAATTCATATAAGGACATTAATCTCTGCATGTAGAATTTGCTTCAGAAAGATAAAAATCCGTCCTTTAAAGTCTAAAAAAATAAAATGACACCCTAAAGTTTTAAGGAATAACACTAGCTAGAAAATGTGGAGTCAGGCATTCTAATAATTAATCAATTAAAACATGCTACCTGCAAACATAATGAAAAAGAAGATTGGAGAAGACCAAATGATCTAAATTCTAAAAAATTAAAACCAATGTCATTTGAGTAAGGAAATTAGGTCATAATGGATGCAGACTGACAGAACAAGAAAATATTTTTTGAAAAAAGTGACGTCAACTGCAGAAAAATGTTGAAATGCATATCAAGAACTCTGACTGCACTTCTTAAATATGATATAATTTAACAAAGTCACAGCTAGCTTTTATGAATCCCTGCACACATCTGCAGTACATACAGAGTTCTGGACTCTTGATAGATAATATACAACTAATATCAAAAGCAATAGTATCTGATAAAGATGTCAAGATCATAATACCTGTGGTGAGAGTAAAGGGCAGCTCAGAGGGATGACAACCAAGGAAGCTAATAATGGAGTTTAAATCTTACTGAGGACACCGCCATGGTGTTTTATTCCTGTCCCTAATATTAGAAAGAAAGAAAATCCATGCAAGGGAGTAGGGATTTAAACTTTTTTTATTACAAAATTTTGGACTAACTGCAGCCTGCACAGTGAGGAACCCCTGTAGATAGAAAGCAGAACCAGTTCTTGAACTTAGGACATGGAACTAAGAAGAGGTATGGCTAATTGAAATTACTCATGATGCAAATTTGAAAATGTTCAGTGTGTCTACACAAATAAAGCCTAGGTTAAGCATTAAAAAGTCACTAAAAGTCAGCAGACAATAATCAAAAACACAATCACATTTGAGAATGACATGCAAAATAAGGAGCAAGATGAGGACCAAATGAATATACAACTATAAATGAGAGTGAAAAGAAAAAGCTGCATAAACTGAATAACTTGATTTGCATGACAATATCAATTCAACTAACATTTCATAAGACTGATAGATTAAAAATAATATGTGGAATATTATGATTCCACTCGATTTTACATAATAACGTCAAGAGCCAGGAAAGATGTGATGTTGAATCAATTGATTACATTGTATAATTGTACAGACTGTTAGTCCGTCACTACCTCAGTGGGTAGAAAGGAATTTAGTGACAAGAAAATTTTTGCAAAAAGATACTATGCACTAGCTAACACTCTGGCCACGAACAAAAGGAACAGAAAAAATTTAGAACAAGGGAACTTATTAGAAGCCATGATCAGCTGCTGCTATTTTACATCTAGAACTAATATGCTGATACATAAACTTTAAATAATTATGAGGCACACAAAAAAAATTCTCATGTAAGTATTTTAAAACAATGCATTCTTAAATGGAGAGCAATTAAAATATATGCCTGAAGGAATCTTGAATTTCTGTATTGTAGAAAATTCCACTATATAGAGTTTCACTCTGATCTGGCATAAAAATAGAACAATTTTTACTAAAAAATTATTTTGGGGAAAATATCTTTTAAGTAACCATAGGTTGCATTCTTATGTAAATTAAAATTTCATCACTGATTTGCATATTTTACTTTTATTGTTAATATCGGTAATAAATTTTGAGACAAACTTTCAGTAGAAATAGAACAATATTATTTTATGATGTTTGGAACTCCTGATTTTATATTGGTCTTGTTTTCTTAACAAAAATATATCAAAATTGACAGTTTACTGCAAAGAGGTAATTATGTGAACATACAACTTTCTATCTTGAAAGAAAAATAGTCTCTAATAAACTGCCTTCACTTCTCTCCCTGTGATTTATTGTGAATAGATGGAAGATTTTCAAATCTGTCATGGTGATTTTATACTTGTTTTCCTCAACAATTTTTTATTAGGTAGAAATCTGCTGTATTTTGGGAAAATAATCTTGACTGAATAGTAGACGTAATATACTGCAAAACAAATCTGAGTTTGATGTTTCCCCTGACTTTGCCTAAAGAATGGAAAATAATCACTAGGAAAACTTATCTTTCTCTTTCTCACTCATAAACACACACACATAGTGTAGACAAAGCAACTTTTTTGTTTTACAGCTGGAAGAGACAACAGAACCCATACTTAGATGATTAGAGAAATATTCAAAGTTCAATTAATTTCTATTTGCACTGTCTAAATGTTCAGAATTAATCTGTGATTTAAGTGAACAGTAAAATGTAACAATGTAAGAGTAGATTATTTCCTGCCATTTTATTGTTCTTGATGCAAAGTCATTATCAACACATTGTGAAAACACTAAAATGAAAGCCAACTCCAGCACCTCTGTCCAAGAGAGAAAGGTATTTCATTGACGTTCATACAGAACACAGTGCAATAACATATTATTTGCCGGTCAGTTAAGAGTTGTACAGATGGATTTCCAAGGCCATGCCTACACTAGCAAGTAGAGTGGCATAGCAGGAGCTAGTCTAGAGACTGAAAGAGCTGGTGTGGAGAATCAGCCATCCAGTTGCCTGTGATTTTCTAGGTTTTGCACTGGCTCTCTTCTTGGTCACCAGGACTAAAGGACCACTTGCAGTTCAAACTCATTGTGCACACCCTGGGGAGAAGATTTGGCTCAGCTTTATCTGCTCTTGCCTCCTGGAATGCTCCATGATGCACAGCAAATTGTAGTATGTGGGGAGAATCACTTCAAAAGCACAAGCCCGATCCAGATTAAAATACTAATACTATTCCTTATGAGAGTGCCAAGATTGCAATGAGATTCTGTTTTACTGAGTGACCATGAAATCTTCTTACTGTTATCCTCCATCAAATCATCCTTAGCTCAAGATTAGCTTTGAATTCATTGTTAATAGGTACTGCTTGTACTGAGGTAATTTCAAGTAGTCATTAAAAAAAAATCCTTTTATAATTTTCTGACTGCCAAACAGAAAAGATGATCACTGCTCTGAACTGTTAAGATTTATCACTGCTGTGGGTTGCAGATTTTATTCTTGAGTTTGATTTATGCTTTCCTTATATGACATATGTAAATGTTTTTTCTTTTAGTTTGGTTTGGTTTGGTTTGGTTTGGTTTGGTTTGGTTTGGTTTGGTTTGGTTTGGTTTGGGAAAAGGACTTTCTTATGCATCCATCACTTCTTAAAAACACCTTCTTGGTTTGCAGCAGCTATTTTAAAAAGGCAGTTTCTTCAGTTTCTTAAAGGAACATCTTTTTATCTCGTGAATCAAAATTAAATTAGTTTGAACAATAAAAAAGCTAAAAAATATAATTTACTTTCTTTTTGGTCTGTTTCTCAAGATTGGTAACAAGCCAAAACCTGAAGAACACCTTCAAAATCTTGGGAGTTTATCTTTACCAGCTTTTGAACCCTGATTTCACAGAATTTAGGACATTTATTTGGGTATTCCAGTTAAGATGCTTAATTTATAAAACAAACAAAGAAGGGATACAATGTTGGGCACAGGCTGAAGGAAATATATTATCTGATTTTTTTCAATCAGTTTCATAATTTGTGAAAAAAACCTTCTCTGGCAAGAGTTGTCCTCTGAGCTATAAATACATTGATATTTAGGCTTCACTTAATACTACTCATTCTTAGCACTCAAGGTCACCTTTGTTTTCAGACACCTTAAGATCAACTTTAAACCTTATTTAAATGCACTTCTTTTTTTTTTTTCTTTCTTTTTTTTTTTAATGTCTGATTTCTATCATCTCTTCCCAATGTGATTCTAGTCCAGAATTTCTTAATAGATCTGCATTTTATTTTGTGTAGGGTAGAACTATAGCTTCAGGTTCTCTTACAGTATGTTAAGTGACAGTGACTGGTTAAATCCCTGAGGTTTGGCAGCTTGAGTCATTGTAATACTTCTGCTTTAATGCAGTTTCATCTATTTGTGTGCATGCATGTGTGTGTGTTAGTGTGCATGTGTGCATACGTGTTTGCATGAGCTAATTATAATGCAGAGATAATTATAAGGCTGAGCTTTAGAAAGAGTGCTAACATTTTTCTGTTACATTATTTAAATTATTATCTGCTCTCAGAATTAACAGTTTCAAGGGAAGAGACACAGAAAATTGTCTCTCCTTACCTCCCTCCCACTACTACGTAGTATTGTTTCTTAATATGAGCTAATTTCCAAATGAGTGATTTTTCACTGTGACTATATGAAATTTATGACTCTTCTCATATAGCTTATTTATATATTAATTCTATTTAACTATTATTTGTGGTGTTTTCACCCCATGTCCTGCTGGTTTTGATTCCTTTTTGTTTTCCCCAAAGTATGTGAGACCGTCTCTGCTCCTGCATGTGAACCCTCTGTTTGGGACTCTGCATTTGGCTACCAGCGTTTTATTATAGCATGGTGATAAACCAGGTGTCACAGTCTCATTTTGTGTTCCTGGGGCTGAGCCACCTGCTTGGATTGCTGTCTCACGAGGACCTCCACAGCACAATCACCTTGTTTGTGTTGTTTGTGACTTTGCCAACAATTCATGCCTAAGGCTTTTAGTGTGTCTGTAGCAAAATGACTCCTGAATATCTAGGTATGGAAAGGTAGATATGTAAGCAGTTAAAATATAGCTTAGTGACAGATACAGATGAGTGCTATGTAAGGAAACTGCTCCTCTCTCATGCTAAGTTAAACTTTACACTTTCTGGTCATTTTTCTTTCAATAATTTCAAAAAAGTCCTTTTTAATGACCCATGTTTCTACAATTAGAATAAAGTTCCAAGTAGAAAAAACCAAAGCAAATATTCATTACTTAGAAAATGTTGAAAGGATCTAGTCTTAAAATTTCAGAAAAAAAACATTCCTTACCAACAGTTACATTCCTCAAAGCCAACCATTCCTTGCAAAAGTCTCTGCTTTGGTTCATTTGTTTTTGTCAGCTTGCACAATTCTGTAAACCAGCCCTGACCAGCTCAGAAGTGGAATTGCTTTATTTTTAATGTTACATTTCCCACCAAATTTTATAATAGTTCTGCCATTTTATGGCTTCTGATAGTCTTTTTTTCTTTTTTTTTGTGCTTTGCAAGCAGTTCAATATACTGAAAAGTGAAGATATTTTATGCATTGTAGTGTTTCTAAAATATGTGGTATTTACTATCCAAAGCCTTTAGAAATATTTGTGCAAAGAGTAAAGTCAATGATCCAAAAGCTCATTGAAATCAATGGGAGACTTTCCATTAAATTCAATGGGCTTTCGTCCAAGCTGTTGTAATTATAGGCTGACATTTTGAAAGCTGCCTAAGGGATCTGGAAGCCTAATACTCATTAAAATTAACTGGGCATCTAGCTTTACTGGGGTGCTTTGGAAGTCACTACTACAGTGTATATAAATGAGTGACCTGTTTATGACAGTCAGCTACATTATAACTCCACGAATCTATAAGTATGTGTCTTATCTTGCCTATCAAAGAATGTTCTTTAGATTATATTGCTTGATAAGGGTCATTTTCCCACAGAAAAGTGTTCTCTAATTTAAAAAGAGAGATGAACAAAAAAAATTTATCATAGAGTTGAGCAAAACTGATTTATACAATGGCTTTTTTAACCACTTCAATATTTTTAGTTTATTTTTTAAAGAAATATTCTTAAGTATCTGGAATTTATTTGTAATGTGAGCCAGATCGCTATACTTAACAAACAATTGAGTCCATAAATTACCTGATAAGTTATCATTTTTCTTTCTGCAGCACGGAGTCTGTGATCCTTGTTTATATCTATATCTACATCTTCATCTTCATCTACATCTATCTATATACTGTTTAAGCATCCCAAAAACATTCAGCAGGTAGCCCTTAATTTGAAAAAGTTGCCTGAACTGTGACTGGCAAATCATAGAAACACTCTAGCATTTCCTATGAATGCTGCATCATATTAAAACAATATATATATCAGGTGAGTTGCTTCAGCTACAGTTGCTTATACACACTATTTAACACCTAATTAAATTTGTGGACTATATTGATTTGTTTTAAATGTCACCTGTTAGAGTAGCATGTGGTTTCATTGTAATACTTTCAAGCTAACCTTTGATTTTATTCTGATCAGTAGTTTCATTCATATGCCTATAGCAAAAAAAAAAAAAAAAAAAAAAAAAAGATGACTGCTAACAGTAAGTATTTTTAAGGGATTAGAAATATTAAAAGCCTTTGAAAGCTAGATATACAAAATTTTAAAATTTGGGAACAAAGGGACAATATTGTCATTTGTAGAGGTTCTGAATTAAGAGATGGATCAAAATAACACCTGTTTAAATAAAATATTTACGTGTACTTGATATGTAGTTCAATAGTAAGCTTGATTTTATTTCAATTAGTCATGAATCATAACATTATTTCCCAAGATGACTTATTATGGCTTATGATTTTATAATGACAGTATCGTTTCTATGAAATCACACAGTCCAGAAGTGTATAAAGAATTTTATTACTAGCAACAAGAAAACATACAAAGTGGCCAGATGCAAGCAGATCAGTTATTTAAACCCATCTCAGGTAATATTAAATAGAAACCATTTAAAAATTATATTTGGGGTAAAACTAAAGAGTATGCAAAAACAGCTGGTCGGTTGAAACTAGTCAGTGGCTCCTGGTACTGTGAAGTTTCTTCGGGTGCAATTACATTCCAGTTTCAAGCAAACAGCAGCCTCCTGCTTCATTCCTAGTGAGAGACTTGCATACTGCAAATGAGTGGTAATAAAATCAGATTCCAAGAGCATGACAAGCTATCGCATTTTTTTATTAACATCATGTTATGTTTCTTATAGGTCATTCATTGTTTTCTGCTTTTGAGTTAGCTACTGGCCTGCCTTCTTGGTTTAAGAATTGATGTCAATTCAAATGTACATTAAAAGAAAAAGGGAAAGGGAAGCTATTTCTTACAAAGCCCTAAACAAAGCAGAAAATATCTTAGAGTAAGAGCAGTACCAAAAGCAGAAAGTACATAATTAAACTGCATTAGAATGAAATGCAATTGCTAATGTGTCTACTGAACTATTTTATGACTTTTTCTGTAATCAGAATTACACTTCTGCTACTCTGTAATTAGTTTCTATAGGTCCAATTTTTTTCAATGTTAGTGGGGGTGACTGATGTAAAAGGTACACATTCATGGAGGTACAACACCAAAACTCTTGTAGGTTTCAGCACAGATAATTATTTAGATCTCTGAATCTCTTTCTGAAATTGCTCTGGAAATACAGCATGCTATTTCTAACCTTTCTGTACCAGAGATCATTTCTTCTTTAAGACATGTGAAGCTTCTCAGACTCATGCCTTTAGAGGACTTCATCATGACGCTTTTCATTTTTAAGACAAGATCACAGCTGAAAATACTAATATCAATCTCCGGACTGATCACGCATTTCACGGTAGCTCCTCTGTGCTACATCGTTGTCAGTGATCTGTCAGCTACTTATTTATCCACTTCTCAGTTCCTATCGTAATAATCATTTTCTCTAGTTTAACTAATAATTTCCTATTAAGCATCAAATGTTTTCCAAGCTTCCAAGTAGATTAGATCTAGATTAGAACTATTTCCCTTGTCTAGAAAAGCAATTATCTCCCCAATGAAGGCTATCAGATTAGTCTGGCACAATTTGTCTTTGTCAAACTGAAGCTTCATTTTATCACATTTTCCCTTCACCTCTGTGCCTTCACTCTTTCCAGTTGTAAGACATAGCTCAGACAGAGCCACGGTTGTAAGGATAACCCTATTTTAGTGTCTTAAATATGAGTAACATTTAATATTTTTTCTCTATTTTGGCATTTACTGGAACTTGATGAATTTTGCTCCTCTGCTAGAGGAGCTGCAACACTGTGCCAGTATTCTTGTGATTCTGGGACAGCAGCAATCCCTCTCAGTTTTCATACATGAAGTAGTAAATGTGCTTTTCTCTGTATCAAATGGTCAGTTGTATCCCATATCATCCCTGTAACTTCACTGAAAACTGAACTTCAGCATGGACCTTTCTTAATCCTTATCCCCTCTTCCCTATACATTGTTTTCACTTCATCTGTGTTCTCCTTTATTTATAGAGGTATGATTATGTTAAATTTTAAATTAAGAAAAAAACCCACAAAAACTAACTCACTTTGACTTTAGAAAATTCTTCCTTATCCTAAAAGTACTAAGCTTTAAATGATAATTTTCTAATCAGCTCCATTTTCAATTCTTTTAGACTTTCCATTCTTCTTTGATTATTCTTAGTAATTTTTTATTTATTTATCCATTCATTCATCTTTACTTTACTTTGTTCCCTATGGTTTCTACAATTTTCATTTGGGGTTTTTTTGTTAATTGGCATTTTTTAAGTATTTAGGTTCCTTCTATAATGAACTGAGAATGAAAAACACAGTTTCACACTCTGCTTAGCTTGACTTAAGGGAACATTATTTTACTGAAGTCTTCACTTTGAATCAGAAGCTTTAAAGACTAGTTTGTGGTTTTCTGTCTCTTTAATTTAAAGTGAATTATCTAATGATTTTTCTTCCCAAGGTTATTTTCTAAACACATGTTTTTATGCAACATGCTTATTAGTTACCAAAGTATGCAATAACCAAATATATTTCTTTCTGGTATATAAATTTGTTGGTTACTGAGTCCAAGACAATACAAACCTTAATTTCATTTTAGCATTTGTTCTGCACTATATATCTGCGAAGTTCAAATTGCTCTTAGCGACGGAGTTCCTGGTAGTATTTCCAGATGTCTTTCTATATGCAAACATGAACTTGTGGTTCTATAGTGGACCCCATTCATTTTTTTACCCTTTTCCCTACATTACAGGTAACACTTTCCATCTTTTAAAAAGGTCAATGTGACAATTCATATGTAATTCCTGCTTACATCTTTAAGGCTATCACATTCTAAAGTTATGGTATTGCTCTCACAGACTTACTCTTTTATGTGACAAAACTGCCTGCTCAAGGGAGCTTATGTGAGTCTTCTGTTTTCTTTTTCTCTGCATTTCCATTACCCTTTTTCTATCCAGCTTGATAGTCTACATCACTATCTTAAGTTCCTCATATTGGCATTTCTTATCCTGGAATTTATATATTTCACTTTTTTGTAGAATTATCCATTAATTTACTTGTAAAAGATTTAAATTTGACTATTTAAAAACTGTTTTAATTTCTAGCAATCACAATTAATTAACTCAATTAATTAATTGGCAAATGTTTGGTCGGGGTTTTTTTTATCTCATTTAAAACTCCATCACAATAAATGATGGATATTATACTGAGTTGCTCCAAAATTCTCAATGATTTTTAGTCTCATGATTCTGTTATCACTTGTGTTGGCAATAACTAAAGAAAATTTATACCAATATAAAAACCAATCCAACAGTAGAGTATTTTCCAAATGACAAATTTGTCTAAACTTTCCTTCTAGCACCAGCTTCTATTTATGTCTCTTACTTTGTCTCAATTTCTTCTCTTTTTTATTTTTTTTTCCCCTAAGTCCTGTAGAGTATAACTCAAGATTACATAGCTGAGTATTTCCCCTGTTCTGGAATAATCATCTTCTATCTGTTCCAGTTGAACTTCATATGGCCTTGGGATTTTCAAATATAATTCACCCTTGCATTGTATCTCTTCAGGAGAGTAAACGGTTAAGCTAAGTCTGATTCCTTTTCAGCATCAAGCTAAATCTCCTTTCCTCTGTAGTCCTAAATTTTAGATGTGAAAGAAACAACTGTGTAAGATCTATGGCAATCTAGCCAGAGAAGAAAGAGGACTTGATGCACACCACCATACATACTGTAATGATAAAATAGACCACGAAGTTCTAGGTGAAGATATGGACAAGATGTGAAATATTACTGCTTCAAATTGAGTCCATTCTCTGGAAAGGCCAGAAACTTCTTGAAACTTGGGCAGGCTTGTCCTAAGCTTTGCGTAAGACTGCGTACAACGTGAAGAAACCTCTAGCTCCTCCCTTTCTGCTATTCAGATTTTTCTTCTCTGAGGCAAATAACCATATACACTAAGATTCAGTCACGTTTAAAAATTCAAAATAAAACACTTCAGACATTTCTTCTTCTAGGAAGATAAAGGAAGAAAACTGGATATATCTTAGTCACTTTGCTTCGTGTTCTCTGGGTAATCATAGCACAGAAAATCTACAGGCTATAAAACTGACTTCTGAGCTCTTCACAGTTAATTATAAATTAAGTTACTCCAATAACCTGTCTGGCCACAGCACAAATAGGAAAAGGACTGATGGACTGACAGTTTTCTTTGAGGTTGAAATTTCAGCTATGTTTCTTTAAGACAAATGAAGTATATTTTTTTACAAAAACTGTCATTGTACAGCTCCTGCTATATTCAAATATCTTCCATTATTACCTTCAGCTACCACTGGATGAGTTCAAAAATACTTCTGCAAAGCAGACCACAGTCTCAAGTCAGGCAATGGGAAACTGGTGACCACATAGCTTGTGGCCACCTATAAAAAGTAAGCAGAGGGTTAGTCTGTTCTCCAAGGTGGCCTTGACTGAAGTAATTAAACCTTTCTTTCCATCCCTTGCCCCTACCCTGTCTTTGCTTCAATCACTCTTGCTTCAATTTTTTGCTGTAAATGGGGGGATACAGGCCACAGCAAGCATCTGTACTGTACAGTCTTGTTTTGGTCCCCAATGAGGTATGCTTCCTGAAAGAAAAACAGCATGTTATTATGTAATATTTTTTTTGTCTTAGTGTATGCTTATAGGGATTGCATAATTGCTAAAGCAACTTTTACTCAATTATTACTAAATTTGGATTTCTGCCGTAACTAATTTCAATATGCCACCAGAAAAGTGTCCCATGCATTTATTAAGAATACTGATACCTATGAATGGAAATACTGAATCATTTTACACACTACCAATAACTTCAGCTAATATAGTAATGGAGCAGTTCAGGAATGCTGGGGTCCTTTCTAAGTTCCAATGAGACAGTATATTTTTATTGTCACAGATTTTCCTGCCAATTGTTCAAAGATTTTACTTGACCATATCATCTTGCAAAGGTTTAGGTTCTCACCTAAGTCCATTTTCTACAGCACATGAATTACAATCTTTATTCCTTAAATTCCTGACACATTTCCCAATACAAATCCTATCTTTTATCCTCTTTTTACATGATAGAGTCCCAGTCTCCCAGTGCCTGATCCCCTTGACATTGTTTCTCACTGCAGCTATTTCCTGAAGCTCCTCCTTTGCCACTTCATGGCTGAAGTAGGTGTTAATACTACCGAACTCAGACCCTGTTCACTTTATCTTCTTGTGCCTCTGGCTTTAAAATATCACAGAGCTGCATATATAAGAAAAATGTTACATAGCCATAAGTTGAATCCCTCAACTCCTTGCCTAACTAATATTCTTTGCTTAAAACATAAGAAATCTTTGCTGAGACTGAATATATTTTCCCAAGCCTTATAATTTACAGTGGCAACAAGAGCCAAATTTCAGGTTTCATACACATTGTTATCCTCAGCTGCCAAATATCAGTCTGCAGCTTCAAATTATATTAACTATTTAAATATCTTCTTTCCTTATCATCCTCCACCCTCCACCCTCCTTTTTGATTTTCTGTCATGAGTGAAACAACATATCTTTTGCCTCATTCTCAGAAATGACTGGATTGTTTTGGCAAAAAAGGGATTCTAACACATTTTTTAACAACCTCAGAGCAGACACTAAGGAACATTTAAGCCCAAATGTCTACCAATTGGGAAATTGAAAAGTGCTAAAATCAGCATTTTATAATGGAAAGTGTCAGTGAACATTAATGACCATAGCTACCAGTCCATTTTTGGCCTTCACTGATTTATTCAGCACTAGCTAAAAAGAACAAAGTCCCTGGTGGAAACAGCCATCTCAGAGGCTTTAGCTCTCACAGGTGATGTGCCACTGGCCCGGCTGTTTTTGCTGTGTTTTGCGACCTTACTTGTGGGAATCCGGCAGAGGTTCATGCAGAATACTCTCACTGCCAGCTGTTCTATCCTGGGGTGGCATCAAACCAAGCTCCAGTCAACATGTCTACAACCAGAATATTTCAAAAAGTGTTTGATTCCTTTTTTTATTAGCCCTTTATCTTGTTCATAAAAAACCAATTTATTCTTATCTTAGATACACACATACATAATATGACTCAGTAACTGTTATTCAGATATCCTCTTTGCATTTAAAACTTCAGTGTCTCTCTGCACAAACCTACCTTTGAAGGATAGGGAGAGGATTGGTTTGTCCTCAAGAAAAGTTAATAAATTAGCAGATTACCACTAATGAACAAATTATATCACAACACTTTCACACCAGTTTTCTATGTTTAAAAAAATTAACATAACCTTTTGAAAAGGGTTTGATAGATACCTTAGCAAGTTGGCTTCAACCCTAAGTGGTAGATATTTTCAACTTGATGGATCAAATAGGTGAACTGTGTGAAAAATTACTGTTGAGACTAAGTCAACTGGAATTGTAAAGCTAGGGAGTCATACTACAAGAATAATTTAACTAAACAGCAGAGCCATAAACAAAACAAAGCCTCTGCATCAGTAAGGGAATAGAAAGAAAAGGAACTAATCACATATTATGTTACATATCACATAGATATGTTTATCCTCCCATTAGTGAATGCAGAGTTTAAAATATAATATATAAAATTTATTGCCAGAGGGTTTAAAAGTAAGATTAGGGAGTACAAAGGAATTATTATCCCTATAGTCTGTGGATCCTAGTATGCTTCTTATAGCAAACAGCACAGTATGAACATGAAAGGCATAGAAATTCTCCCCTCTGGAAAAAAAGCTATTTTAATTCCCTGTAGTAGGCAGTTAAATATCATATAATACACATATATATTATTTCCATTTGATCTATTTGGAACACCTTCCATTTAATTTTTGGAGGAATATAACAAAAATAACAGCCCTCAAGTACCTTTAGGGTGGAAATCTAGATGGAAAAATGTGAATACTGTATTCCAATATGTGACGTTTTATTTCATCCAAAATTGTTACAGCTGAAAGAAATAAAGATACTGTGTTTTATACTGGTTTATAGAACTGATATAATATATGCAGCTAGAACTTTACAAACCATGCATTTTATAAAAGTGATTATCAGTTGATTAAAATTGCATATTTGAGACCATAACGTTAAATTTGTATTCACATGGTGCAAAATAGCGTAGAATAAAAAGGAGTCATGAGAAGTTATATTACCCACTGAATATTGCACTCATTTCAGCACATATTACAAAGTAATTGGAACAGATATGGATGTGGTGCTCTTCCTCACTGGGACAAATTGGTGGTGGTCTGAGACAGGGGAAATGCAACAATGTCCAAACGCTTCTTTCGGAGTATGTTGATTCTTAACGACAGGGAGGAGGCTCACTGTAAATGTGGGAACTGTGACTCACTGGCTGCTTTGCCTTGCAAGGAACAACAAAAGCTTTCCCACACTCTTGTGTTTACTCTAAGCATGTAAATTCATGTCTTAACTTGCATCTCTTGCTCATGTGAAGTTCCTATCAAAGTCAATGGGAATTTCGAAAATGTAGAGAATAGCTTACGTCTTTAACTCCATCAAGCTTTCTGATTAAATGTTCCAAACCTCCCTTTCCACTATTCCCAGATATGAACAACAAAATTTTCTGAGTTCTCTTAATTTTCTTGTGATGGGGAATTGTTACTCTTTATATCGCCTACGTGGTCTGTGTTCCTTTTCCCTGATCCCATCTAGCAGTTGTATGTTTTAACTAATGCACAACACACAGCATAGTTCAGGGCTGTAAGCTGTCAGGCTTTTCCTGTTGCAGTATGCCACTTCTACCGTTTTATTTGGTAAACATAATGAACTTCTCATGTCTTCTCCCTTATATGTGAAATGTGTTCAAACAGACAGTACTTTCTTCCCATCCTCACTTCAACAGAAAAGTAAAATATAGTAAATAAACTATCCCTTCCTCATTTCCTGAAATAAGTTACTGCTGCAAGAGTGTTTCATGTTATCTTTAATTAGACTAGAATAGAATGAAATCATGGTGTCTTTTCTTTCTTTAGACTCAAAGAGCTTTCCAGAAAATACCAGTGGTGGCAATGGTGATATAAACTGTGCTTAGTAGTAGCTCACAGGGTACCCTAGTTAAGTTCTGAAAGAATATTCTGGACTAAAATTAGGTTACCTTGATTAAAAACAAGCACTAAGAACTGAAACAACTGCTGCATTATGCACATCCCTTTCGACAATCCCAGTCATGGGACTCAATATCCCTCAGGAAAAATTTGGTGTGAAGGTTGAAGATGACTCCTCTTCTTTGTAGGGGATACAATAATGTAATAATAATTTTGATGAACAGGAATTTGAAGTTATTCTGCCTACTATTTAATGAAATAATGAACCTGAGCAGGTGTCAGATTTAAGCAGGTAGGCTAAATTTCCAGAAGCATCTCCTCTACCAACTTTACATCCCTTCAGACCTTTGAATGTCTCTTGCAACATTGCATCCCTCATATCTCCACCCAGAAAATAGTCTTTCTGCATGAAGGATCTTTGCTCCCCAGCAAGGGGATAACAGGAGTCTGTTATCTTTGCTGGGCAGCAGCAAGGGGCAGGGTAGTTCTGCCAAATGTTGTCTCAAACACCTACCTTGCTGTGTGGCAATTGCTCCATTTGCCCTGTGCAAAACTTTGCTCCCAGATGGTGGAAGGGCAAGATTTTGTAAAGGGAAGTAAGAAGAGGAAAGAGGGAGTTTATCCAAAGCTGAGCAAGATGTGCATTCTCTTAAAAGTAAATGGAATCATTTTACGTGAAGTGGCGTTTCTTGAATTTGGATGGATAGTTCACAGACACCTTAGATGTTATTGTAAATGTGTGCATTTACAGTTCAGAAGAGTTGAAAATGAAATGACCTGCCAGTTTTGACAGAATGATAGAATAGATGTATATGCAAAGTAATCTCATCATCAACAACTCCTTAAGAAGCAACTTTCTCTTATGATATTGAAGAGCCTTACGCGGTGTTTTTCCTGTATTTCTTAACTGAGGTGTAAAATGAAGAGCCTGCTTCTTTTTTTATCATACTTTTTTTTTTCCCGTTCAAGGCATGTTTTGTATTTGACTCATCCTAAAAAATATGAGAAGTGGGGCATTAATGGCAAGTACCTCATGACTAGTTTTGCAGCCTGGAGAACTTGAACCAGAGTGCACATCGGACAAACTAAAAAGTTACATGGAAAGAGATAATGATGTTTTGCACTGAGAACATTTGCTTGTATCTTTCTCTCTCTTCTATATGCACATATTTTATATTGGTTTTACTGCAAATGTATATGCATGATTGACCTCAAACATTATGCAGCCTTAGCTATTATTTCAATATTTTGAGTGAATTCTGCTGGTAGACAATCTGTTCAGGCTCACCTGCATTACATCTATTTGATTTGTTCTGCACACCAGCAGATGTGTTTTGAAGTAATTTATAAATGTTTCTAACTAAGTATTAGTAGTTTATAAGTTCATAGTAAGTGGATCTTCCTTCCCTTAGTACATCCTCTCTTTTTCTGCTCTCTGAGAAGACGGTTGATTAGATCCCGTGGATGAATGCTTTTGGAGACTGGTTAGTTTGTTGTAAATCCATGTGGTGTCAGATACTGAAAATAATTGGCAGCTTTGCTTGTTAATAGTGTACTTATAAAGAAAAACACCAAAGAGTTCCAGAATGCTGAACAGGAATTTTCTATCTCTGTTTTCCATTCCACTTTTTTTGGTCTACTTATAAATATGTGAATGATACAACATTACCTATTAGTCTGTTGAAGTGGAGAGTCTTAATTTCCGGGTTAGTAAGTCTCAGTGTTTTACTGTCTCTGGTATTGCACTGTAGAAAGCTGAAGCATGAAAATCTTTTAACCATATCAAGCAATCTGCAGGTATGCAAGAAAAGAATATCCTTCCTGGAGCTCTCCTTTACAGCTGGAGATGCATTGCCATTGTGTTCTGTGCAACACAAATGGAAATGTTTTGCAAAAGAGAAAAATCAGGCAAGAGGTCATGGGAAAAGAAAGCCCCAAAGTGATTCATATTAATTCTCAACCACAATCAGTCAAAATTTTGACTTGCTTCCTTTTAATGGCTTGTTCCAACTATAGACAGTGTTAGCATTTTAAATAGATATTTTCAGTAACTGTGCAACCAGATACAAGAAACAAAACAAAATCTAGATTCTACCATGCCTAAAGCTCTAAGCATATCACAAAGCTTGAAGTCATGCAGAATACCATGGGAATAGCTGGTAATATTTTTTTTTAATTTGTCAGTTTGTTCTAGTCTAGGAAAAGGTGAATTGTATTAAAAGACCAACAATTACTTAAAATCTGAAGGTAAGAGTAAATGTAATGTAGAACATTAATAAAGTTTAGGGACAAATGAGACAAAAAAGAATTTAAAAAATCATGTTTAATTGATTGTTCATTTGTTATGCATGAAGTGTATTCAGTGACAGTAATGAAATTTTTACTATCTCAGATGGACAGCATTGGCAGAAGAATTAATGAAATTATACACAGCTTCAGCAAAGTGCTAATAGTTATAGCTTGATATTTTAGTTGTCTAGTGGCCTAATTGATTTTAAAAATAAGAAATAAGAAAACAAGCCCTGTGTTATGCGTTATGCTCTAGGGAAATGTGTACATAAAGTATTACTTTAGCTGCCTGGTATGTGCAGTTCAGCCAAATTCTTCATTAATTACCTTTGTAGTGAACAGGAAACCAACATCATTATTGTAACAACTAGAGAGATTGTAGGATTTTTTCCACTAGCCCTTACAGTGATGAATACTGTCTGCAATGTTAGACTGACTTCATGATTCCAATGTAAGAATAGCACGTTAAACAGTTAAAAATGCAATCATTACAAAATTAAAAATAATCACAGCTGGTGTATTGCCAAATTATTATGTATGTATATTAAAGCCTTTATATAAGCACTTTTATAATTACTGTCACAATATTATTAAATTTTAGCATGATTCTGAATGGGGTTTTGGAGAATTTCTTAGAAACTTCTCTTAGATATACACACATTGAAGCAAAATGCTAATGTTTACTAGAGTAAATGAATTAAAATTCTGAAATAAAGATCCATAAAGTGAGTTTACCACTGAGACGCTAATCATCTCTCTTATCAAGGTTGTGCAAAGCTTAACAACAAAATCAGAATCTGATTATGTTTGCTGGGACTTGTGATCCTTCAGACTTTGCCAGGCTTTCCTTCAGTATGATCAAGGATGAAAATTATATGAGCCTTTTAACATTACTCCCCTGCCTCCCTCTTTTTGCTTTCCCCAAAGCCTTCTCTTTGTCCCGCAACCTCTTTATCACAAAAAGAAGGAAAAAGTCAGCAGATCATTCTAACAGTTGTAGGTGTTTGCGCATGGGGGGTTTGGACAGGTCTTTAAGACCATTCCACTGGGCATTTTTTAGCTCTCATTAAGAGCCTTGCAGCTGACATTCCTTCCATGCCTTGCAGGGCTCAAGCTGTGCTTAGGGTGAAACAAGTCTCAGCCTTGCCCTCAGCATTTGAGTTGCAGTCCAATCCAGCTCACAGATATCTGCATTCTGTCCTCAGATTCCATCATTTTGCTTACTCGGGCAGATTTTAATCTGAACTATTCGTTCATTCCTGTGCAAAATAAGGGTCTATTAGGTGACTTCAAGCCCAGGGAAGATAGCTATGCAAGCCAGAAAAAAACCAGTTGTTTTACTGTAAGTCGTGTTTGGGCACAGTAATTATGTGAGCATAACTTAACCTTCTAATTCAATTTTTATAGTTCTGAATTCAGAAAAGTGAATTATTGTTAAAGTTCTCCTTCAGTGCAGTGCATAACACTATAACAACTTGTAGGAACAGTTAAATCCATATTTAAATGATTTATTGGTTTTAAAAATGGATGACAGATGTGGAAATGAGAGATATGTTTATCATGATGAATTCCTGTGTTGGAACCAAGTTAGCTTTCATCAGCTACTTTGTACCATTTTATTACACCATTGATCTGAAATCTGATTTTTGTACCTTGACATCAAATGAGGCTCAAAATATGTTTTCAATATTACCTATCTATAAATTCCATCCCACTGGCTTTGTTTTGATTGTGGTAAGACCATCTTGGAGTTGCAATTAATATAAAATCATGCTGTTTTCACATTTTGTTTCTATTTCCTCCAGCAATCTGGAGCAATGATAGATGGTCACTTCAGGATATTTTTTGTGTTCTGTACTGTAAACAATGTTTTCCAATGACTCAGAGATTGAAGTTTGTTTTACCGTATTTTATTTGGAACACTAGATTCTCTTTTCATTACTTTTTTTTTCTCTGAAAAAACTAAAACAGCAAATAATTTGGTCTGTTTCATGTTCTTATTAAACAGGCAAAATCATCCATTAAGTTCAATACAATGTACTTTACTTTTCATGATGTTCTGAGACAAAACAGAGATTAGTTTCCAGAACACATAGCATTTGTACTCAGAATATTTAAAAAGCACATTAGGCAAATAAGAAAATCCATGAGAGTTTACCTAATGAACTTCAGAGAAACTTAGCTGAATAAGGCTGGCACTAGCTAGCTTTCAGAGTGTCAGCTCTTCTTCACTCTATCTTGGCTCAGCCACTTGGACAAAACTGTGTGCAGACGTCTTGCTTGCCAGCTAGTCCAGTGTTTTGAATTTAGAACTCTGAACTTCATAGACGATTTCATGATAGACAAATTGATAGACCATAACATGAATCCTCTGGCTGTGATTCAGCTTTTGTGCCTCAGTTTCCTCTGATAAAATGGGGATACTGACTGTTTTATAAAGCTTAGGTAGGTGTTTTATGAAGAGTTTATGTATTTCCCTGCCCTTAGTGGTCTCAGAGTCATTAATAACAGAAACAATAATAGAATATTAAGAGCTCATTAAGCTCAGCGTGCCTTTGGTTTATTTTATTGAGGTGCAACTTGTCTTATACTCAGAAGCAGCTAACACATTTAAAATAATGATTTATGGTCTGATCCACTACCAGTAAGGTCTAATACCACCTGATACAAAATCAGCTTTGTTGGGTAAAGCTATGACATCTCACATCCTTCCAGCTCACTTTCACAAACTCTTCCCTGATAAGTTCAACTTCTCTGATATTGACAAAGAAGAGGGTCCACCTTTACTGTCTAATGAATTCCAGTTTCACTCATGGTGCATCCCCACTCATGCTGAGTTAACTGTGTCTATTTTGCTGCCAAATGCAGTGTGTCATTTGGTATCTTCTAACTACAGTGGGCCTCAAGCTTGGCCCTAGTAACCAAATTTGATTTCTATTATCCCAGAAGTCAAGAAAAAATTATATGTTCATGGATTGGCAAGAATTAATTTTATGAAAGTAAGTAATCTGAGATGGAGAATGGAGCTAAGATGGGAGCGTGCCTCTAGGCAGACTCAGAAAAGTTGGATAGTTTGTGAATACTAGGAGATGGACTAGGAGAACTCAATGTGATCTTGAAGCTTGATGAGGGTGGAAAGAAATGCTGGGCATTTCAAAACCGAGAGACCATGGGAAGTCTGTATTTTGAAGGGATGAACCTTACATCCCACTTGCTAAACTGGTCTGATCTCTAAGTACAGGCCCCCTTTCCTGAAGGTCTTCCTAACACTGTGCAGCTGGATATCATGTGGGAAATCAGACTATTATTGGGAAAGATGAGAGGAACAGCAGTAATTTCTACTGCAAACATAAATTAAGGCCCTTAAGAAACCCCTTGGCCCCACATCCCTTCTACCTCCCCACTACCTATATCTGCCTGTTTTGAAATTACCTAGTCTATATAACTTGTATCACAAAAATAAGAGAGTGAGAGTACAGGGTAGCTCCCCCCTGGGATGTTGTTCTAAGCAAACACCTATTTTTGCTAAGTCTCAGGGCAGCACCATTGCAAGGTGCTGAAGTTGCAGCCCTGTTCATGACTGTTTAGAATCATTAAAAAGATTGCACAAGAATTTACAGATGCAGTCAAGGGCTCAAGCAATTACACTCTTCAAAGTGTTTCTCCTAGCTCAGTGAACAAGTTGAGATTTTTAAGGGAAAAAGTCAGTCTGATGACTCCCTGCTTTCATAATTTAAATCAGTTGGTTTTCACTGAGTAATTCAAAACAAAGTTAAGGACTGCAGGAAAGAATTCTTAGGAACACAACAAAAACCATAGAAAGCTTTTTTTTTGAATATAGTTTAAATATAACCTACTTCCTTCTAATGGTACTAAAATATAGATAAAGATAGGTCTTTTAAAATTGTAATGCTGCACAAATACACTTATCTTCAGCTTTGACCTTCTGTGCCTCAGGTGTGCCCTACCTTCAAGAATTCAAAATTAGTTCCAGGAAAATTAAAATTAGAGAAATAAGTTTGGACCAGTCTCATTTCCTAGCATTTGATTAAAGTCACAGAAGTACTTGCTAAGCAACGTTTGATTCACGTCAGTAATTTCCACCAGGCTTAAGTTCTTCATTGTTGGTGTTTTGCTTTCTTAGTCACTGTTAAATTGCCAATTAATTTTTTTTCTTCTGTAACTTGTGTGCTCAAGCTAGTTTTTATATCAGGGCAGATAAATATACTCTGGACCAGTGTGATGTTCCCTTGTTCTTTGGGACTCTACTTTTAGTTTGCATAAGAAACCATATTTGGGTGGAACTGTTGCCCCACTATAGAAAGTTGGTTATGAGGAAGTCACAGTAAAAATAATCTGTATAAAGCCAGGAATTTTTCCTTGGCCTTATTGCAGAACGATAATACCCCATCCTATACAAATGTTATAATACCTAGAAAATAGTTTATTTTTCCTTTAATGTAGCAGGTAAAGTTGTCTCACCACTGCAAATACTGTAGTACATTTTCCCCCAGCACTTTATTCCTACCAGTGGATAATTAATTTCCCTGCTGGTTTAGTGGCTAGCTCATCTCTGAGGTAACTGGTGAATAGCTGGGGATTTTTATGTTTCTGGAAAGAACAAGAGCATGCAAAGTTTTCTTTCTTGTTATTCTTCATTGTTTGCATAACATGTACTTCCCCTGGTGGACAACCATGTTTTGTAATTCAAGGTCTCTGGAAAGTAACAAGGGAATTATTCATGGAGGAAAGGATTTGCTGAATTTGAACTCATCTTGTGAGTGCATAAAACATTTTTTAAAATCTGTGACATTTGGAAAACAGTGAACATTAAAGAGATTTGGTTTCCAGACATTTTTGAAACTTTTATGCTTAGCTGACATTCCCCCCTCTGCAATTGTTAAAAAGAAGACCTGAGTTTTAATTATTTAAACCGAGCAGACTATCAAAACAACAATTCCTGGCATAAAAAAACCTGTGTGAATATCTGTTAATACAGTCTCAAAAATTCCACTCTGTGATTTTCCTTAAGGTTAGATGTTGACTTGTGACTCAAATTCTTAAATTAGTACACTTAAATTATTTTATACACCTGCAACTAAAATACAAATCTACTTCACATTCTACTTCATTAAGGATTTTCATTTTCAGAAGACTTGGGTTTTGTGTTTAGCTTTGGGATAGTTTAAGTTACTCTCAATCCCACATGGTGCTATCTTATTTTAACAGCGACCTTACCGAAATCTATGGTTGATTTGCAAATGAAAGCTATAGGTATATACATATAGGACTGCAAATCTCTCTTTTTTTTCCTTCCTTTTAGTATTGTAGAATCTAGTGGTGAGTAGCATCAATCCTGTATTGACAGTTGGAAGAGAAAGTCAGAGTGATACAAATTTCTGAATCTGTCTTGTCATTTATGATGGTTGATGAGCCACAGCTGCTACCCATTGCCCTCAGATGCTATTTTCTGATTCTTTTCCTCATTCAAATAAGCTTGCATACTATTTTCTCATTGAGAAGAAGATGTGTGCAAACCCACAGGAGATTTCCATTATATTCATGCCAGTTTCTTAATGAAAGGGAACTAGTTGTTCTGTCCCTTAAGTATTCATATTTTCTCTTGTTTATCATAGTTGTTTTGTGCCTTAGGGGTAAAAGTCACAGCTTCTGTACCATAAAATCAAGCTGTGTTCTTCAGAGAGAGAAAGTGTTGGAGAGAAGTTGAGTTCTGCCCTGAAACAATTTTCTTGTGATAGGGAAACAACAGTTTTGAAGCAAAAGTTGTGTTCTCATGTTCCTCTCTACCTGCTGCTTGCTTAGTAGATATGGGTGTTTTCCTGACCATATTTACCATGAAAATATATATGCCCCAGGTAACATTAATTGCATTCATACTTTCTTTAGATTTCTCAGAGCCCTCATTGAAGGTCATAAATCTGTTTTCTGTAGAAAAAATATCTAGTCAATAAAATTCCTTCTGTTTGTTTCATGACAGTATATATTGGCAAAAGATTCGTGGTTTTATAATAGTGTTTAAAGAGCGTAATATTCTAACTCAGCTTTAAAACACTGCTAAAGGACTTTATAGAGATTAGAGTAGTAAGTTGTGGACAGAATGTGATGCAAGTGAGAAAAAGGAGACTGGTTTGTTTTTACCTATGAATGCCTCTGGGTTTTAACCAATCTGCTGTTTATGTCAAAAGATACAGATCAGTCTTTACTCATCTCAAAATATAGCCTGAATTCCCCTGCTTGAATAAAAAAGTCTCAAAGAACTAACTTAAATAAACTTAACTCCCTTTCCTCAAATAAATTATTTAAACCTAGGAAAACTGTATTACAAATGCTACCAGTCCCTGTCCTTATATCTCTTTGTAAAACTCTTTTGGTAAAAATCTAGTTACTTTTTACAATTTTAACTAGTATTAAGGGGAGCAGAGTTTTATGTTGTATAGAGAAAGCATTTGAAAAGTAATTTTTTTACGAGGTTGCAAAAGGTTATTAGAGATTGTGTAAAGATAAATCCACAGCCATAAAAATCAAACTTACAGTGCCTTTAATAGTGACTAACCATTTAAAAATAGTATTTCAAGCGGAATGGTGACAGACATTTTGTAAGTGCTAATGGTGGCAAAAGATAAATAAATTCCTTGCTACACACATGCACATTTGGGATAAGTCAGAATCTGATTCCTTTATTTCATTACAGAAAGTGGTTTGTTGGATAAAGGGGAAAATGATGTCATTGTGTTAAAAAAAGTTTTAATATCTGAATGAAAACAACACTTTAATAGCTACAGCAGCTGATCCATTGCTGAAACAGCATACAACCTGCATGTGGGAGAAATTCAGACACATGAAATATTAATGATGATTCTAAGATGACTATACCTTTTCAAACAATGCTTAATTTGTGGTTGTGCTGTCAAAACCTTTCTACTTCCCACATAATTGTTTGCTTCTAAATTAAAATAAATATGTTCTATTTAAAATGCATGAAACCTGAGGATAAAGGTCTACAAATTTACTCCAGATGCATACTAACTGCTAGAATAAACATTTCAGAATATGGTTTTACATAATACTCTTATCTGTTTCATTTGGCTGTCCTCATAAACTCACTGCTCTCCAAGCATAAACAGGTTGTTAAGCACATTTAAGGACTTTAGAATGAACACCAGAGCTGTCGTTATCATTAAAATGAAGTGCTGATATTGGAATCAGGCCACACGGAAGTGTTTACCCAGCACTGAACTATAATTTCAATTTTTTCCTTCTCTTAGGCACTGTAGCATGGATGGTTATGATACATCAGTTTGAAACCCATCATTTGAAGATTGACTGCTAGATGCATATAAAACAACCTAAACATGCAACAGTCCAATTCTATATAAGAAGACATTACAAAGTTGAACTGGTTAGTATGAATTCTCTGAGTCTGGGGTTTATTTTGCTTCTATCTGGATGCTGAATTCTAGCTCTAGTGCAGGGTGACATGGATACTCCTGTCTTGTCAATAATATTCTGTTTACTGCCTGCAAAATATCCTGTATTTTCTTTGAATGTTCCAGATCACAACACCGAGATAACCTCTGAAACTTTTGATGGCACAAAGAAGGTGTGATGAGGCAGTGCCACGAAGAAGGAATAGGAAATCATTGATTGTTAGTGTTGATCATATTTTTCTTTCAAAAAGGAAGCTTCTACTTCATTTTACATATAATATCCAAAGCTGTCATGTTGACTCTTGAATATTCTATCTAATGAAGCTTAGTTGAATATTTTCTACAAATGATAAGTTTGAGTGAAGAAACACAGAAAAGAATGACATAAGACATTATTTAAATAACGTTTACTAGACTAAAAATATCACACATTCACACATATGAACATACATATTTGGATTTATGATTAATGGTACTTCATCATGTCTATTCCACTTTATAAACAGAGTTCGTTGTAAATCAGAGATTTTTCACGTCAGATGATTCATATTTTTAAGGATCTGATCAGTGTAAATACTACATAACTATATATATATAAACATTATAATAGGAAATAGGATACAATATGCAAAAAGTACAAAACTGCAGATCATCAAGAAAAGAAAAAGCATATCAATAACACCAACTGTGCAATGAGTTGTGTTTGTTGTCTGAAGGCTTGGGACTCACCTACATAATATTCTTCAGGTTGAGAAAAAAATCCTGACTGTTTTTCAGTACTTCATCATCATTATAACTTGTATTTCCTTCTGCTACTGGGCTAGGTCCATCACAGTTGTTCTTTGATGGATGTTTTCCATTTTTCTCCTTCTTCAAGGGTCAACCCCTTTTTTTTTTTCAACAATAGACCATAAAATAACATGATGCACATGGTAGCAGTGCAGATAAGAAACTACAGCACTTCTAAAGGAAAAAAAAGAAGGAAGACTATGAGGGAAAAAATAGAAGGAAAGAAAAGCAAATAAATCAAAACAAAGAAATCCCACAGAGAATTAAAATAAAGATTCAGCAGAAATCAGTAGGGGTGATAATCTTAGGAGAGAGTTATAGGGTGCAGGGAGATTCTCCTTTGACCATTTATGGCGTAATGTGGAGTTGAATGTGTCAGCAGAAGAGAAGAAGAAGGAAAAATGGAAAGGAAAGACAGAATGGAAGAGGCAAGGAAGGAAGGAAAATCATGGTATGGGTTACGAATTGTAAGGAATCACTGGAGGCCATCTAGTTCCACTTCACTGCTCAAGCAGAGTCCCCTAAGTACGTTACTCAGGATTGTGTCCTGAAGAGATTGAATATCTCCGGAGGAGACCCCACAACCTCTCTGGGCAATCTGTTTTGGTGCTCAGTCATCAGCTCAGTAAAGAAGTGCTTCCTCAGTTTTGAGTGTTCCAGTTTATATCTGTTGCCTCTAGTCCTATTGTTTGTCACCTCCACCAAGAGTCTGGTTCCACCCAATTGGCACCCGCCCTTTAAATACTTAAAGGAATTGATAAGATCCCCCCTCAGCCTTCTCCAGGCTAAACAGACCCAGCTCCTTAAGCCTTTCCTCATAAGAGAGATGCCTCAGTCCCTTAATCATCTTCATAGTCCTCCTCTGGACCCTTTCCAGGAGCTCCATGTCTCTCTTGTCCTGAGAAGCCCAGAGCTGGACACAGCACTCCAGATGTGGCCTCACCAGGGCTGAGTGAAGGGGGCAGGATCACCTCCCTTGACCTACTGGCAATGTCTTCCTAATGCATCCTGGGATACCATTGGCCACAAGGACACACTGCTGGCTCATGGACAGCTTGTTTTCCACCAGGACCCACAGGTCCTTCTCTGCAGAGCTGCTTTCCAGCAGGTTGGCCCCCAGCCTGTGCTGGTGCAGGGGGCTATTCCTCCCTAGGTGCAGGACTTGTCTTTGTTGAATTTCAGAAGGTTCCTCTCCGCCCATCTCTCCAGCCTGTCGAGGCCCTTCTAAAGGACTGCACAACACTCTGCATATTGGTTGCTCCTCCCAGTTTTGTGTTATCAGTGAACATGCTGAGGAGGCATCTGCCCCTTCATCCAAGTTACTGATGAGTAAGTGAAACAATGCTGGGCCCAGTATCAACCACTAAAAAGTGGAAAAAGGAAAAATAGAGAGAAAAAAGTGGCATGGTGGATTAAAACCAAGATTTTATTTGTAATTCTGAAGTGGCATGTAACCTGTGCTACCCACTTGTATTGCTTTTATAGACCTCAGGATTATATGCAATTCAGATATCAGTGTTTAGCAAGAAATGACAACTACATGAGCTATCTTATGTGATAGAAATGTGAGAGATTTCTTTCGTGTCTGTGAATCTTTGTCAGATTTGCAACATGATGGTTTTTAAACAATATTGTCTTTACAGGTGTAATTGATAGCCTATGTTTGTGAAGCTATTTTCCCCAGAAAAATCCTTTTATATAAAATCCTTCCCTCTGGAGACCAATTAGGCATATTAGAGTAGTTCAATGCTTTGCATTTTTGCTGACATTATGATCTTTTACGTTATGACACATCCTAGTAAAATGTGTACAAATATTTAAATAATAGATTTAATTTAATTTAATCAATGTATTAATTTTTTTTGGTTGCTTGCATTACTTTTGGCATCCTGACCTTCAGGCACTTTTAATCTACCATGAACTACATCTCTCACAAAGAAACTAAATGAAAATGAAACAGTCAACAAATAAGAAAATTGAATTTATTTTCCTACTTTCTTTGACACACTAGATGTGACAGCAAAACATGACAGAACTTCAATTTAAAGGTTAATTTCCTTAAGAGTGCCTCTGTACTTATCATTACATCCAGACATCTATTTCAATTACTGAAGAAATACACTTTAAAGCAGATGAATGCACAGAGTATATTTTTGTTAAAATATGAGTGAAAAAATTCTTTTCACTATCCTTTTGATAAAAGTACATTTCTTACTGCCTGATCTAATGTTTCCTGTTTGTATGCTGCAGACTTGCTACACACTTCCTCTAAAAGGTTCAGGGTAAATAAAGAGATTTACCTGAGAATATGGTAGAGAATTAGAAGAACTTCCTTGCAAATCTTAACTTACCTATAAATCTCAGAAAGTGTTTGGTTTTGACATTTTAAGAGAGCAACCAAAAAAAGAAAGAGAAGACTGGGAGGAGCAGAGGCAGAAGTACTGGCACTAATACAGAAAAAGATACATAATATTTGCACACCTTGTATATTTCAAAATTTTCAGAAAATAATAGAAAGTATGGTAAGATTGTATTGGTCTTGCATAATCTTGGTTCCTTAATGTAACCAAATGAAGCTCAAATTTCTATAGAATCAAGGGATATTTTCGCTTCTTCCTGGTAAAAGTTAGTATGAAATTACTTCCCTTTTAATTGAAATGCATCTTCTTAAAACTGAAAGCTTTAAAACTCCTGTTAATGCAAACTTTGCAAAGTGTTACTTCTAAAGCCAAAAAATTTATCTCCCATTCACAACAATAATCCTTATTAACTGACAAAGGATGAAATAGGAAAAGGTCAGTGAACTTTTCAGAATGCTTCGTTTTTATCTGAAGAAAATAGCGTAAATAATTGTAATGGCTGGTAAATGGTAAATGATGGCAAACATTGTGTAAATTGTTTTACACAAATTGAACTTTAGATTGCAGAAATTCTGCAATCTAAAATGTGAATAATGACCAGCTTTAGCTTTGTGTCTTGTTCAAGACTACAAAGACAGTCAAGAGGGAAACAAATATAGTTTCACATTCCTCTATAGTTCTTGAATTCTTATTAAATGCAAAATGGTTACTGGCTCTTTTTAAGGTAATGTGCTAAGAGCAGAAAAGGATGTCAAAATATCAATAATGTTCAGCAATTGCTAATAGCATCCTAGTGAAATGGATATACAAATTCCTTTTGGACAAATATACATCATTCTCTGACCTTTTAGTTCTTTACTAATATCACCAATGACGATGTAAAATTCTCTTAATGTCAGATGCTATATTTTTCTGGAATGTGGACACCAGTCACAATGAGCTCAGCTGAGACTAACAACTTATTTAGCATAGGTCACTGAACAATTGTCAAATACTCCAAAGTTCCAGTAACTATTGATGGCAGAAGATTCAGAGCAGTGAGCTAGAGGTGAGAGACTTTATAAACCATTTCCATTCCACTAAGCCATCCAGTCTCATCCTCTGTTCTTTTTCATTATATTTGACATTTTTTAGATTTGATCTTGGTTCCAGACTAGTAGCTTGTATCTATGGGCTGAGCGGATGAGACTTTTCTTAGCTGCAGAACATATTAAAAGGGAAAAATATGAAAGGTATGTGGAAAATGCAGGCCATGCAGAGTTTAATAGAGTTAGTTGCTAAGCACAGGCATTTTCAGGAAAGATTTCAGTTTCTAATGTTACTCCCGATAGCCAAACCAACTTAGTGACAGGATATTGCTGCTTCAATAACTGTGATTCCTCTGTGAAACAGTTTATGACCTTGGCACCATGAACTGTCACTGAGTTGTAGTCCAAACTGCTGAATTATCTCCTGTGTGGGGAAGGAGTAATTATAGTTAGCATTATTTGCAGAATGGGCCTTATTTCCTCAGCTGAACTCATTCTCTTGGGAGTTCTGCATGTTTGGAAATTCTCAGCCATAAACTCAAGTGGAAGGATACACAGGAAAGTATAAACAAGTGCTAGGATATATCTCCAAGCAGCAAAATAATAGCAAACAAACAAAAACATACAACTTTTTATTATTTTTATTTCATATTTGAAAACGATATGTATGCACTTGCATAAATTGTTTTAAAATGTGAGACTTGATTACAGAATAATTTGACTTTTAAGAGATTCAGAATGCTCTGGTAAGTGACAAGCTAAGACCATACTTATTTACACTTAACCCCAAAACCTAGATGGTAATCCCAAACTGTCAGTTTTAGAGATATGCAAGTGAAGCGGTCCAAAGTGCTTAGGAAATGCCGTTAGACAGGTTTCTTACAATTACAAAGATCTCCTTTCTGCTAGGCAATGCTTACATGCATGTGGTTTTACAAATCAAGAAATTCTTCCTGAATGTGCATACATGCTCATTAATATATGTGTACAAAACTAAAATATGTACTAGAGAAATATACAAATAGGTAAGTAGTATGTGTTGTATTCGTGTGTATCTTTATTGCCAGTGTACCCGTAGTTAGACATAACCCATGCTATATAACTGTGCATATATATATTTTTTACAGGAAAGTATAGGTAAATGAAGGAATCATAGGTGTGTGTGTGCATATTTAACTTTTAAGAAGACTTCAAGAACACAAATATTATAATATGATTTTATACTACTTGAGTATTCTTGAATAATTCAAATTAGCCCATAATGCAGAATAGGCTCTAAAATACAACTATTCAGGTATTGTTATTTAGGTACTGAATTTTAGGTAACTGCATTGAATTCAGCTGGGGTAAATGAAAACCACATTTGATCCATTATTATGTGCCTGTTATGGAACAGAATGGATTTGAAATACACATACTGTACTGCAATATTCACTTTCTTTCTGTCCTAAGAAATAAGAACCTAGCAAAAGCCAGCAATTAATACTGCTTTCAGCATTGCTGGTGTCTATATGATGGTTAAAGGAGCTATATAGACAGAAAATTTCTCCATTTGTACAGAGGCTCACATACGTTTGAACATCTATAGTCTTGTGCAGTGCTGAATCTTGCAGGTGTCTTATGTCGATGAGAACAATATTTAAAAACCTTTCTTAGTTAAAATTTTCACTTAGTGACATCAGTATTGTATTTCTATGGTGGAGAATAGGCATATAGGTATATAGCCAAGGGCAGACCATGATATAACTTGTTTTAACTTTTTTTTTTTTTTAGCCACAGAGATGTTCTTAACCAAAAGCAGAATAATTTTCCCTCTTTGATCTGCCTTACTACAGACCCCATGTCTGATGAGTGTAAGTGGTAAGATATCCCAACTCTTTCCGCTCTTTTGGGTGTGGGACAAAGGGACAAATGCACCTGACCTGGGCCCTGGGTCTCTGTGCTCTTGCCCTTGAACTGCCAGAAGGACATGCAGATGATGGAGCTGCCACTGCTTGGTACTAATCATTAGCCTGGCCAAGCCCCGTAGAGGCAAATGGCTCATAGGCCCTTTTAAATCTCTACTTTGGAGAAAATGCTGAAAGTAATAAAAAAGGGAAGTATCTGGTGTTTGTTTTGAAGATGTGGTATTATAACAAAGTTTTCTCCAGCTGGCATTTCACTGTAACTCCGATGGAGAATGTGAATGTTAAAAAATGTATATTTTCCATGGATCACCAGGCTGATTTAAAAACAAAGTCAATAAACTTGCTTGCAACAGAAATATTTCTTGTTAAATTTTTTCCCTGTATTCCTCTGGCAGTTCTATGAAAGGCAGAGTATGCATCCAGTACTGTGACCTAGCATACAACCAATGCAATCTCAGGTTTCCTCTAGAAAAAAAATCTTTCAAAATATGACTTTATATTAACAGACAGTTTCCTCACCATGAGCATGATATTACAGAAGAAAATATTTTAACCTTATTTCTAATCTGCAACTAAAATGTCTCTGGATTATATTTCTAAACACTTCCAAGGTTCACTTCTCCTGCCTGTTTCACCTAAATTTTATCTTTGGCCCAGGATGAAAAAATCACAGAAGAAAAAATAGAAATTAATGCTGTCCAAAGAGAGGAAAACTTTCACTTGGAGGAAAAGAGCAAAAATATCCCAATAATTCATCAAACAGCCAATACCTAAGTTGGTTAATGAATTATCTGTCATACCAGTTTACAAACTGAGAAAATTGAAGAACTATTCTAGGACTTGCAGCTCTTGCTTTCTATTTCAAATCACTCCAAAATTAATCAACATCATATGTATTTCAGGATAATCAAAATAGCACTGTGTGAAATTCAGTCTTTTTTTCCTTTGATAATAAAATTTCACTTGAAATCCATCTAATCTCTAACTTTTGAATTTCAATGGTTATCTGTTAGTCATGTGTATATGAAGACAAACCAAGAGAATGATTTACGAAGTACAGTTAATAATAAATAACAATACAATATTTTATGATAACTTTTGAACAGGTTATCTGTCACATAATATTTTTCTTAAAAAAATCTCAAATTTAATTGGTTGTGTAAGTGTACCTCATATACTGATGGATGAACAAGCCTTGTCTTTTGAAAGAAGAAAAGATGATAAAAGCATATTTTTGTGTTTAAACAATGATAGTACATGCATTTTAAAATGTATCTTACATAACAGTAATTTTCATTTCACAAATGCACACTTTGTTCCTCCAAAATGTATCTTCTTCTGAGGCTTGGAGTGATTTAGGTTGACTTCAAAACTATTTAATAAGAAATTATTTTGTCTTCAATATAATATGCCTATGGCAAAAAAACCAGGTTATGTCCTTCTGGTGAATAAAACATAATAGTAACTCTCCTCCTTCAACACTTCTCTATTGGCTGGCTTCATGTAAAGCCAAGATGAAAAAATAACTGTTCCATTCTTTCAACTTATTGGCATATTATTGCTAATAGTGACAGACAAAACATCAAGTATGCTTGAAAACATGTGTCTCTTACTGCCCAGCTGAATGCAAATACCTTTCAATGAGACATGGGAATGAGCATGACAGACTTACCAAAAACACAAAATGAAAATAACTCCCTTTAAAAATGTACAAGAGCATCTTATTTTGATCAGCATGCATTGCCCAGTATTTACAATTGGAAAAGGGTTGTGCTGACTTGTGGAGTGCAACCACTCCACGATGGAATTGCAATTAAAGGGGGACATGTTCCCGAACAGGGACTGCACAGCACCTCCCTCTTAATGGCTGTAACTGTGTCTTAGGATAGTTTTATCCTATATATTTTATTCAGGTGCTCCATATCATCTGCTTAGCCCAGAAAAGAGTTCTGTCACCTTTAAACTGAGCCAGAGAAGCTGGTGCGGTTTTTTTTTATTGTTTACATTCTTTACTCCAGCTGCAGCTAAGCTGGAGAACTTTTTCCCTCTCCCTGGGTCTGCGGAGAAAATCCTCAGCAGCTTCTGTTTCTTCTGTTCTTTCTGGGACTTTTTCGGCTTGTTTTTCCATCCAAACTTCAGTCTCTTCAGGGGACGGTCGGCACGGAGCTGCTAGAGAGACCCCCCTGCCGGGCCTGGCACAACCCGAACCTTCAGGAGAAGCTAAGTCGAGCAGGACTACACAAACTTACCATCTTTTCTCCACAAAAGAGAGCTTTAGTTATCTAACGTTATTCCTTTTCCTTTTCGGTGCCTGTGTACACCTGTGTGTGTTAATAAACAAAGTTTTTTCACGTTCCGCTAAGAAATCCTTTCCGAACCGTGTGGGGGAGGGGCAGCCTTGGCCTGCTTGCCGGGCCTGCATTCCTGGCAGGGAACTTTTTGGGAAGTTTCCTCCTAAATTTGCTTCAAACCAGGACAAACTGGAAGCCATAACACAGCACACTGGAAGCAGTGCTTCTCTCAGTGGAGCCCGGCCCTTCACACCTCTGTTTGCACCCACGCCATGCAGCGGACTCACTGCACCTTCAGACAGCACGTGCCCATGCTGAACTTTTTCTTGCTAAAGGATCAAGGCTGGGTTTGCCTCCATACAGCTGGGTTACTGCATGATCCCCCTGGACCAAAAGTTTGCAAGTTCAGTTTGTTCCTTTTTAAGGAACTAAACAACTCACCAAAAACATAGTAAATTTTATACAAAGGTAATTGATATGATGAATAAAATTCATCCCCTCTGACACCAGTGGCAAAACTCCCACTGACATCAGTGTAGCAAAAGTTCAGCAAATTTTACTGAATTAGGGTACAGCAGTAGGAAGCAGAAGTGTTTTATGTTTTCCTCTGGATATTTAATGGGCTGTAAACTTTACTAGTTGTACAATTCCCATTAGTGTCAATAAGAGAAATGTGGCTAAAATTGAGTCAGTTCTTTCTGAAAATGTTAAATGACAATGGACTTAAATTTATATACAGGAAAAACCAGTGTTATTTCAATGAAAAATATGCCTGTGATACTTTGTTCCCCCAAGGTCTAACCTAAAATTTAGATGAAAGTTTACTGGTTACCTTGGGAAAACATATTTTGTGAAAATGGAGTTTGTCACACGAGGCCAAATTTTACTAGAAAGCAGCACTTAGCATCACTGCTCATAAATAACTCAGCACCTAATTGCACAAAAAACAGACCAAAAAATATTTAATTCTATAGCTTTTTGAAAGGAATTAGAGATGCATAGTCCTTACAAACAGAAGACTATAGACTGAGTGCAAAATTAGAATATTAGAAAGAAAACTTCAGAAACTAGATGTCTGAAGTAACATTTAATCTTTAGGTTAAGATACCTAGCAGATATTAGAAACTGAGTGTAGAAAACCAGCAAAGATTCTAAGCAACATCATTAAGTCTTCTCATAGCAAGACAAATGAATTATTTACTTGAAAATTTTAGTCTGAAATTGATTTCTGGATATAAATTGTGAAAAAGTAAGTGCATTAAAGGGAATACAAAATATGTGTACTAGTTTGTCAGGTTGTTATGGTTGGTGGTTGCGACAAATAGAAATAATAATGTTGCTGACAAAGGATCAGTCATTCATTTTTTGTTTTTCTACAGGTGTTTATTAGTTTATAATTGTGTGAGCCATCAGATGAATGAATTCATTAGATGAATCCTAAGGCAACTAACAAAAATATAATCCATATATATATACTTATACTGATCACAGTATCTGTTCAGTTTGCTCTGAATATCTTATTATTTAACAGTCTTATTAATGGGGCACTTATGTATCTTTGCTGTTTCGTCGCTGGACTCCTCTAGGACCACCGTGCCCGCCCTCGGTAACTCCGTTATCCCGGGAGCTCCAGTCCTGGGCGGACGGTGGCAGCTGTTTGCCAGTAAAAACAGACGGACCACTTGCCTATTTATCAGCGTTCTTTTAGTCCCCTCACAGAGGGAAAAGGATCGTACATACAACAAGCTGCGACATGGAAAACCTGGCAAAATGGCCCAGATCACCCCTTGCCTGAGCCTCTTATGCCTTCGGTCAGGGGAGGGCAAGGCGAGAGACGAGCCAATGGACAAATGATTGACCAGTGACATCTGGCCAGTCCTGGGTAAACAGGGGAGGGACAAGTACAAAGCAGCGCTATGAATGGTCAGCCCACGGGGACGAATTCATCCCGGTGATCTGCCCACTGCTACACACTTATACAAATAGTTTATAACTGGTAGTCTTAAAAAAAAAGCTCATCTTTATCTCATTAATCTCAGTGGTATCTAATCTTAAAATCCCAAAGATAAAATTTCAGTATCAAAACTGATTATTAAAATTCGGATCATTTTAACGGGCAGCATGAGGGGGAGTGTAAAAAGAGACACAAGCAGGAAATGAAAGCAGTAACAGTAAAAGCATGCAGAATGAAGAATATATAAAGAGCTGTGTGAGGAAAAATAATTTTAAAAAGCCTATTCAAGTTTGGCAGAGGCATATGGATTTGACAGCATTTGATTTTAGTGCAAAGTAAGTATTACTTACTTTCCTTAGTATTTCAGGATTACTGTCTATGTTCTTTTAAGGAAGCTGATTACTTTGCATCTGGATAAACGCAAATGAAGGAAAAAACATGTCTTTTATTGTTTCATGCCACTTATGTCACCAAAAAAAAAAAATACAGTTCCATACATTGACCTCTAATAATTTCTTTTTGTTTTACAAACTAAATCCAGGACTGTATAGAATGTTAACATATTTTGTTTAAATATTGCTAAAGTAACAACTCGATATATAAAACAATATTCATATACATAGTAAATGTAGCTGTGCGTAATACTATAATAAATATAATAAGAAAACTTCTTAAAATATTTTTTTTAATTTCTTCTCATGACAGATGATGGTCTCATTTTGTTCTTTCAGAATTTTTTCTTACATTCACACTGAAGTGGAATGCTTGAATTTCCATGATGCTGTGGTAGTGCTTAGATGAACTGAAGTATATTTCATAAGGCACCATTTGTTGTATGATGTTGATAACGATGTATGTGGGGTTCAGTTGAGAGCCAGCTCTTTGGATCAATTGCATCGGAGATTTGAAGTGGTACTTTATAAGCCAGGTTTTATTGAGCCAGAGCTCAGCATATTGTTATCTTTGGTCCTATAACAGAATCATAGACACTGAGAAGATTAATTCAGTACTCTGTAATTTCCAACTATGCCCAGGCAGTGAATTTAATTTTATAAAGAAATCTGAGTCTCCTAAGCACCATTGGTAAACTTTGTTTCTGTTTATCATCCAAATAGCATGCATGAGCTATGAGGTTGACTTGGGAAACATATATATATATATATATATATACTATGTTTTTGGGGTTTTCTTCATGTCTCATCAGACTTCTCCCTATTGGAACACCTGTATTCTCAGGTTCTGCACCTGTGAGAAGGGTCTGTCCCTGTCAAAGCAGCTGCACCATGAGGAGAGTCAAGCCCTGGACCAAGTGTCCAGAGAGGTTGGTCCATGCCCCTGTTTGGAGATACTTAGCTCCAAATGGTCCAAGGCAAGCAACTGAGTCAAACTTTTCAATTAGACCTTGGCAAGCAAGATATTAGACCAGATGACCTCAAGAGACCCCTTCCAGCCTATTTTCTTCCATGATTTATATTTCTAAAGATTTTTAGTAAGAAAAGCTTATTGTTACCCTTGCCCTTCTGTCTGACCCTTTTTTCTTTATCCTTCAGAATTTTTGGGATTTATATTTTCCTCAGTTGCCTCTGGAGCCTTGATTTTCTTTTGAAAGTTCCTTCCAAACAAGATACTACTTTTTACTGTTACTACTCTTTAGTTCAGCATGAAAATAACTTTATCCAATACTATGTCGTTAATCTACAAGCTGTACAAGGATGTCTCAGGGCATGTTGCAGTTGACTGATATAATTCTCAACTCCAGTACCTGTCCAATTTTGTCATACTGTAGGATTTTGTACTGCAGATACATACACTGCAACTCAATATAATTTGCTTACTTTTACAACACAAAATTTGGATTCAGAAATGATACATAACAAAAAGGCAATAAGAAAATATTGATTTTAATTGACCATAAGATCAATAAATTATTCCAATTAAAAGAAAATTAAAAGTCTAATTTTGTAAGCATGCTCGTGATATAAAGCTTAGAAGCCTGGGAAGTCTTCATTATACATTGCTATTTCATTCAAAGATTAGCAGAACATCCATTGTTAGATGTCAGTGTTAAGATGAAATATCCTGCCTGGAATTAAGAAGGCATGACATTTTTGTTTGAAAGGAAAGAAGGGTGTAATTTTGTGAAACTGCAGGAAGCTTCAGAGTAGCAAGGGTTTCTATTTTTTGTTTCTTTTTTTTTCATTGCCTCCAAATGGCTTCATATACATTTTAAAGAAGTCATTAAGATTAGTTAAATTCAACATACAGCTGCTAATTCCATATTTTCATTTAGGGCTCAAAGGAAAGAGAACCTGACAATGGTAAGCATGTGTACCCTGTTGGTTGCTTCAGGTATGTTTTGCTCTTTGAGCTCCATTTGTTCTTCCTTTTATGTTCTAAGTAAAACTTCACCTTGGAATTGAAGAATAGTGTCCAACAGAAATAGTAACATAAAATAGCAGTAGAAAATAAAAAAAAATATTTGAAGAAACTGAAAGAAGGGGCTTCAGGGGTGGAGGAGTGGTCAGGGACTTGCAGACTGGTCTGCTTTTATGTTTTTTCTTGCAGTAACACCACTTCTAGGTACAATGTGTTCCCTTTGCCATGAATAATTGAAGTCCTGGCTGATAAACACTTATGTAGGCACATAAGTTCTTGTATACTTTCTGCCAGTTTTTTTGTTTGGTTGGTTTTTTGCCTTCAGAAACATCAGTCAGTCTGAGTGATCACGGGTTTCTCTAACATGCTTCTGTTTGAAGCTCTTGTGGTGAATTTTTGAGACTCCTATTTGAGACTTTACATTTTCCTGTAAAACTTCTCAGGAAGACTTCCCTATTCACGTGTATGCTATATCCAAAAATGGGTGACTTTCATACATCTTGTGAGCTTGTGGTTCCAAGGGAACAAATCTTCACAGGCAGAACTGATCCTGGTAAATTTGCAAAAGCCAACGTGCTGCCTAGTAAGTCCCTTAAGCTACAGGGGTCTTGGGAAAAGGCGCTCTCTTTACTCCAGAGTCTAGTCTCTCTGACTGTTTTCAATCAGTTTCAATCATTTTTGAAAAGATCTTTCAACAGCCCTAAAGCATCTGTGAACAGTAACCGGGGACAGGCAGAACCTGTAGGCACTGTTCTTAGTACAATGTAAAGAACAGGCCTAGGAGAGTTTAAAGACCCCTCTCTTCTACTCTCAGGTTTTTGAAGTGAACACTAAGCAGATACTTGGAGAATAAGTAGCAGAGCACATGCATGCTACCAAGTGCTATCCTTCAGATAGTATCCGATGCTGACTTTAAAATCAGGTATAAGTGGGTAGCTGCAGTGACTGCAAAATACCACCGAGGCAATGCTGCAAAGAAAATTTGATACAAATCTAACTCTTCCTGTGTATATACCTCAATTTACTCATCAAATATAGGGACCATAGCACTTTTCCAGTTTCAAACACTTGAAGTTTGGAATTATAACTTGCAGTTTCAAGACCTAATTCATGTGTTTTTTTCGCTTTTGTTCAACATATTGCAGGTATTAAAAATATACCACATATATATTTTTTAATACCACAAGGTATTAAAAAATGACCATTATTTATTAATAGATCACACCAGCATTTTATGTTCACTATAGGAGTTGTTTATGTTTTGTGGCCAATATACTAGCTTTTCCATATCATGAGTGGTTAAGTATGAGTGACATCCCTAGTATGTGTTAGGCCATTTTCTGTCTGAAGCGACATGGTAAACAACAAGAAATTTTTAAGCTGGTTTTCCAATAGGAGTCAAAATTGCTGTAGAAACTCTCTGGAATTTTTGACAAAACTATATAAAGAAGATATGTAGGTAATTATATAAAGATACAAAAACTTGGAAAGCAGGATAAATTTCTTAATGCCATTAGGTTTATACCAAGTATATATGACAAGAGTAATATTCAGCCTCGTTTGCACATTTAAACTAGTTGCTTAGAACTGTAAATTTAAAGGAACTTACTTCTTCAGTTTTACTTAACAACAGGAGATTCTGTCTTCCCTTGAATTGCTGGAACAGTTAATTGCTTGTATCTTCTCTCTTGCCTCAAGGCAGCTAAAGTGATTTTGCAGCAGGACTTGAGTGGTAAGACAGGCAAATTACATTTGTTCCGATTTCTTATTTCCACTTTGATAATTCAATCCATTTCCCACTCAAGGCCAGAACTGTGAAAAAACAATCATTCTTCTTTATTCTTATTTAAGAATATTCTTGCACCCTCTGATTAACAGTTTGAAAGAAATTTGAACACTCAGTATTTATTTTGATCCTTTCCTCAGTATGTACAGGCAGGAGGCAACAACACTGACAAGTACTTTTTCTGCAACAGCTAGATAAATTATTGCTGGCTAGTATTGCATTATTGAATAATTAAATAATAAATGCATTAACCAACAGCTATTTATAGGAAAATTGTTATAGAATTATTTGCATACTTCTTTAATCTTCATCAGAAAAATTATATATATTTCATATAATTCTATGTATTTTTAATTGAACTGGCTTAATTTCAAAATCATCATAGTCTGATTTGTTAAGATGTTACCATGCAAAGATCAAAATAATTACTTTTTTTCCTAGCACCTCAGTTTTAAAAATTTTCTTCATTTTAAAATTGGAACAGAGCAACTGTAGCCACTATCAGTCTTAGCAATAGATAGAAACTTAATTTTAAATAACTTCCATGTTGTTCATGAAGACTATTTTTGCAGTTATTTCTACTGTGGGTTCTATTTTGAAGATAAAACTGGAAAAATATTATTGGAGTGCATGAACCGGTTTCTTTTTTATGAATGTAAGCTGGAAGATGTGTTTGTATTGTCAGGATGCTGCACTCTGTTTGCAAATGGACATTCAGTCCATGGAACACAGGTAGGATTCATCTACAATGGAGGGTAAAAAAAAAAGAAGGATGGTATGATGAAATGGGTATTCTTTGAGTCTTTGAGTCAGAGCCTCACCATCAACTGAACTGTTCACTAAACCAGATGTTGACAAATATCCTAGTAACATAGGCTTTTTCTTTTTTGTTTTTCTTTTCTTTTATGGCTAAGTAACAGCTAAATTGTTCCCACTGTTAGTCACTTTGTGTGAGAGTCTGAGAGCCCACTGTTAAACTGGCATAATGATGTTCATAAGTCATAAGCTATATTGAATATTCAGCCTTGAACAGAGTATCACTTTATTTCTCCATTGGGAGTAGAGTGTCATAGGAAGTTACTGTGGAACTATGTGATGAAATTTTTTAATGGCTGAAACAAACTAGTGACTAAGTTTTTTATATGCCCTGTGGTTTTCCACTGAATTCAGGCACAGGAAAATTGCTCCCTTTTACAGAAATTTCAGTTCAATTAATGAGTTGGACAAGATTCAACTTTCTTCTCTTACTGTTGTTACTAGTTTCCAGTTTTAGATTTAGCTACTTAGGAAATAAAGCTGAAGGAAGAAAGAATGAGATAGTTAAGTTTTGGTAGAGTATTCTACCTTCAGGTCAGAGAAAACAATCACTGTTTTAAGATGAGACTACTACTAAATACTTTGACCAGGCATAAAGTTCCTTTTGAAGCAATTCTAACATTCTGTTCATTACTTAAATAATCTCAATTTTTACAATTTTTGAATATATATATGTTTCATAACAGCACCTGCATATACTCAAATTTAGAAACAATAACAGAAAATTCTACTATTTATACTTCTTTTCTGCTTGAAAATAGTAGGTATGTGGTTCTTCAGGGTTAGATACAGAGATTTTATTAATGATTAGCTATAAAAAAAAAGTACCTAAATGATAAGGCTCTTTAAAATCACAGATTTACCCCATAAGCCAAACTCTTAGAATGTATCATAATTTATAGTGAACATTTATCGAAGCACTGAATTTTTCCTTGTTTTTGGTTACTCTTATGTCTACTTTTCATTTGATGATGTCCCTTATCTGCTCTTTCACAATTCAAGCTCTGGATTACAATTTCAACCGTGCACTTCAAAAGTTTTTTTTTCAGTAACGCTTTCTGTTCATATTACAAACATTATCATGAGAACTGATTAATTTTCTGTAATTCTCTGTCCTTATTACAATTCTTGCACTGCGAATAAGACATTAAACTTTTCATGTACAATATATTATTCACTTGATGTACTGCATTAACCTTTCAGATCTTCTGTATTTTAGTAGGCTGGCAATTTCATTCCTTTTTAAATTTTATCAGGGTGATAGAAGCAAAAGGTAGCAGAGAAAACCAGTCAAAATTCCAGAAAACTTACAAGGTCAAGACTCTTTTACCCTGTGCAATGTAGGAAAATGTAAGCCTAAATTTTAATGAAAATATTGTCAGGAGGACAGAAATATTGTGATATTAGAGTAAAATAGATTGATACAAAGTACTTTTTCATTCCTGCTTAAAAGGATAGTTTATCATCATGTGTTGGTTTCCTAGGCTTAACTGGTGTCTTCAGTTTTCATTAGTGGCAAAAACTCCTCTTTCTTTTTGTATTTTTTTTTATAAGCCCTTTGCTTAGTGCTATTATTTGTGAAAGATATTTGACCAAAGAACTGGAATGAATGTATTTATATTGCCCTTTTTAGTGGCATAAAATTAATTCTGGTCACTTGTGGGACTTTGACTGAATGAAAAGTTTAACTTGCTCTTGATCCTCAAAAAGATCTTAACTATTAAAATAGTTAACTTTGTGCCTAAAGGCAGCTAGCTAATTTAAAACTAAAGTCCAGTTAAGATCTAATTTCCAGGAGCACAACTCTCAGTAATATTTTGTTGAAACTCCACAAAATAACATGACTCTGAAAAGAAAAATGTTTAAGACAAGACCTGATCAGGAATGTTCGTTGACCATCTCTTAAATATATAAAAGGTAGGTAAATTTAGTAGTTCCATCTTCCATTAAAAGGTTGTAAATAATGCTCCTTTTGTTTCTTCCTTGCATCCTGACATCAGGCTTGAATAGGAGAGAAGCACTTTGCAGGAACACTTGGAAGTGCCTACAACATATGATTTAGAACAATATCTCAGTCTCTTATTTGTCCCAGACATGTTAGTTTAAATCTTTTAGTTATTTAATGTATATTTGTAGCAATGTACACAGTGTCTGATGCATATAGTGAAGATGAAGTGAACTGTTAAGTAAAGAAAAATCTGAATGTTTATTTTTTAGACTATCACTTACTCTGTGGATGGGCTTATTAACAAGCAAATGCTGTGAAGTTGTGACACCAATTTGTGGCATACGACTCGGTATTTTTAGCTGAATTTCTTAAATGCATGTGCACTGCAGAGTGTATTTTATTGCCAGAAAATCTACTACTAGCTAATCCTTTGATCTTAAGCAAGTCTGGAAAAAAGCATGATAAAGCAACCTCACTAGTGATCAAACTTACCTTTAAGATATAATATAATAGGAAAAAAAGGTTGAAAAGAACTCCCAAGCTCCATTATTTAAATATTTTTCATCTTTAAACCAAAGACCATAATATAAACCTGAAAATGTACCTAGAATATTGTAACAGAATGTTCTTAATTACACAGAATATTGTAATTCAAGAAAATTAATTATTAAGTTTAATTTTCAATAATCTGATTCAAACAAAACATAAAATTATTATTCTAATATTTTTCCTTTATTTACTCAAATTAATAAAACCCATATACCAGATTCAGTAACAAAGTCACTAGAAATACTGGCCTATTTTTCCAAGATAGTCTCAGGACTAGATTAATGATAAGGAAAAGCAGAATGGATGAACTGACTGCCAAATCTGGCTGTCATGGCTTCCAAGCTTTGTTGTCTAGCTGTGGTATTGATATTTTAAAAATGCGCAGAAAGTCTAACAAATTAATAGCCAAAGTAATTAAATGCAAAGGCAGCTATTTTTCTTTCTGAGATCTGTGTAAATACCACTTATGAGGTTTATATTTTTACAGGTTTTTCAATTTTCTCCTAAGTTGAGAGTTAGTTAATCAGATTTCTGCTTTAACAGCATAAAGTAATATCTTACAAGAAGAGTTCTGTAATTTGTTTTAAATTATGCCTGTCACAGAAGGAGGATAGGTGATATGTATTTAAATGCCAGCTTGGAATTATAATGGGACTGCTAGTCATCGTTTGAAAAACAGGCAAAATTTTATTTATTACTAACATCAATTGTAAGTCATATGATTTCTTTTGAGAGAGGAACTTGAATTTACTGCCGTATTCCTGCCTTCCCCAAACTCAAGCCCCCTTAAGAATTCTGTCTTTCTCAAAGAATTAATATTTAGAGAGCTGAAACTTTTAGCTTTCCTGGGGCAAATGGCAAGTGGTAATATCACTGGGATCATACAGTCTGGTTGCTACTTGAAAGAAAAAGTGCTTTACAAAGGTCTTCTTGAACTTGGTGTGCATGTGTATGCACTAATATTCTGTCTACTTTCCATCACTTCAGATCTTTTAGTATCACATTTTTATTATTCTATACACCAGTGCCTTTCATAAGACTCTTGGTGAAGGGTGAAAATATCCTGGAACAAGGGAACAAGTTACATTAAAATAAAACAAAAAACAAACAAACAAAAAAATCAAGCAGGCTTTAATTTTATGGTCAACCTAATTAGAGAGCATGCAATTATTACATAATTCTTATGATAATTATTAATATTTAGGAATCCCAATATATAATGGTAATGTAATAGCCAACACCATTCTTAAAAGTCTTTGAATAAAGCCCTATCCATTTCACTCTAAGGGTTTTGGTTTTTTTATAAAGGATATCATAAATCACCGGTCTATCTATTGAAACTCTCTGTCTTTCTACCTTATAAGGAAAAACCCAAGAAACTGTACAAATTATACTGTGAACTGGAGAAAGCTATGCAAGGCTATTTAACAATAACAGAATGATCCCTCTGTTCAAACAGAACATAAGAAATCTAGTTTTCTATAGGTAGTATATTTAAGGCAAGTCTCCTGGTGTCCCTCCTGTGCAACTTTATCACAGAATTTGACATGTTATCAAGATGTTCATCCTAGCAGAATACATTGAAAAAAACCCCTATTACTTAGGATCACTGAATAATGGCACTATTTTAGTTAGGTTGCTAGCTATAAAAATGAGGTGGGGGAAAATTCCTGTTGCCTCCATGTCTGACTGATCCTGGCAATGTGATTTCCTACATTTCTTTCTGTTAGTGGGAACTGTCTCACTTATTTTACACTTTTGGCTTTCACAATTATAGTCCATTTTTACAAGGGAAAATTAGTTTTCCTAAGGTAAGTATTCTCTTGTTACACAAGAGGTGAGATCCAGACACTGTGAATTCCTGGCAGAGCCCTGTACTTTCCTATGTTTTCTTCATTTGGTGAAACTTGGTTGAATACTATTTTATATTTTGGACCAGAAATTACATAAAAAATTTTAGAAGAGGAAATGTATTTCCTTCCAATCAGAACTGTATTGTTCCACTAAACCTAAGATCCAGCCACATAGTTATATGCACCCAGAGTTTTATAACGCAATTCATAAATGTTTCAAGGGTAATTTGAAACTAACTATAATTTAGACAAAGTCTTGTGTCTTAAAATGAATAAAGTTAGCTTAATTTATCTTTTCTCTAGACTTAAACATTGATTAACAACTTCAGCCTGTACCTTTGTCTGTAAATTGCTTAAAGACACTGTATTTATATTATCGTGTTTATTGAGCATGTAAAGAGTGTACATTCATTTTGAAATAATTTTGCCAATTTTGATTTAAGTGTCTCAAGCTGCTTGGCTTCAATATGTTTTACTTAAAATAGTTCTAAATTTCTTGTTCACATTTATTACTATTTTATCCATGTTCAGACTTTTGCTCCAATTACCTCAATAGCTTCATCTTTACAGTTATTTCAATGTACAGTCTATCTTATACATATACAGACAGAAGTAATTGTTCATATAGAGGGTGTGATTTTATCTTGAATTACTTAAGTGAAATGTGCATCTGAATCCTCTATTGGTTTAAACTGGGATTATATGGATCAGGTTTAGTAAAATCACAATTGTAATGCATATTCACATAACTAACAGATATACTTCAATTTCAAAGAATCTCTCTCCATTACAGACAATAATAAATAGATGATTTAATTATCCTTTTTCTACCTTTATATAAAGGTAAAATTCCTATTCTCATTGCATTTTTAAAATCCTTTTTCTGTCTTTTCTTTCATTCAACTTCTCTCTTTTTTTTTTGTATTTATTTATTTTTGTCTATATTTCCTCACTTTCTGTGTCTTTCTTTTCTACTTGCAATATTTCGTACCTTGTCTCTTCCCAAGCTTTGCTTATACTTGGTCACCCATATCTACTTTAGTGTAACCTTTTCCTCTCTGTTTTTCATTTACTTCTATCCATATTTCTGCCTTCTGTCCCTTGATTCCCTTCACCTCTACTACCTAATTGTTTCTGAGCTAGCTGGCCATCATTCAAACTGCAGTGGAACACCTGTTCAGATGGTACATGGGGCAGAAAGAGCACACTTTGAAAAGCGAGCTGGCCCAAAACACCACAGGGTAGAGTATATAGGTCAATCTGTTCTCCTTGGATATCATGTCAGGTTTGGAAAAGGCAAACTTGGATCTGAATGATAGTGAGGATCAGTAAAAACAGACCATAAATATTCCATCATCTCTATTGTATTGCTTTAGATTTTTATACATTTTTATCAATTAACCCTATTGGCTGTAGGTTATAAAGCAATGCTGCTTTAAATACAGAAGTGGAGATACAATGTCTTTAAATGGAGAATAAGACTTTTGAAATTAGAAATCTCTAGAGCAAGCACCATACCAAGTCTAAGGGAGTCCATTCTGCCATATTGACATAATTTAAAAAAACATGTTAAAGCCCAATAAAAATAGGCATGTAAAGCTATTTTTAAAACTCCAGAATCTTATTTTCAGTGTTAGTGAGGCTATTGCACAAGAAAAATAATGATTTTCCACATAGAGAAAATGTTCCCCCAAAATTTAAATAAGACTAAGGATTCTGAAAATTAATCTTAGAAAAACATATCTGGATTAATATTGCTAGTTATCTGCTAGATCTAAACAGATCTGGAGCATGAACATAGAAAAAAGTAGAGCTATGTCTGGAATTTTGGGCAGTAAACAGCACTTCTGATACTACCTGTTGATTAAAGTTTTCTAGCATATTCTGTTAATTTTCACATACATCTAGGACAAAAAGGAAAACATCAGTGGCAACCCTAATTAAAGATAAATTTAAAAAATAAGTAATTTCATCTTTTTAAGTAGTATTTTCTGCTTTGCTGATGAAATATAACATATGTGAACTTTTACATTAATTAAACTGTTAGTATAACAATTTGGCTTCCTTTACAAGACTCTTCATTAAGCCTCAGTTCTGTTTCTCATTTCTTTTGACTCCACAGTGGATTGTAGTTTTCTTTCTCCCACTAGCTGCATTAATGAAAGAAAGTCAAATTACCAAATCACAACAACTGTTTGCTTATTCTGGTATAACAAAGGGAGAAACACTAACAAAAAGGACAACCTTATGTTACTGTAAGAATGTATATTTGATAACATTTGTGACCTTGTATTTGCTTTTCTTTCTGTGCTTATTTTATCTTTAGTCCTATAACCATCTGTGATCTTTACATAGAATGTAAATCACACACAATATTTGTGCAGCAAAGAATACAAGGACACTAAAAATACAGCAGCCATTAGGCACTACTTCAGTTCAAACAATAACAATAGCAGTAAAATGTGTTTATAGAGGTCTTTGGATGCTTTTTACTGCAAAGTAGGCTTTACTGTGTTACTCCAAATATCTGTGTTGAACCCAGCAGCTGATAAGACATAAGAAAAAATAAGATAACAAAATTATTCATGATGTCATGTTAATATCCACTAATTCTGTAAAATTGCATTATTCTGGTAAGGCTAAAGAGGTTTTTCTGTTCCAAAAAGTCTTTGGCGAAGAAAAGTTGCATAGCTGCATCTAGCATTTGAACCATGTGAGCTCAACCATGGATTTTTGGTCCGAATCCTTCACTCCTATTCATCTTTCCCTTTTCCCTTCCATCTTCCCTTGTCATTTGAGGTGTTTTCACACAGCTGTACAAAGGACAAAGCAACATAGATCATATGTTTACATCTTAAAGGAGGCAGAAGCTTCTGAAATCATGGAAAGAAAAATATATCTAATTCAGTCTTGTATGTCAAAAGCAAACCCTGTCACTTCTGAAACACATATCTCCTCTTTGAACTACTTCCTCTTCAACAGCTCTAGTAGACAAAAGAAAGACTATGATGAGCAGAAAGGGGAATTCTGTACTCCAGAAGCAAAAAGAATCAGCATTAAGGAGTTATGAAGGCTCACTGAAGAAACACTTCTTTCTTCTCCAGGGTTGGGAAAGCTGCCCAATATAACGAGCATTTATATTGCCTGGAAATTACATTAGAACATTTGGGAGAAGTTTCCTTGAAATACGGATAGTTTCAGGGCCAGATATTTGGAACTACACATGCATGGTATATTTGAATATTGTGCAAATATTTACACATGAGTAATATATCAGTAATTTTTGTCAGTTATGCTGAAGTGTTTGCTGTATAGACATTTTGTTGCTGTGGAAATCTGGCACTTAAGCAGTGATAAACTAGTTTTAGAAACCAGAATAGAGCATTTTGACTCAACTTTCAGTTCTAGGGAGAACAATACTGAAAGTAAAGGTCATGTGATGCAGATGGACAAATTTAGCTTCACGTCCCTTTGCGTTTTCAAGAAATTAGACGAGAACATATGGATGTCTGCTGGTGCAAAGGTGTTCTTTGTGGCCTTTGGCTGGAGCACCACAATCTTTTCTAGACATGTGAGGGAAGACTGAAGTGGGGTCACAATTACATTGCTTTTTCTTGGACATGAGTCCAGCTTTGTAGATGAGCAGGCTGAGCCTCTCTTCACACTCCCTGCCAAACCAGGCAAGGTACAATAACATTTTAAAGAAAAACAATGTGAAATGATCAAAGGTGGTAATCTGTAGTCCATAGAGATTAAATATTAATAAGTGTTTAAAATGTCAAAATTTTCTGTTATAATAGTCATAAAAAATTATTACACTATGAAATGCTGTGTCTGTTTGTCCTAAAGCATAGAGCTCTTTTTTCTAAAGGCAAATGAGCCATCAGAGACAGTGATTCAAAAAGGTTGGTTCACTGCCTGCAAAATATTTTCTGATTCAGTGCATAAAATACTGTCTAACAATATTTTCACCTTTTGTGTCTAAACTTGTTCATTATTTATTCCTGGCTTCGTATTTTTAAAAATTGTATCTTAATTTCAGCACTTTGAATGTCAGCAAACTGTTTCCATGGGCCTGGGATAGAGATCTTATATTATAAAGCAGACTGATAGAAAGGCCTAGAAAAATGGAAATCACAAAAGATGTGATGGGAACATACATAGTTTGCTTTGCGACTGCTGCTTTATTTCCCTGTAGATTATTTTTTACATTGACCAGATAGGAACCTGGACAACTTCACTTCTGCATGAATTCAATGGCAAAGGAGATCTCATCCTCTGTTTCACCAAGGTCTATTTATTATTGCCCCTATTTCTATGCTAACACTAGTATGTGCACAGCTGTATCAGGAATTGTGACTTTAGCAGCCCTTGCCAAAAGAAATATGCAGTTGATGGGTTTGTGTGGATCACAAGAAGCTATGTTAAAAAGTCTTCCAAATCTACTCTATTTGCCCTTCATACACTACATGAAGTTCAGCAGTTTGTTACCAGCAAATACAGTTTAACAGTGCCTAATTTCTCTAAGGGTTAGTGCTGTTTTTAGGAGTTAAAAATGAGGCTCAGATAATGTTTGATTCTTCCTAAATATATTAGAGAGAAGAGTCTATTTTCAAAATGCTTCATCCTACAACGTGACTGAAAAGCATTGACAGTGCCAAATCATGTCATTTCAGCTAAATATACTGCTAAAAGGAACAATCTAATGTCAAAACCAGCCTTTGTTTTGAAAAAAATAATTCCCTTTCGCTATATTTATAGAATCAACATGACAACTATAGGCTGTTCTATCTACTTGAAACAAAAATGTATACCGTAATGTGAATGCAAATGGTTTAGAGTGAACTAATGAACTTACTCAGCCATAAACATCATGATTTGATGATAAAGTAGTAGCTAATTTCAAATTTACGTGCAGTTTTCAGTCTATTTTAAAATTATTTTTTTTTTAATGCAGGTTTTCTTCCTTAAGATTTTTACTCAAAGAATGAAAGCTTATCTGACATGTAGAAAGCCCCTTATATACACAACAAAATGAATGTGTTTTTCTGAGGTATCTTCCCCAACTTTATTCTTTCCAACCTGATGTGGAAGAGAGAAAACCCTTTACAGTCAGGGCAAGCTCCCATTTCTTTCAGGATACACCTCACTGCACAGTGATGGTATCAGATAATGATACCCTCTATGAATTAGGAAGAGACCTTGAGGCTACCTAGAAAACATTCATCAAAAGAAAAATACAGCCAGATGATTTGTTATTGTGTGCTAACAATTTTAAGAGAGATATTCCAACTGGTCAGTAACTGATGCAGAACAGCTTTTCCAGTGATGAGCTTTGCTGGTGACTTTCTTTGCCTGCCACCAGCGCTGTGGGGTCACAAGTCCCTGGCATATGTTTTAGCATGATTGAATCCTCTGAACATCCAAACCAACTTCTTGCAAAATAATATTCCTGTAACCCAGTAAAATAGACTTTTCCTCTTTTTCCCCAGAGGGTCTGAAAACAGCATGTCAAGTGAGGTGCAGGGTACTGGGGGACTCTCTGGCACTGGGACCTACACCCCGCGTGTGGCGGGTGTGAAGTGTTAAACATATGACTGACATTTTGGTAAGGAGGCTGTTCTAGCTGAGATTTGGTGATGTTTGCTGACATCTGAGCAATTGATAATGCTATGCTGGTGAGGTGCATCATGAAAACAATCATCAATCACCAGCCTTTTTAAAGAATACAATGAATTTTTACACACTAAGACCTATGAATTATTACAACTATACAGTATAGAATATTTTATGTATTGAAATCCATAAAAAACCAGAGAAGTCTGAAATATAAAATATTTCAAAAGAGGAACTACATATTTTATTCATATGGAATGACATTATCCTAGTAGATTAGGTACAAGTCTTGCTAAAAAAAGGATATATTTAAATATTTATATAACTCATTAATCAGAGAAGGAAAAGAATATCTCCCTTAGCAATGAATATTGGTGAATGGCTAATTACCAGAACATATTAACTTTTAACAGATTAATTTTTTTACCATATCTAGTATTTGCCATTCATCTTTGCATCCATGGAAATTTCTGGATGCCTGCAATATTTAGAAAGGGAATTAATCAAGGCAATTGCTCATTTTCAAAATAATAATTTACAGGAAAGATTTATATATATACACTTTACAGTTCTGACAAAGACTGTAAGCACAAAGGGTTCTGGTTTTTCCCAGTTTACTGAACAATTGTTCAAAGCTGTTTTGATTGCAGTCTTACCATTAATTCTCAAAAATCTTCTTGGGACATTTTTTGAGTTTTCTACTTATTAAAGTTCATTACTGAGGGGAAAAAAACACTGCAAAATTGCAAGGCTTGAAAAGTTTTTTTTTGTAATTCAGAAGTTATTTTCCAAATTCAGTCATAAGGGATATTTTAAGTTATTTTCCCACTTTACAACATGCCTCCAAAGGTGTGGGCTTTACTAGAAACTGTAAACAATCACTCAGATGTGCATAAGTATAACCACATCAAAACTAAATAAGGGTGAAAGTCTGAACTTAACTGCTAAAAATGCAGTGGTCTAAACAAACAAACAAAAAACCCAAAACCAACCAACCAACCAAAAAACTAAAACTAAAAAAAAACCCCTCACCATTAAAATTATACTACCTAAAGAAAAGAAAGAAGTCTGCCATAATCAAAAGCACTTTGATGACATATGGCCTTTGCTTAAGCATTGTGAAATCTCAGCCACTTTCTTAGGTAGAATTTGTCTTAAGATCTGTACTAGTATGGGCCAGAGCTTGTCCGGGCCATTACATTAAAGCCATAGTTTGAAAGACTTCAGTGGAAAAGTGCAAAGCAGATCCTCCTGCAGATGCCACAGCAAGTAACACAGACTTTAATGCAAACTTGTTAGAGCAGAAGAAAGGATGAAGCCCACATTCACAGATGTTTATACATTTGGAGGTAACCACTATTCAGTTGTCCTTATGATGCCTGTGCTTCGTTGTTTTATCCATATTTTCATTTCTCCAGTCCAGATGGCTGCAATCTTTCATGTCACCCATCAAACCCTTTATTTCTCATTTCCAGTAATTTCTCATCTACTTAAAGTACTGCTTTATTCTGAAAAATTCAGAATAATTTCAGGTTTTTCTGTGTAAAATACTCCTATTATCATAATGGAATCCACCCTTTTCTGATGCCATATTAATAAGGTGGTAAGCACCTCAGAAGTTTTTCCACACAACATAAAGCTGGCACTATTCATCCAGTGCTTTACTGTGCATGGCTTTCCAGGCTATGGCCCTTTTGCATCCAGACTCCATGTTAATTTTTTTACTAATTCATTCCAGTGCATCTGGAAGAACCACTGTCCATCTCACATATTTTTCCAGGACTGGAGTCCACGGAGCTAATATACAACACTGCTTCACATTGTCTGCATTCTATTTGCAAAATCATATCCTTTTCCATAGCTTGAAAACTTGCACCCTTGTCACCCAATGGTAACAGGCTCCCTCAGCTGTCACGTTGTCTGCTCTGCTGCATTACAAATAAGGTCATTGTTAGTGTAAATTTAGCAGTTATTTGGCAGCAATCTGCAGAGATTAATGGAATTCATACAAAAATAGGAAGGCATGCAAACTTTCTAGCCAGATATGTGACACTGTTGGACCAGACTTGCACCATTTTTCATTTTCCACAAAAATGGAGGGGAAAACACTGTGACTGTTGAATGTCTTAAGACATGAACAGTACACATACACATACATATGAAAGACCAACTTTGCCTTGCAAAGTGATCAGTCTCTTGCAGAATAAAGCTTGCTTTCAAAATTCCAGCCAGGGAGTTAAGGAAACTCAGTGTAAATGTAAAATCCTACCAGCTATTTTTGGATATATACACATAGTACATTTATGCGTGCTAGTACTGGCAGATACAAAACACATCAGTGTAACAGCTAGGTGATTTGAACTTTGAATTATGGTAAGCAATGGGCCAAACTTTTTTTTTATTCAAGACACTGGTCAGAGAATGATAATGGGTTACAGATCCATTTATGCTCCAGTGGAGATTCATGCTGAATTTACCTGTAAATGCAACAGGAATTTGGAAACTTATAAAAAGAGCGAACACACTTCCATTCTTGCTTACCAAGCTCCAGCTCCAACTAGCACATTACCCACTGTAGGAGAAGTCAAGACTCTTGCTTGTGGCATAAGCATAATATCTGTGACTTGCTGCAGACAATTATCTAGGACCATGGTTAATATTCCGACTGCTGTTCAGTAACTTTCAACTTGCAAATGCATGGTGAGTTTGCCTTCTTTATGAATGAAAAGGCAAAGTTCAGTAATCTCCTGATTATTCTCTGTCAGAGCATTAGAATTTGTCTTCTAACAATACAGCATTTTTCCCTCATGCTCCAGTGTAGTTCTCAATCTAAACAACATTTGGAAATAGCTATCAGCAATGCTATTAGCAGTCTGCTATGTACATATTAGATTATTTTATTCTCGGTATTAAAACTTTGGCATGGAGAAATATGTAAATCTAAACAAAATAAATCTTTACTTGAAAATAACTTTACCACTACAAATATTTGTAAGCAATCCAGTTTTTAACAGTAAAAGTTCTCTAACATATAGTTGTAGAACTATACTCAGTAAAAGTATCTAAAAGTTTATTTTATCCTTATCATTATCTATACTTAATGTTTTCTCAGAATCAAAATGGAAAAATATATGAAGGTGTCAAGTTTATCTGGCTGAGCATCCTGGTTAACACCCATAACACCCACCTCTGAATATCAGTTTAGTTTGTCCCACTGATAAAGGCTGATCTTTCTCCACCACTATATTAATTGCTTTATTTACTTGATGCCGTTAATCCCTCTGCTGTGTTAGCACCAAAATTAAAAAAGGAAGGCAGATCATACTTGGCATAATAGAAAACTGTTACAGTTTCTGTAGGATCAATTTGTGATGACCAAGGTCTTGTTCCTGAGCTCAGTGTTATTGACAATATTTTAACTTTGCTATCTTTTTTGTCCTGTGAATAAAAGATTTTCCACTAATATTTTATACAAATCTACTCACTTTCAGTTTGAAGGCATTCCCCTTTGTCCTGTCACTAAATGCTCTTATAAATAGTGTCTCTCCATAGTCGACTGTGATCAAAGTACCAGTTCAATATACCAATATATTTACTGCTCAGTAACAGTCTTGAGCAGAAATTATTCCTCATTCACCTTCACACCTGTGAGTGCTATACACCAATTTACAGTTAATGGCACAACAATTAAAATAATGGTGTTGCAGATGTACTACTTTAATTGCATCGTACATTGCTGTTATTGCACAAATTAAAATAATGCTTCCTGAATCTCACAGTGGCAGGATTATAGGTGATGTAACTGATCTAAGCAAGTCATCTGTTTTATCTAAACACTTTTTGGCTCAGATTTATAATGTGACAACTAATGTAAACTTTGTCCATGTTAGGACTTAGCTCACCAGACCACAGGGGTATGTGGGATACACTCCTTTCTGCACTGTGCTTGTGGCTTGCAGAGTGCAGCTGGGCAGTGTTGAAGCTGAGGCTTTATGTAGAATTAAAGGTAGGATAAGGAACCAAAAGGTAGAAAACCTAGATTTGAGGGAAATGACTTTAAACTTAGTGAGTTCACATTTAAAATAGTTGAATAAATACAGAATTATTTAAATAAATTTGTAAAAAAGCAACCAACCTAACAAACAAACAAAAAACCCCACACACCCAAAAAAAACCCCCAAAAACCAAACACTGAGTTTTAACCTCAAAAATTTAGCTGAAATCAGACTAGGAGCTCATCACTCAGCCTGTAGAGCATTTTCAGGATTGGATAATTTAACATCAAAGGAATAATTCTGATTTTCCAACATATTATGTTTCCTGCCTGTTACGTCCTTATTCTGACACTAAGGTTCTGTGCCCCATAGCTCCAAAGCCGCAAGGCAACAACACTGAGTCAATATATTGAAAATTGATTTGCAATCCCTTTTTTTCAGTGGTAAAATTTAAACATTGTCTTCTTCCATCAACATTTTAACTTCAGACCTATGCCAAATGTTCGTTTGGCCTTTATATATATATATATATATATGTATGTATGTATGTATGTATGTATGTATGTATGTATTTCAATCTCTCTGTCATGAGTATGAGTCATGAAACAACCTGTAACTTTACTGGACATTGTTGGTAATTGTATTGCTGTGCTTATGCACTTCTTTTCTCAGAATACCTTTTGTCATATTAGAAATATGATAGTGTGTATTGGTGGGTAAAGAAGGACTAGTCTTTTTAATTGTCACCTGTATTGGTTTCAGTCCAAGAGAACCACAGGAAGGTTAGCAATGTAAACTGAATTTTTTATTTAAACTGAAAAAGAAAAATTGCAAATAGATGGTATACTACAATACTGGTGGATATTTGACAGGATGGTAGAAAAGGTTTGCTGTTTGGAGAGATGATTCTGAGCTGTCTGGTATATATTTTGAAAACCATTAGTTATTAACAAATTATTCATGCTCAAAAGAAAAAGAAATTAAATGTCCAATTGTTAAAGATGATTGCTTTTTTTATTGCTAGCCTTAAAAGGACAGTAACTTCTGGAGATTACTCTCAGACAGGACATCCTTTAATTTATACTTGCTATTCTTTGAAATTATATTAATTCTTAAAGGTGATAAGAAAACTTGAAATACACCTTTAAAAAACCCCTTACTTTCTACATGTGAATAACTATATTGAAAACCAGATTTATGGTGATGCTTTGCAGGTTTCTATTTTCACTCCATTTTGAACCATGTTTTCAAGAGAGCCATTGTTTACTTAGTAGTCATAATTTATATCAGGAAAATAATAGTTTTAATTATAATGAACATTAAAGAAAATTGACACCCACATTTGAACTACAGAGAAAAATTACAATAAACAATGAGCTTAAGGAAGCAACCAGGAAGATAGAAAGAAAAGTAATATTGGTTGAGGCCCTGGAAATGTTTTGTAACCTGAAAACAGAAAATAAATTTCATAACAAATTATCATTCTGAAATTTTGACAGTTGCTATTTCCTTGATGACGTATAAAAATGGTAGCAATCACCACCATTTAAATTAATCTTTAAACAGCAATAATGGGACATAGGGTGCCTACTCATCTTTAAAGACTGCTTATTTGATTAAGAGAGATTCTGATCCACTTAAGAAATAATACAGTTTTGCACCTCTTAAATATAAAATATCTGTTTGACTTAGAAGCAGGGTACTTTTTGTAGAAGCTGATTTGTGTAGGAAATGAATTCAAGTAGCAGCCTGGGGAAAGCTGAAATGAAATGCAAACCTTTAAAGGGAGTTTGGAGAAGATTTAGGAGTGCTGTACTTAAGCTGAGCAGCATGGCCCTTGATAAGCTGTTCTTTGTAACTTTAATTTTATGCCTTAATGAACATATAAAGTAATAACTTTTTTAAAGCCATGTATGCACTACTATGTCTTATTTCCCATGGACCAAAATTCAATTCTACTTTATAGGAGATAAATAAATAAATAAATAAACAAACAAAAGGATAGCAGATATTTATTCCTTTGGGGAAAAAAATAAAGCTGAAACCTCCCAACCCCTATACCTAAACATTCACACTGTATTTTCCACAGTTTTTGGATATTTAATTAGGGTGGATTTTACTCCAAAGCACAAATCATTTTAAAACTTTCATCAGGATTGCTCCATATCGCAGTGTACTATTTAACTGCCAAATCATCATCCTGCATATTAAACTGCATCTTGAGAACAGAGTCATTTAGCTGTCATTGAAAATATAATACACTGGAACAAGCAGCCGAAGTTGAGCAGATAAAACTGAAATTAGCTGAAATATGCTGTCAGATGAGCAATAGATTGAGGAATTACAGGCAGACAAGTAAGCAAATCACTGCAGCAGTAGCAAGTGCTAATTACACCAATCACGTACGTTTTTATATGTGGAATTACATAGATGTATGTATATATACAGTCAAACATAAATGTTTTGTTAATAATGACTTGATACACATTTTCATAAATTATATATTAATAAACAGTAAAAACAATGTGGTTAGATTATATTTTAAATAATAATATATTACCAGTATTTAATTTATTAAATGGTACACAGGTCTCAGAGCAAATTCTTGTATCCTAGCATATCATACTATGTCTTCAATTTCTTGAAGATGAAGCTGTCATTTTAAGTTTTGTAATGTTATCATTGGGATCTCACGGTGATAGACTGCAAACAAGAAACTGATAGTTATCTGAATGGCGAACATCTGGTTGGTTCTGATTTTCAGCGTTTAGGCTTGTAGACTTTCTATAGATGTAACTCCACAAAGATTCCTGGGAAATATGCTTTCACAAAGCCTTAAAATATCTCATTGCTGTTTTTCCTTCTTGAGGCACAGAGATTCACACATCACATACTTCATGTTTCTTGATGAAATTATTTGAGTATATAGATGGATAGCCTTCTGGAACTAACTTTTCTGACTGAATATTGCACAGGTGTCTCTTAAATGCAGTGAATATCACCATAACAATCAGGAAACATTTCATGCATCTAAACCTGTCTTCTTTTTAAAGATTCAGTAAACAAAGGTTCCAATTACTCTATGATAACAAAAACACAAGATGGGTTGAAAGTCATTGTGAGTGAGAATAAGTAGGAAAAGAGTTTTCTTCCAGATTCATGCCTTTATTTCATTTTTAGTACGTAATTTTTAAGATATGTATCAGTTTAAAAAAAAAACCAAAAAAACCCAACAAAAATCTCTTACTCTTTTTTTTCCTAAAAGTCCTACTAAATATCCACAGCTACCAATGAGATGGAAAAAAAATTAAAAACCCAAACAAACACCCAAAGCCCAACAAAAAATGCCACTGTCACCACCAACAATAAAAAATCCAGAAAACTTTGTTATCATTTAGGTTGCTCTTCCAACCTGTGAAGGCGGCTGTATTTCGTAGCTGCAGTTCTGTGAAGGAGAATCCCCTTGCACGGACGGTCAGTTCTTCCCTTCACAGAAGCACCCAGTGTACCCTCCTGTGTGTGCTCCATCCAGCCTGGGTGCGTGTTCCTGGGTTCCTACAGGGCACTGGGATCCCCTCCCTGTGGTGCTGCTGCCCCTCCCAGTTGGTAGCTGACATTGGCACAAGCTGCTGTCTCCTCACAGTAGTTCAGCAGACATCAATGCATCCTCAAGTGCCTTGAATTCACCATCTCAGTCAATTTCAGTCAACACGTCAGAGAACTACTTCTTTGCCCATATGTCCATACTCCTTGAACACTTGAACTTGATGTCCAAGCAGAGGACTGCTCAGAGACTGAAAGAAAAATTTAATCTTTAAATTAAAGCAAAGTATTTTCCTTCTATGCATGTAGAAGCAATATTATGTAGCTGGTGATTTCAAACAAATATTAAGACTGACCAGACTATTGACTGGGAACTTATCAAGCTGAAAACAGGTTTACAGAAGGAATGAACCCAATTTCATATGGTTTGCTTGTGCTGGTTTCATTTAGAACCCACTGTAGTAAATTGAAATATTTCCCCTGTAAAATTGTTTCCTAACCTTCATATGCAATCTGTTTGTTAAAGTATGAAATTTGATTATTCCTGCTTTTTTAGATGTGCATATGTCTAGCTAGCATGACAGAAACAGTCCTTCACAGTATTTAACTCAGCATTTGACCTTCTGAAGAAACTGTGCACAGATGTTCTGTCTAATGGGTAGGATAATCCCATTCTTTTAAAATTTGCTACTTAATTTTAGCATGCTTCTATTTTTTATAAGAAAATGTTAGGTGGTTATTTGTGGGAACAGTCAAAGAAAAGACTGGTAAATTATCACTAAATATCAATCTAGAAGAAATACTCCATGTCTGAGAAAGAAGACAAGTTGTTCAATGAGGTGATTTTGTAGCTAGTTTGTTTGGCTGCTTTTTTCAGATGGTGCTCATTGAAAAAGCAGTAGGTTTCAGGGAAGCAAAAGAAACTAGACTTACTGACACTGTTAAAAACATCAGAAAGTATGTTTTGGAAACAGGAATGGAATCAAATCCCCAACTCTGGATTAAGGTTGAGACACAAATTATCTCATGGTTTGATTTTCAGGGATTCTAAATTTTAATTGATGGCTGTGTCTGCATGTATTTCTGTGAATACCTTGCTCATATTGGGAGATTGCACTGTTTTATTCTTCAGCTAACACTTGCATCTGTAGAAAACACAGACTGTCTGAGCAGCTCTGATGTTTGAAAGCCTGCTTTCTCAGGCAGATATTCAAAGAATGAATGAATTTTTCAAAGCAGACAAAAAGAGAAAGGATGTTATGATCTTAATGCAGAAAAGCAGGCAAGCAGACTACATGGCTGCTTTCAGTAGGGAAATCTGATACATATTACTGTATTTGCTGTTTTGACTTCTTTCCAAAGAAAAGTAAATTTTTACTATTCTAAAGGACACTATTCATCATTACACCTTGTCTTATCTACCTACCCTAACACACCAAGGAACACTTTCTTTTGTGTGCTCCCTGAATTGGCACAAGCTACAAGGCACAAGCTACAAGAAAACCACAAAGTGTGACTTCACGAACACATCACAAGGGCCATCAGTGGGGGTGTTGTGAGGCAACTACTCCTCTTCCATATCATTATAGTAAAGGCGTATTTAGTGATTGACAGATACCATCAAGCTCAACCATTTATTTTAACATTATCCATCCCTTTAAAATCTCTACATCTTGGTGTTCCCCTCCCTGCTCTCTATGAAGAATTTTGTGCATTCTGGCAAGTTGTGGGTTTGGGGTTTTTTTGCCATGAAAACCTCTGTTCTTCCTCAGCCAGCTGTTTCTCTCTCTGGAGTTGTAGAGATAACCATTTGTGATTGCAACAACATGAAGATATTCACTATGGAAATGCCACTCAGCAAAACTTACAGGTACAAAATGGTATTTAATTAGTCTGCATTTTACATACAGATTTCATTTTTCTATGTGCCAGAAGGTCTCAGTTACAGACAATTATTTTAATGTAGTAACAATGGATTAATACAGGGGTTATTGAGGAAACAGTATTGGAGAATTGTCAGCTATTATGAAGTGAACAAACATATTACAGTCACCCTGAGCCGCTGTTCACCAGCTAAAGTTATTATATTTGTCAACATTTATAATGCTACATTAGTGCTACACTAACTCTGTCTTGCCCAGTGGAGTTATGTCTGTAGAGCACATGAACTCAGGGCAGGCTGCAGCACTCCGTATTCATAGTATAACTCATTGACATGAGTGGACGTTTTACAGTCAACTTGAATATGGCAACAATTTTATGAGATGTCTTTTTCAAGGTCACATAAGAAATGCATCTATGTGCTAAAAACAGAATCCAGATGTCTGCTGAATATAATCAGCAGAAAATTTCTGTAGACACTGCTCCTATCAGCATAGCACTACTAGGGGTTTAGTATCCCTCATTCACATTTTCAATCCAACCTTACCCTTCCCCTCCATGACCCCATGACTTCTTTATGGCATCAGCCAAGTGATCTGCACCTTCCAAACCTGTCAAAATATGTTCCTCGTGTGTCATCAGATACAGGAGTTGCTGAACAGCACCATACATGACTTAACTTTGCCAGCTCTGGGAGCAGGGCTGGCCTTCGCCACAGAGCTCTGATGAAACAGAGCATGTTCTCTGTTTGCAGAGTGTTCACTGTCTCTGTATCAATGTCAGACCCCAGACCACACTAATCTGAAAATAAACAGAGTAAATGGATATTAAACATGAGTAGCAGTCATGGGAAATCACTAAAGGGTATTTGTAACAAAATGCAAGGGATTTACCATTCCCATTAGAGTTAATATCAGTTCTGTGGCTAAAAATCCAGGCACTAATGCTCCTAAAACTAAACTGCTCTCCCATTGTAGTACCATTCTAATAAAATCCAAATGAAGGGATTTAAATGGAAGCCATCCACAGTGTCAATGACACACTGCTGTTGGTTATCGCAGGATGTGCAGTATCAATGACTGGGCAGCAGTGCTGAGTGCATGGACAAAATCCAAAACCCTTTTTCTCAGTGCTCAACCACAGTCGAATTCCAGCCTTCTCCCTTGTACAACACATAGCTGGTTATGTGGAAGCCCTGTGCTGCCAGAAGATAAAAACACTCAACCATTCATATTAGGTTCTAAAGGTCCTGCGGTATTTTGTATGCAAATACACTTGGGTTTACATGTGTATTAAGTCAAATCAATGAATTTACCACCTCAGAATGAGCTGGAATAACAGAACACTCCCGTTATTTTGACAAGGACTTGCATTTTAGCATTTCCTAAGAAAGCTAATTGAAATGCACTTACACTGCTGAAAAGCAGTGATAAATTTATGAAATGAAGTAATAAATTTATGAAATGCATACAATTACTTTTAGCTGTCAAAATACTTAAAATAATAAGCTGTAGATAGATAATTAACCAGCTAGTATGATGAAAGACACATGATTTAATTTAAAAGATGGGTCCTAAAGAGTGGCTACCTAAAATACAAAAACACGAGGCTGCAGAAATAAAGATATAACAATTAAAATGAACCTTTGAGTAAAGTCTAAAAGTATATACCTAATTCCAACCATAAGTATCCTTGTAACTTCATCATACTACTAATATGCAAAAGTTTTTAGCAAGATCTTTAGCAAGGTTCAGCAAGGTTTCACAAGGTGCTGAAAGAGTTACTTAGATAAAACTCAATGAATGGTTTAGCAAAATTTCAGTCACAGCTCTGTGAACATATGTTTGCTATTTTAATGAATACATTGTACTGCAAGTAAGAAGAGAAGAAGAAAGGCAGTAGAAACAAACAAAGAAAAGTTTAATATGCATTGAATTTTCTCCCTGATATAAAATCCATATAAAATCATGGTGCATAGTTGAAGATAGTTTATTTTTCATAACAAAAAGTACAGGTTTTTTTCTTACAAAACATATTTACTTCTATCTCTATGATACTTTATAACAGCAAATCGTTATAATCAAAGGAAATGTACTGAAGTGTGACAATTTCAGTTGCCTAGATTAGCAAAAACTTGCCAGTGTTATACAATGAAGTTATACCAGTGTTATATAGAAAAGTTACATAACTGTGAAAAAACCAGTATATAATGGTACTTTTCTCATACCTCTGTATAAAAGGAAAGGAAAAAAGAGGAAAACAGAATTCACTTCGTTGCATCACTTGCTGTATTTCTTTACTGTCTGACAACAGAAAACTAAATGGGGAAACAGTATGTGATAAGGTTTTCCACTGAAACGTCTGATGTGCTAGGAAGTATCAAAGAAATAGTTGAAGCAGACAGAAGGAAGCTGTTGGGGAACTTTGGAAAAGCCTGAAGCAAATATTTGAAAATATTTATAAAATTAGGTGGAGACATTACTTCCTCTCCCTACATATAATTTCCATAACATGTGCACAAATTTACTACAGCCTATGTAAATTAAAGAAACCAGTGTTACGAATTTTCATATTTCTGTGTTTATTTCTTCATTCTGCATTATTTGAAATCCATGCCCATATAAAGTGTATTTGAGTGATTTTTTTACTGATTGGCATGAAGTCATTACAGACAACCTAATCATCAAGATGATTCTATATTCACTATATATATAAGTGCCAAATACATAGGTCAGTGTTTAAGAACAGAGCCTGATGAGATGGAACCCAGAATTTTTGATTATTTCTTTCACATTTGTTTCGTGGAAGCATATGAGTCTAGTCTGAAAAATTCTAAAATTTTTTTCATCAGAGAAGATTGATTATAAAAAATAATATATAAAAAGAGAAAGGAACAAACATTAAGAACTGATACGAGGGGAAAATTCCTCTACTTGTAATTCAAAATTGTTTTCCACATTAAAAGCAGCAGTTACTCTCTAAACTCAAAAGACTACATTTTCCCTACTGTCTTACTTAGTAATTCAGTGTTTGGTGTATTAACATAAGCACTTTTATATTCTTCAAAGTTAGTACCACTACTTGATTTAGATTTGCCTTATCATATAGAAAATGTTTAGTTTTTGCTTATGGTAAGAAAATTTTTCCCAAGTCAAGCTACAGTGGTGATAGATTGCCATTTAACTTTTCCTGAATATCAGCTGAAATGTAACTTTTCAATATTTTCAGGCGTATGTTTCTTTCTGTTCTGTTTTTCATTTCAGAGATACACACTACTAAACTTATTATAAACATGGCCCTGAAATCCAGAAGTAGCTAGAACACGACTTAGCACAGCTAAAATTCTTGCAATTCTTAACATGTACCTATTTGTCCATTCATTAAAAATGCCAGAGTCTCCATGTGACTTATTTTGTAATCCAACATGATGGAGTGTATGAGAATAAAGATTACTCAAGGACAGCAGCAGAGACACAGTTAACCTTCTTTATTTACACATTTCCTTCAAAGAAGTGAAGTGTCAAGAGAAGAAAGATGAAGAGCACATTAACTTCTGCTTTTCCTTCAATTTACTGAAAACAGTCAGCATGTTTAAAGTAAGTGATGGATACTCCTTTCAAGACCTCCAGGGCTACTTTGCTGCCCAGTGATTATATGAAGGAAAATGCATACCTGTATCAAATCCAACTTCCAATTTCCATTGATGGACATTTCTAAGTCTTAGGAACATTAAGGGAAACCCATAAATTTGAGTATTGAAAATGCAAGTGAAAGATCATACAAATGAGCCATAACTTAATATTCTTTTCATTTGATTTTGTTTAATCTGTTTAACTGTACTAACATCAATGGAATTGTCTCCAGTATTCACAGTCAAATTTCTTAGAAAGCAATGAATTTATTAATACCACTACACTGACTTGTTGCCATCCGATGCAGATCAGTGTATTAAAAAAAAATACACTAACTTATTAAAAAGGAAAATGTCTACAATTTTAAAAATTTAAATGTTTAGCATATTGGGTACATCTAATAATGCATTGTTCAGTAGAATAATCTGCAGAATACATTCAATGTTTCTCTTTTAGAATTTAAAAATACTCAAAATATTCAACAAATCATAATAGCAATTAATCCAAAATTACTAAAGTCAAGCACAAGGATATATATCTGGACCATCTATCAGATGGTGGAGCAGTGATTCAGAAAGAGTTAAGAGGTCATCCTGAATAATCATCTATACCTGACCTCTGTATGCATTGTTCCAGTAAAAAGGCCTGCTTGATGCATTCCTTGGTTAAATAAAATGGGAAACATGCATTTGAAATAGGAAAGCTATCCTGCCTCTACTGGAATAGCATTTCATGGCAATTCTGTGAACATTGCTGTGAAAATAGTCCAGGTTTGAGGATCACATTTCACAAAAGATATCTGTACACTGTAAAGACCTCAAAGGTATCACACAAAGCAATTAAAGGAAGAAAAAATAAGCACTTATGCATTTCAAGTAATTTGGCTTATCAAATTGGAGTTGGAAAAGTTTTCAAAGTTTGAAAACCTGTATAACTTACTGCATAGATACTTATAAAGCTACCCCATAAGGCAACTATTTCCAAATTTACAAAGAAAATGTAAAATGTGGTATTTGGTTGTTATACTCAGTCTAATGCTCTAGAAATAATACACTGACAAAAGCAGTCAAAAGCGTGGACTGATGTTGTATACACACCTTCTTACCATGGAGCATCATAACACGTAGTGGCATACTTTGCAGGATACTTTGTAAATATGCTGTTTCCCAGATTCACGAAAAAAAAAAAGATGACCAATATTACTGTTGTTACTGAATGGGATAGAACTTTATATTCTGTAAATTCTAGGTCTCACCCAGAGAAAGCTCATCCACAATTTTGTTTTGAATGGACAGGCAAAAGGGGGAATTGCTTAACTTGCTCTCAGTATGGAGAAAGTACTACACTAGCTTCTCTTGAATGTTGTGTGTTTGGACAATATCTTTCCTAAAGTTTGCAAGAATATTTTTTGTTGTTACTTTTACCTATGAAACAGAGGTGGTTGAATGTTTTCTTTCTTATTTTCTGTTCTCCTCTCTTTCCTCAAATTTTTGTGTATAGACAGAGGATACTATATTGAGCAAAACAAGCTTTGATGAAAAATATAAAATCACTTAAATCTTTATTAGACACTTTCCTTATAGCAATATCAACAAATGTCATGAAATTTTCAGAAGATATTTTCTTTCCTTACACTAGTAGGTTGTCTAAGTAGTTTATTTTTTTTTTTTTTCACTTTGAAGCTTATGATGAGGATTGACAAAATAAGATCACATGAGTTTGTTTCAAAAATTAATTTCCTAAGGCTCCTATAAGCTAAGATTACTGGCAGGACTTAGATTTTGTTCTTTTCCTTCTGTAGCCACAGAGTTTAACATCCTGAAGATTGAGATGGTTTTGTCTACCTACAGCCTTAAGGAGGACTTAATGCACTCTGATTTCACAGTTGAGAGGACTAGAAAAACTGACCTCATTTGGCATTAAATACTTGGAAATTAATCACAGTTTCTCTTTTATATATGTAAACATTAATGGGCAAGATTCAAAGGCGCAAAACCATGTCAGTTCCAACCTTGTGGTTCTTAAGAGGTCACTGAATTTCAAAGACTCTAAAGGGCAGTTTAAATATGCACAATTTCTTTGTATTCCCTAGAAGATAGGATTGCAATGGCCATCTGCTTTTCAACCACATTTCCCCTTTTCCTTTGCCTTTTTTTGATGTGTTGCTATGCCAGGAAAGAGAGGTAGAAGAGCAAGTAAGCTGGCATGCTTATTCCTGCAGATTCCTTCTAATGAATTAAATTAAGCTTTGGAAATTGAAATTTGCTGAAAGCTTTGGCTTTTGACACCTAAACAGCACAAGAAGATCTGAAAGTCTAGTTCTCATTGTTCACAAATGTACAGAAGAACTGTGATTATTTCTTGTCTCAAAACAACCTGGGTGTTTATGGAAAGATTTGGAATGAATTGTCCATTTTTTAATTTCCAGTTCATTAATTCATTAGAGTTATACAATACTTAAAGCTTATCATACCAGAAATGCCTTTGGCAATTAATCTGTGGTTTTATAGCACATGTAAATAATCCCAAAACAGATTTAAAATTTATGCCTATTTCTGAGTTGAAAGAAATTAGATCAGATCTTTTCAGTTAGTCACAAGACTCCAGTCTGAACTGTTGGCGTTCTGATCCCACTAATTATCCTAACATTAAGGTGTAATTTTAATTTTTCTGTCTGACCTTCAGTTACGAAGATATAAATTATACTTTTACTATGTAAGTATAATGCCATAGGGTTTTTTTAACATGCCCGTTTAGTTAGCTTCCTTCTAGTTTCAGCAAACAATCCCTTTAGCATTTGCAAAGACTAGTTTTAGTCTTATTTGTATTCTTTCTTATACATGTACACACATATACATTCATATAAATATGTATAAATGTATTTGAACATACAAGAAATATTTTAAGAACTATATTAGTATTATTTCAATAATTTTAGCTAAGAATAAAAAATTCCTGTGTCTTCCTAGCAACTTCAAAAAAAGATTTTGAAGCTACCAAGGATATTTCAGACTTCATTATTAGGTACTCAGTTGTTAAGGTTTTCGAAGATGTTTTTCTTTTTATGAACCATTTTCCATATAACAAATTATCACAGATAAATCAGATCTCCAGTTCTATTTTTAATCTAGTTAATTATTAATATTGACAAAAAGAATATTAAATATTTCTTACAGTCATTTAAGTAGAAATGATTTACAAGTTTAATTTATTTTGTCGCTTAAAGTTTGAACTTGATAAGCTAAAATATATTTCCTGTAAGCTGCAGCATCATTATAGGTGTAAAACTGAGACCTTTATTTAACTTCATATTCCTTATCTGTCCAATCATTTAATATTGTCTGTTAATACAAAAGTGATTGCAATATCAAGCCTTATAGTTCTTTACTCTTGAAGCACAATTACTTTTAGAAGAAAGCATCTGCTCTCTGCTCTGCTGATCTCTCATATGCCCAAGAAAGGTAGAGGCTGAAGCTGAAAGCCCATCTACTTCTGGCAGGAGCTGGGGGAACCATTCTCACCGGGAGGAGAACTCTGTCGATGGGACATATATATGTATGTGTGTGTGTAGGGATGCTCTTCCACTTTGTTTCATTTACCAACACTTCCAAAAATTTTCCAGAAATCTGATGCGAACCCTGCTCTGTTTGTAACTTAAGTTATCCAAAGATTACTTATCCTTACTGAACATAGGGTTTTGTAGGATGATCACTGCACCATAGCACCAAGTGAAGCTGAAACTAATCACAGGTCAGAGGCTGGTCATCTCAGCGTTAGATGGTTTGTGTTGCTTTGCTAGCACAAGACTTGTGCCAAGTGGCAACACCATGTGTACCTGGGCTAGTAGATATGCTTGGGAAAAAGTAGTTTTGCTCTAAAAACACATTTTTTGGTTGCCCTACATTCATGCAAGCATTAAAACTCATCATGGGTGAAAGGTGCTATTGCTTGGAATAGGATTTTTGCTTGTGTTCACAGGAGTAATCAGTTCACTGGTCATCAGATGAACTGCATCAGTAAACTGTTCAGGGGAATCAATAATATCAGCGCAGTGGTGGCAATCAGTTCTGTAGGGCTGAATTCACAAACTGAAGAGTCTTTACTCTGGGACAAATCAACAAATGTCTTGGAGATTAAAATATCCACCCTCAGGGTATAGCAGCTAGATGCGGTACTCTAATGTGAGTGGTAACTCCAGGGACAATGTGACTCCCTCTGCAAGGCAATCAATGTCATCACGGAGGCAATAATGGCACCTGAACTAAATTTAGAAACTGCATCACTGATAAGGAACCTTCAGTGCATAGCTATTATTTCAAATATCAAGTTCAAATTTCTCAAAGTATTTGTTAGACAGGAAAAGATTATTACAAGATCCAAAGAATAGATTTTACAAAACAATATTAAAAGGATCATAGAGTTGTGACTTAAAATGGGTGACATTGATCATTGTGATCATTTGTGTTTTATACTGTGCAAGCAAGTTTTTTGTTAATCACTTTGGTTTAGACAACTAGTGAAATAAAACATTCAGTCAGTAAATCAATATGTTTCAAGGGTTTTTTACATTTTTTATGTAGTGAAAAAGCTGAAATTCCAGGGTGTATGTTTTATTTAGCATTAGTTCAATGATATATATTTTACAACCATCACCGATGATTGCATAGCACAATATTTTGTAAAAGAGAAATGTTCTTCCTGTGAAAACTGTTTTCTGTTTCCAGAACTATTTCCCAAATCTTCAGTAGCAAATAACAGACTGAAAGAAATATATACTTACAGTTACTAGGCAATCTAATTTTTTGTTTTTTAATTCTGAAATAAGGCAAAAAAAAAATAAGCTACTTACAGATAAAGAGACTCACAGGATGTATCTGCATTAGGATTTTACTTTTGATAAGGAGTGTATTTTGAAATGAATCTTGTTTGTTCTCATTTACCACAATATATTTGCGTGGTGGAACTGTCTCATGGCCCAGGGGTCTAGCAGTGCATTAAACAAGAAGGTGTACTTCATACTTTCCAATTATTATTCTCTAATTGCCAATGGATTCTCACTCTATGGGATCAGCTGGGTCAAGACAAACACCTCAGAATAGGTATTGGCTGGATTTGGGGCACTTGGCACAAACAGTCCTGCATCACAGCCTTGTTCTTCCTGTGTATTTGAGCCAGGGCTGTGGCTATTGAGAACCAAGGTGGAGGCATCAATTAAACTGAACATGAGAGAAGAACTTAGTGACTGGATAACTTTCACACTTTTTTCAATGATCCTGTTACCTCCTGGCCAGAGCTTGGAAATGAATTTTTGCTTTTTTTTTTTTTTTTAATATAAGGTTTTTATTCTTCTGTCCCACTGGACATCTATTCTGGCAAAAGTTTATCCTCCCATGTAAACAGACATCAGTATTATCAGAACTGAGAAATCTCACTTCATATTATGAAAATCTGTAAATAATATAATCTCTAAATAAAAAAAAAATGTCTAGAACTAAATGTAATACAACCCCACTGAGGCTTTCTCTGAATTGATGGATCAAATTCTGATAACATGTTGTTTTTTTATGGCTGAATTCTTGCCCCTTCAGCTGCAACAAAAAATTTCCTAGCAGAGACCTGACATCAGAAAAGAGAAAACCTTGCTGTTCAATAGCCCTAGTGTCTAACCAGCATCTCCAGCTTTACTCTTCTTTTCATGATGCTCCTTATGGTAAAACCCCTTCTCATTTCATCTTATTGTCTTTCATGAGTTGAAGTCAGTGCAAAGATTTCTCATTCCATGAGAATCACTGTAACGTTTGTTTTCAGAAGTGTTTTGACACTTTTTATAACAGGTGGATTATATTATGAAAAGAAAGGTTAAGAAAGGAGACTGAATGTCATTGACTGAATTCCCAGAGCATTATAAGTTGGAGAAATATTTTAAAATGTAATTTAAAGTGCTTAAAATTGTGTAGAGTACTAAAGAAACCAAAGAATGAGTAGGGAAGAAAACATTCCCTAAAGGAAAATACCAGATACTCTGGAAAAGAGAAGCATCCAGTGAACCAGTCGAGGTATTATTTAATATTTCCCATACAAAAAGCAAATACCAGTTGAACTGAAAACTTGTGATATGGATGGCTTTGCTTAAAGCTAGCTTTGACAATAGGCGCTAGCAGTATCAGAAATTGGACATTTCACTCAGAAGTAAACTGCATGTCTTTGAAAATCTGTACAGACAACATCATCCTGTGCAAAGACTGGAACATGGCTTATACTCTCCAAGGCAGAATTACATAAATTTGAAGCAGTGGATAGCTGTTCTGAGAGAAAATATGGAAAAGGATGCCTGAAGTCGCTTTTAGAAGTAGTAGAACAGTAAATACAAATTTTGATTTGTATCTGGAATGCTTATCTGATACCTTTAATGAATGTGATGAAGTCCAAGGATGGAAAGTGCAAAATGAAATTTCTCACCTACCCCATTTGAACAGTGCTATACATTAGCCAGCATTCTATTTTAGTTTGTTTTTTTCAGTGTTTTGAGTAAAAAAAAAAAGTCACACACTTTCATTCATGTACTACCTGCTATGAAAAATGTGAATACAGCTGATTGAATTGCATTTGACCTTTATGCTGAATCTGAGTACAGAATACTAATGCAATCATAAAGGCACTGCAACTACAGCCATTTGTTGGTTTTGAATCTCTGTTTAGTAATATTGGAAAGACAGAAATAGCAGGATTTTCTAAACCCCATTCACTTCTATTTTTCTGTCACTGTAATTCTGTGTCTAACACTTATAGCTCTGATTTAAAATTTTACTGAATTCTAAAATCATACACTGTTTCTTTCATTGAGCTAAATGATACATAATTAACATTATAATTTTCATCCTGTGAATAAGGTCTTCTAGTCATGCAACTCTCTTGTCCGTTACCCCATAAGTTATAGAAAATCTATACTTTTATACAGTCCTTTTCAAAGATATTCTTTCATTTTGTCTTCCCAAAAGGCCCACTGGGATATTAAAGAATATCTCCTGTTTTAGTCAAAAGTCAAAATCTTTTCTGGATTTTCAAGTTCTTTTTTAAGTACATGTTAGACATACCTCTAGGATAGCCAGGAAAAGGGACAGAAGCAAAGGGACAAACAATCAGCAATGTAAACAAAACAGTCTTCAGTTTTCATAGTATCTGCTTGAATATTCTAGTTTCTATCTTTGGTCTTAGAGATATTTTCCATTGAAATATGGTAGGGTTTGTTGTATGGCTGTGAGATACATAATTCTAAATTTTAATTTTTTTTTTTCACTTTCTCTGATAAAAAGAATGAAAGAGACTACTCATAATTATAACAGAGTTTTATAAGTCCTAATTCTTTTTATGGAGAATAATTTGAAGTGCTGTCACAGATGAACTCTTGATGTTCTTCAGCTTGCCTTTAATAACATCCTAGTGTGAACTGGTCCATTTACATACAATTTTGGTAAAAGAATGTCCATTATTATTTCTTGCTGTTTACGATATTGACTAAAGAAAATCAGAAATATTTTTTCTTCTTCTTGCTTACATTGACTGTCTTGCTTTCAAAATACCACATTTTTTCCTTACTTTGATGATTCTCATTAATTTGCATATTAACTGAAAAAAAAAAAGTGACTAATGCCATTAGGGAAGCTCAGTGAAAAGCTGTGCTTAAAATGCAGTGGTAGTCAAAGCAAACAGCATCATAGTATGAATAAAGAGAGAAGAGTTTCAGAATAATAACAAAAAAATTACCACACTATTTTATAAATAGATTGTAAAATTTAACCCACTGTTAAAGTGGGTTAAAGTGCTGTTTTAAGCCTGGCTCCAGTGAAAACACTGCAAACATATCTTCTAATTCCAACAGGGGAAGAATTCCATTCAGTGAGGGCTCTGAGTCCATGAGGAGTTCATGAGCCAGGACAGAGCCTTTCCTCCTTGCCTCATCAGTGGTGCATCAATGTCAGGCTAGAATGCTTGTCAGATATAAGGAAGGTGAATGAAAACATATAGGGAAGTTACTGGTATTTTTCTACATTATTAGGCTACCTTTTCACAATCTTTGTATTCAATAAAGTTATGCAAAAAATAGTAGTGGTAGCATATGTTCAAACACAATGGTTTTTATCTGACCTATATGCATATCTTTCCTAAACCAGGGTTCCTTTATTTCAAATTTCCTCATTGTAGTGTTGGTTATAGTCCTGTATCAAAATTTATGAAATTGGTTTATGATCCTCTAGAATCCATGTGGTTTGACTTTACACTTTGGCGGGGAAATCAAAACAAAAGCAATGACCTTTCTGCTTTCCGTATTTCAGTGTGATGAATATTTTGAAGCATATGTTATGGAACAGATGCAAAAAAGTAGCTTAAATAAATTGTGCTGGCATCGGTGTAGTATAATCATCTGAGTCTGTCACATTAATGGTTCCAGCTTATCCTGCAAAAGCAAAATGTGATAAAAATAACCAGAACAAGCAAATACTTACTGAGACAGTAATTCAGTGTATGGAAATGATTGTTTGAAGACTTCACTTACACAGCACATCAGTTAGTATTGGCATTAAAAAAGATACTAAAACACTGAAGCTTGAATAAGAGTGGTTCCATAATTCCTTCAAAATAATGTCTATTCCTTAGGGGTGACAATCTTCTCTGTAATCAGTACTAGCACAGACTGACTGGGAGAATCAATTAATCACCAAAACCCGCAAACATCCACAAGTTTTTATATATATGTATATGTATATATACACATATATATATGCACTTATCACAAAATGCTTATAGAAATGAATAGAGTTACAACTGATTGTTGTCAGAGTCTCATATCTTATTCCTGAAGAACCTTTTTCATCTTATGCATTGTTCAACTTGGATTACATAGCGTAAATTAAAGAAATTTGGGATTATTTTTAATAAAGTTAATTTCCAGTGGATCAACACAATTGTGAGGAGGGCAACCAAAAGATAAAATGCAGTCTTAGTCTATATTTCTTCCTTGCCTCAAGAATTATGACTCATATCCAGCTTCTAAATAGATTGAGGAACATTATAAAGATAATTTACTATTAATCACAATAATAAATGAAAGAAAAATTTAGTGCTTTTCACACCATTCGAACTTTAGAAAATTGAGAGGGAAAAGATCTTATTGGCTATGTTACCAATTATTTATACATCTCATTAAAAGCGCCACATTTTACTCTCTGCAACTATATGATTCACTATCCTTATCTTCAAATAGCACCTACTAATTTGTCCTTCCTTAACTTTAGAGGCTGCAAAAGATGATTTTGTAAAAATAGTTGGATATGTACATATTTGTATATCAATTACTTAAGAAATAAATCCATTCATACCTACAGTACATATAATTATCATTACAAATGCAACGTTTCTACTTCTTTTCTTCTTCTCCATGCTACAAAAAATGCATGGAGTAAGGTTCCTCACCCTTTTCTCCACAGCTGGTTAACAGCTGTGTGTTTTCAGAAGGAAAAACAATACCTGAACTGCTCTTTTTTACCTTAATTGTGGTATTTTAAATTTATACACAAAATTATATTCTTAACTAAACAAAATGCAGTTAAAATAAAGAAAAACTACAAATATTAGAAATGCTGGTAGGATGTGTCATGCCATTATCTTGTCAGAAGCTTAAAGATAAAAGTTGCAATGAAAGAAAAATTTTAATCAGAAAATTGCACCCTTTTTCAAAAGAAATGTCATGGAGTAGGAGTTCATAAATCCACATTCAGCTGATGTGTTATGGTGAATTCAAATATGAATAGTTGCAAAGACTGCATTATCACATTACCCACCTCTACCTGTTTAAACACTGTGAGGGAAAAGTAATACCTGCTACTATTTACAAAGCAGCAAATGAAAGGGCAAAATGTTCCATTTCTTGTGGAACTGACTGACCCTTGTTCTCCAAGAGAACAGTTTGCTGCTAATAGGAAAAATAAACAACAGATGGTCTGGAGGGAACTTTTTTTCCTTTTAATGGGTTTTTACTTAACAAAAATCCATAGCTTAAAGTAGGTCACTGTTAGCCGGGAATGGAGAACTACAATAGTCCTTAGCAGTTTAGATTAAGTGATAAGAAAGAACACCAGTATGCCAGGACATCTCGTATGTCTGGGGAAAAGTGAATTTTTAAGGAAAATGTTGGAGTTTAAATTCTTTGTTTTACCAGAAATTTCATCCTTTCTATTCTGCATGTTTTGGTGACTGATAAATGGAACATGTTGTTTTGTTGGGTTTTTATTGCGTTTTCTTGTTGTTGTTTGGTTTGGGTTGGGTTTGTTTGTTTATGGATTGTTTCGGGGGGCATTTTTAAGAGGGGTTTGGGTTTGGGGTTTCTTTGGGGGGAGATCTGAGCTCTAAGACAGAAATGTAGTAATCATCTAGTACCAAAATGCAGATAATCAGTGCAACCTGATATCATAAGTGTTTTCCATCCCTTGTCTGGATACCTTAATACATTTCTTGCCTACGTTTTAGGGCTTGCATTTTTGAAAGAAAGGATTTCTTTTAAAAGGATGAAACCAACACATTAAGGTGTGGGGCAGGTTGGGAGGCATGAACAGGGAACTGGAGGGAAATATTGTGAATATAACTTGTACAGCACAGCATCACATTGGAGATAGTTTCAAATCCCTTTCTTAGTGTGGGTGGACCAGGAACCAATAAAAACCTGCAGAATATTTTATAGCTCATAATTTCATACTTCTAGCTAAATACAGAAGGTTTCTGATGCAGATGACAATATAGGAAGACTTATATCAAAAATCAGGACACAATGGAAGTGGATAGGGACTACTATGCAGTAAAGTGGTTTATATTTGATGAGAACTACAATTCATCAAAGAAGAGGTAATAGTGAGCTTATTTGCTGAAGGAATCTTTTTCCGTTTCTATTTCCTCTTCTTTTCTCTTCAAAGTTTCATTGGCAGAAAAGTATAAGAATGTAGTCATTGGGAAAGAAAAAAAAAAGATGAAAAAATCAGAACAAGAGAATAAGAACAGACCAAGTAAATTCAAGACATCCATACATTTTTTAAAGCAATAACCTTCTAGGTCAATATGCGCTGGGATAGTGCACATTAATGAAGTACACCTCAGTAGTATTTAACATAACTGTATACATATAACAAAGAGAAAATATAGGGAAGTTTTTTTTTCTGTATTGATTTTATTGAAGAAGAGACATTCCCATTTATGAAAATCATAAATAATCACCATAATTTACAGAATTTTCCTAGTTATAGAAGTAAGCATGAAAGCAGCATAATTTAAAATTTTTGAAGAGATATCCTCCTACAAAGAGTTATATCAAAAATTTTCACTATAATAAATAAAGCTTATTGACTAATGCCATATAATGAACTTATTAACATAAAACTAAGCTGAAATGTGCACAGTGAGAAAAAAAGAAATGTTTAGCTGAGAAAAGAGATATATGATTCAGAGGTTTGTGGACTGTGCATATGTTTTAATTATCTACCCAAATATGAAGTCTATGCCTTGAGACAATGAAACGATTTGTAGTTTTTTAACATATAGTGGTTAGAGGGAAGCAAGAACAAATAATATTTTACTTTCCCAGCATAATTGAAAACAAGATTAAAAATCTAAAATTAAGTTCAATATAAGAAAAAACAGTGACTATACCTATTTAGTATATATTTTATGTCAAAAAAAACCCAACCCAAATGCAAAATCTGCTGCTATTAACCAATGTAATGGAGAAATGCCGTGAGGCAGACCAAAATGGAATGATGCACCCCATGTGGTCATCTGTGATCTAAATGGTTGAAGAATGGAGACATCTGGAGACTTTTGTCAATGGAAAGGCAGTGATGGTGCAGTCCATGTCTATCAGCTGATTTCATATATCTAAAGCATTTAAGATTACACTTCTTGTGCCTGAATAACTTGAAATCCTAATTTCTACTAGAAGGTATTCAGTGACACTACCATTAATGTCTTTAAAATAAATTTTAGAGTAATTTACAGAAATATATGGGCACTTACAGAGGTGAGCTGAGAGTTTTTTCAAACCAGCACCCAACCACACCATTCCTTTGAAATGGGAACTTGACATATAGTGAGTGATATAGTGCCCTTACAATAGAGCATAAAATGGGGTAGCAAGATATTAAATATTTAACAGCAAGAACACACACTGAAATCTCATGTGACGAGAGTTACCTAGCAGTGAAGGTGTCCCAGTACTTATTTTAGACTCTAGAGCTGTTTAAGAAATAGAGTTTTGGCCCTGGAGAAGTTGAGCTAAGTTCCTGCTTAACTTCCTTCATAGTCCAAAAACATGCTGGGAGAGCTGTTTAACTCCATCAAGATCATTAATAGTAGCAGTTCAGTAGAAGTTTTGAACTTAAAAAAATTGTGGTTTGTTGTCGTTGCCACTTATATAAAATTTATCCCAAATCCTGGCCACTGTAAGAAGCACATTGCACTCAATCAGATTTCAAATAGGAACATTTTTAATAGGAACATTTATGCAACCTTCTGCTTAAAACTATTTTAAGAAATTTAATTTCATTCAGTTTTTCTCCAGTGAAACTAAATTAGATTGTTAAGATTTATTGCTATTTCCCCCTCTTAGTTAAAATGACCTAAAAAGAACATATAAAACTTTAAATGGAGACCAGAGGCATTCTAACAAATTATCTTATTACCTATAATTTTTTCTAAGTCTCCAAATCTTCTCGGTTACTGGGTTTTGCTTTTTTGTATTTTTCTGTGTCTTTTGAATCTATACATTGTAGAACAATGAGACACAACATGACACAACCTATATAGGAAAGTTCCAAGATCTCCCAGCTCTGTTTTGGCTTGGCATAAATAAATAGCTTTCTAAACTACCTGACTGTGATAAACATTCACAAATATAGATCCCTGGTCGAAAGAATTCCTGCTAGAATTCCTGAGTTGCTATGCATCAAATTTTAAAATGCTTAGCTCAACACTCTCCAGGCACACTGCATATTAGATGCTATGCAAATCATTGTGCACAGCTGAACAAAGAGGGATAAATTGGCCTCTGATTGAAATCTATGGAAGGTTGCAATTAGCTTTGCTTAAGCCACTATACCATTCTCAGCCTTATTTTTTTACTATGGGGATGTAGGAAAACCTGTAGTAACTCCTGTAAGTGTATGAAGTTTGTTGTTAATTACAGCCTTTGATGATGGGCTGCATACTTGTTAGCTGTTGTTTCAGCTCATAAAGCAAAGAAGGCAATGTAATAGTCACTGTGAAAAAGAGGAATTCCCAGGAAACACTGAGTAGAAAATAAAGTAAGCAGAGGAAAAAAAAACCAAGAAAAACTAAATCTGCAAAGGAAACAGAGACAATTATGTGTGAGACTTAAAGTCTTACTAGAAAGGGCAAACAGAATGGTATGTCCTGTCTGCGACTTTGATCATCAGACGTCTAAACTCCAGAGTTGACAGGACAGACCTGTTGCTTTATTCTGAAACTAGGCCAAACCAGTCAGCTCTGCAGAGCTTAATAACACTGTGCTCCAGAATGATGGACTCACCAGGATTCACTTATATGACAGCAGGGTTTGCAATTAGGTTAGTACAATAGTTCTCTGATTAATGGTCACCTGTCAAGAAAATAGAATGTAAGGAATATCAAGAAAAGAAACTGAACACAAAGAAAAATTCTCTGTAAATAGTGGCATTGTTTTTAATAATTCTACATAAATTATGACCTTGTTGGCACAGGGCACTTTGAAGATGAAAATAGATGTATTTACTCAACAAGAAATCAGTTAATGGAGAAAAATCCACCCAATGACAACTTAATATGATATTGTTGGGGTTTGGAATCC